>JBBGZY010000310.1:600000-1015000 GCA_037952925.1 Lithobates clamitans
TTTAAAATCTGTTCAAATCATGGCAGGGAACCATTTCAGCCCAAAAAGATCTGACTGGTCAATGACCAGGTCATTTTTTGCGATACGGCACTGTGTCACTTTAACGGACAATTACGCGGTCGTGCGACGTTGTACCCAAACAAAATTGACTTCCTTTTTTCCCCACAAATAGAGCTTTCTTTTGGTGGTATTTGATCATTTCTGCTGTTTTTATTTTTTTGCACAAAAAAAGAGCGACAATTTTGAAAAAAAAACAATATTTTTTACTTTTTGCTATAATAAATATCCCCAATTTTTTTTAAAATAAAGCCATTTTTTATCTCAGTTTAGGCCGATATGTATTCTTCTACATATTGTTGGTAATAAAAATCGCAATAAGTGTATATTGATTGTTTTGCGCAAAAGTTATAGCATCTACAAAATAGAGGAAAGATTTATTGGATTTTTTTTTTTTTTTTATACTAGTAATGGCGGGAATCAGTGATTTTTATCGGAACTGCGACATTATAGCAGACAGTTTTGGCACATTTTTGGGACCATTGGCATTTATACAGCGAACAGTGCTATAAAAATGCACTCATTACTGTGTAAATGTCACTGGCAGGGAAGGGGTTAACAGTAGGGGGCGATCAAGGGGTTAATTGTGTGTCCTAGGGAGTGATTCTAATTGTGGGGGGATTGGACTGCCTGAGTGAAGAGAGCGATCGTTGTTCATACTTAGTATGAACAACTTATCGCTCTCCTCAATCCTGACAGCAAGGAGGTCTGTCTGTTTACACTGACAGATCTCCATTCTGTCTCTGTGTGGAGCGATTGCGGGTGCCCGGCGGTCATCGCAACCGCCGGGCACACACATAGGCTCCGGCACACGCACCCCCTAGTGGTCAAAAGGCGAACCGACGTAAGGTAATGTCGTTTCGCCCAGGGGAGCC
Organism: Lithobates clamitans; assembly: GCA_037952925.1. Lineage (NCBI taxonomy): Eukaryota > Metazoa > Chordata > Amphibia > Anura > Ranidae > Lithobates > Lithobates clamitans. The sequence goes on from JBBGZY010000310.1 coordinate 600,933, forward strand.
AACCTGCCGCAGTAGTACTGCGGCGGCTGGTCGGGAAGAGGTTAAGAATTGCATCTAATTCTTTTGGTTTCAAAGGCTTCATTATATGCTGAACTTCACCTGTATTATTATTGTTATAAACTGTGGGGCCGGGTTCACACTGGTGCGACAAATGCTCTGACATTGGGAGCTCATGTCGCATGACGTGTGAAAATCAATGTTTCCCTATGGGAGCCATCTTAACTGGTCCGACACAAGTCAGTCCGACTTTGAAAATGCTCCCTGTACTACTTTGGTCTGACTTTGATCCTACTTCAGCCCATTGACTATCAATGAAACTGGATCAAAGTCGGATCGCCATCTTGCATGCGACTTGTGCTCTGATGATCTTGAGGTGGAACTCCACGCCAAATTTTAAATAAAAAACCAGCATGGGTTCCCCCTCCAAGAGCATACCAGGCCCTTGGGTCTGGTATGGATTTTTAGGGGAACCCCCTACACCGAAAAAACGGCGTGGGGGTCCCCCCAAAATCCATACCAGACCCTTACCTGAGCACACAGCCTGGTCGGTCAGGAAAAGGGGTGGGGACGAGCGAGCACCCCCCCCTCCTGAGCCGTACCAGGCCGCATGCCCTCAACATGGGGGGAAGGTGCTTTGGGGCAGGGGGGGCCCTGCACCCCCCCACCACAAAGAACCTTGTCCCCATGTTGATGAGGACAAGGGCCCCTTCATAGGTGTGGGCACAGGGTGTGCCAGGTGTGCCTGGGCACACCCTAATCACCCATGTGTGGCTCATATTCCCTCTGTTTAGACCCCTGATTTTTCACCAACGCCCCCTAACAGAGCTGCTAAAAAAATAGTAAAAAATTAATTTAAAAACTAACATTTTTAAAAATAATAACAAATAAAATAATAAAAATAAAAACTACTGACACCATTCATTGCCCTACTGACACCAATCTTTGCCCTTCTGACACTGTCCACTGCTCTACTGACACCGTCAGTATACACACATGCACATACAACCATGTGTTTGAGCTTTGGGGTGCACACCCTAATGCAATAGGCTGTGCACACCTAGGGGCCTTCCTGACAACCCTGGCTGTTGGTTGTCGGGGTCTGCAGGCGGGGGGCCCCCAGATCCCAGCCACCCACCCTATGTGAATGAGTATGGGGTACATCGTACCCCTATGCATTCACCTGGGGGGGAAAAGTGTCAATAAAAAAAACACACTAGACAGGTTTTTAAAGTAATTTATTAGGCAGCTCCGGGAGTCTCTTCCGACTTGGGGGGGTCTCTTCCGACTTCTCCGTTCTCTCCGGCCTCTTCCCCCGGTCTCCGGTTCTTCTCCCGCTCTCAGGTGTCTTCTGCCGGGCTCCTCCACTATCTTCTGCTCTTTTGCCCACTCTTTTTCTAGCATTGGCCCGGTCCTCTCAGTCGTCTTCTTATCTCCGGTCTTCTTCTGATGTTGACACGACACTCTCTCCCGCTGTAATGCTGTGTGCGCGGTGCGCAACGACTTATACAGGCATGGGGCGTGGTCACTGGGTGATGTCATCCGGTTACCCTGCCCCTTATGACGTAACCGCCAGGGGCATGATGGGACTGTGACATCATAAGGGCGGGGTCACTGGATGACATCACCTGGTGACCACGCCCCATGCCTATATAAGTCGTTGCGCACCATGCACACGGCATTACAGCAGGAGAGAGCATTGTGTCAACATCGGAAGAAGACTGGAGGGAAGAAGACGACAGAGAAGACCAGGCCAACGCTATGAAAAGAGCAGAAGATAGCAGAGGAGCCCAGCAGAAGACAGAGGAGAGTGGGAGAAGAACCGGAGACCGGGAGAAGAGGTCGGAGAGAGCAGAGAAGTCGTAAGAGACCCCCCTAATCGGAGGAGACCCCTGGAGCTGCCTAATAAATTACTTTAAAAACCTGTCTAGTGTGTTTTTTTTATTGACACTTTTTTCCCCCAGGTGAATGGGGGTACCCCATACTCATTCACATAGGGTGGGGGGGCTGGGATCTGGGGGCCCCCTTGTTAAAGGGGGCTCCTAGATTCCGATGCGTCCCCCCACAGACCCTGACAAACAATGGCCAGAGTTGTCAGGAAGAGGCCCTTGTCCTAATCAACATGGGGACAGGGTGCATTGGGGTTGGGGGGCCGCAGGACGTATGGTGTACCCAGCCATACTCAGCCGTACCCAGCCATCCTATCTATACCCAGCCATACTCAGCTGTACCCATCCGTACTCAGCCGTACCCATCTGTACTCAGCTGTACTCATTCATGCTCAGCCATCCCCATCCACAGCTCATCCATTCCCATTCATGCTCATCCATGCCACATCAGTTATCATCCATGCCACTACAGTGCCTCACAAAAGTGTAATAGGTAGTCAAATTATATTTAAAACTTATGCCCCTAGAACACCTGACGGTGCTCCCTGCATGTTGGTCCTCTGTATGTGGTCACGCTGTGGAAAAGTCTCACACATGTGGTATTGCCTTACTCAGGAGGAGTAGGGGAATCTATTTTGGGGTGTCATTTTTGGTATGTACATGCTATGTGTTAGAAACATTGTGTAAATGGACAACGTTGTGTAAAAAAATATGCGTTTTCATTCTTTTTACACATTTTCCAAAAAACTTGTAGAAAAAAATGACATGTTCAAAAGACTTATTATGCCTCATAGATTATATATTGGGTTGTTTTCTTTCCAAAATGGGGCGTTTCATTTTTGGGGCGTTTCCATTGTCCTGGTTCTCCAGGGCCTTCAAAATGTAAGAGGTAGTCAAGAAATTTTATGTGTAATTTATGCTCCAAGAACGCCTGATGGCGCTCCCTGTATGTTGGGCCTCTGTATGTGGCCACGCTGTATAAAAGTCTCAAACATGTGGTATCACCATACTCAGGAGGAATAGTAGAATGTGTTTTGGGGTGTAATTTGTGCTATACATATGCTGTGTGTGAGAAATAACCTGCTAATATAACAATTTTGTGAAAAAAAAAGACAAAAAAAATCTTGATTTTGAAAAGAATTGTGGGAAAAAATAACTTAAAAAAAACTCACCATGCCTCTAATTAAATACCTTGGAATGTCTACTTTCCAAAAAGGGGTCATTTGGGGGGTATTTGTACTTTCCTGGCTTGTTAAGGTCTCAAGAAATGAGGGGCTGTCAGTACTTCAGGTGTGATCAATTTTCAGAGATTGGCACCATAGCTTGTGGACTCTATAACTTTCACAAAGACCAAATAATATACACCGATTTGGGGTATTTTTACTAAAGATAAGTAGCAGTATAAATTTTGGCCAAAATATATAAAGAAAAATCACTAATTTGCAAAATTTTATAACAGAAGCGAGGAAAAATGCATTTTTTTTACAGAATTTTCGGTCTTTTTTCTTTTATAGCGCAAAAAATAAAAAACCCTGCGGTGATTAAATACCTCCAAAAGAAAGCTCTATTTGTGTGAAAAAAGGACAAACATTTCATATAGGTACAGTGTTGCATGACTAAGTAATTGTCATTCAAAATGTGAGAGCACCGAAAGCTGAAAATTGGTCTGGTTAGGAAGGGGGTTTAAATGGCCAGTGGTCAAGTAGTTAAATAACTTTCCATAGTTAAACAGCAAGATAACAAGCCCTGCACAATACAGCATTTTCTTTTACTTGCTGAAATTTTGCTATCAAAAACATTTTTCTCTAAAAATTCCGTTCTTAGAGTCCACTTCTGCTTACATTTTTCTTAAATTTCATAAAGACCGCCATTACACTTTATACACTTTAATACCCATTTGTTAACTTTATCAGAACTGACACTAGCTTCTAGGGATGGGCCAAACTGACCCCTGTTCGGTTTGCACCAGAACTTCCGAACACCGCGAAAGTTCGGACTCGAATGACGAACCTCATTAAAGTCAATGGAACCCGAACGTCAAAAATCAAAAGTACCCATTTTGAAGGCTTATATGCAAGTAATTGGGCATACAATAGTTATAGGGGTCCGAGTCCTGTCCTGGGGGACATGTATCAATAAGAATAACGTTTTTGAAAAACTTTTTTTTAAATGAGAAGTGATTTTTTGATTTAAAAAAAAAAAAAAAAATTCCTTCCAATATAGTGCCTGCGGGATCCCCTTAGTCTACCTGTAAAATGGCAGATCTGTACCATGTCTAGAATCTGCTGCAGCAATAATTGCTTTTATAAAGCCAAACAAAAATGACATTTTCCTGCAAGCTGCCTTTTTTTCGCTCAGCAACAGCTGGGGATCCAGTGTGTATGATGAGGCCACAATGTAGTGCACTGGGAACAAGATTAGAGATTTTTTGAATACATTCTGGTTTCACTTTGACTTTGTATTGAAGTAACAAGTGCGTAAAAATTGGTCTTTGGGTGTCGGTGGTGCCTTCCCACCGTAACCCTATAGAGGTAATATTGATGAAAGCAAGAATTGGCCTTGCTGTAAAAAATTGCAATGATATGCACCTGTCAAACAGGTGTAGAAAAATTGGTCTTAGGGTGTCAGTGGTGCCTTCCCACCGTAACCCTATAGAGGTACTCTTGATGAAAGTAAGAATTGGCCTTGCTGTAAAAAATTGCAATGATGCACACCTGTCAATCAGGTGCAGAAAAATGACTCTTTGGGTGTCGGGGACGCCTTCCCACCGTAACCTTATAGAGGTGCTCTTGATGAAGGCAAAAAATTGCAATGATATGCACCTGTCAAACAGGTGCTGAAAAATTGGTCTTTGGGTGTTAATTGTGCCCATGAAACCTATACCAAAAACAGATGAAATGATTGAACACCCTTAAAGCTAGGCAGCCTCGAAGTCCTGCAGAGATTCCACATCCCAAAAAGACTTAATCAGTGACATCGGCATCAGGGGCTTCATAGCTGGTAATCCAGGACTGATTCATTTTGAATGCCCATTCTGAAAGCACGCTGGATGCAGGGCAGCCCAACAACTCAATAGCATACTGGGCAAGTTCTGGCCAGTGGTCTATTCTCATGATCGAGTAAGTCAGCTGGAAAGCTCTCCATCTCTGTTTTGGCCCAAGGTAATCGTCCACCATGTGATGCAGACGCTGCCATTGGGATGTGGAAGCTGACAGCCCTGGGCGGCGAGGTCTAAAAAAAGTCCGAAATGCCTCAATTAGGCGGACGCCTTCTCCAACGCTCCTCTCTTGACCAACAGAAGGCTCAAAACGAAGTTTTCCATGACACTGTAACCTACTGGAGTCAAGAAAAATGTTCACTAAAATCTGCACTCTCTGTGGGGACAGGATGAGTTCTGAGACCTTCCCCTTATAACAGTGGTCAAGGAGGGTTGCCAACCAATAATCATCCTTCTCCTTTATGCCACGTATTCTTGGGTCCTTTTGCAGGCTTTGAAGCATGAGGTTGTCCATGTGCCTCAAATTTGCCGAGGCTTGAGAAGCAGACGCCTCGGGGTCACTCAGGATGACAGCATCTGGAACTTCTTCCTCCCAGCCATGTACTACTCCCAAGGGTCCTGGGGTCGGAAAGCCCATCGCTTACAGATTGACGCATGTCTTCCTCTTCTTCGAAGCCTATGAAAGTGCCAGAATCCTCCTCCTCAACCCCCTCCCCTCTCTCCTCCTGTGTGTTCTGTGACATAGGAATGATGGTGTCTGGATAAAGTGGGCCTTGAGAGGAAAGGAAGACCTCCTCTTTCTCCTGCTGCTCTGCCTCCAGTGCTCTGTCCATAATGCCATGCAGAGTCTGCTCCAGCAGGAACACAACAGGGAATGAACAGCCGCCTTCAGAGTTCCATTCCTCCTAGCGTATATTAGCAAGCATAAAGACACTACAATCCAGCATAATATGCACACAAGTAGCTTCCATGCATTCAATAATGTGTATTATAAAGACTGCCTTCTTACCAAATTGCACTAACAACCCCATGTACCTTTTACTATTCTTTTCAAGTCTGATTACACAAAATGTATATTTTACAATACCCTGCAAGTTGGTTAACTCCTCTGGCCGTTTTGATATGTAAAATGCAAAACTTGCCTGCCAGCTGTGTTAGGCCATAAATCATAGCCTACAGTACACACCTATGTACCGTACATAATATAAAAAACTGTGTGTATGCATACATATATAGAATATCCTACATAAAACGGCTAATATATAACCACGTGTAATAGCAGATCCAGTCCACTCAGTAACCTCTGGTGCACATCTGACAGTCAAAAACCAAGTCGTACTCACAATGTCCTGGGGCAGCTGTCTGCCACCCAGCTTCCGTGTGTCACTCTTCATTGATCACTCCAAGATGATGTGCTTCTGCAAAAATCCTTTTAGCATATCTTCTCCAGGCCCCTAGCCCAGCACTTGCTGAGACCCAAACAGAAACTCCAGTACACAGGCTGCACCCCAGGGGCAGCAACAACAGGACAAGAACACTCTGAACAGCCCCCCCAAATATTTATCATCTCTCCAGCCACCTTCTGGGTACCCCCCCCCCCCCCCAGGGATTGGCTGGTTTTAATACATCTTCAGAAATCAGTGGTTGGTCCTCTCATTCTACAGTATGTTCTGGAAGCTTCTTTCAGAGGCAGACAGGAACAATTACCTACTGACCTTAGAAAAATCTGACCAGACCAAAAAAGACAATTCTCTAAATACACTGAAGCCAAAAACTAAATTTAGCCTGACTAGGGCAGGGGGCTACATCTGTACATCTAAAACTCAAAGGGATGATATTTAGTTTGCTAAGCATTGTGTATCATAAACAACTGCTAGGCTTTTTTTACCTTAAATAGTGTTTTCAAGGCTGGCTGCAGATCGTTGCTCTGAACAAGTAGCAAAGGTAGTCCATGTCTGCACAGTGTGTGTCGGCATGGTTGCATGTATTGTCAACCATGGGACATATGTTACAAAATGAAAATGCCAATGCACAAATGGTAGACAGGTGTCACCCCATAACAGGAAGTGCCTTAACAACATTCATCTCCGATTTCTGGGGACAGTCCCCATTTTAGGGGTCTGTCCCCAGGAAATAAATGTCCCCAGAGTTGTCCCCAGCCACTAGATGGAGCAATGCAGGGGCGTCATTAGCATCAGCAATCTGTATCTCTTGCTGGTTTCCCTGGGTCCCGGTGCCATGAGCTAAGATTCGGCACTGCAGTGCCATGCGCACTGCAGCCGCCAGCTGCTTCAGACCTACACAGTGGCTATAGAGAGCGAGGAAGGCTCACCCTAAGCTCCTCTTTGACAGTGTCACATGACACTGCTAAGTACTTCCCCCTTAATGTGCGCAGCTGCTGTAGGTCTGGTAAGTGGGCTCCAAGATGGGGGAAGAAGTCAGTACTGAGAGGTCTGTGATCTGTACTTGGGAGGAAAGGTCAGTACTTAGGGATAAAAGAGGGGGTAATATTTGTTTCTACGATGTACACTGGCCTGCATGTTATGTATTCCTGATCCCTACATGCTGTGCTATGCACTTCTGATCCCTGCATTCCAATCGCTCCACACTTCTGACTCACACTATGTACATTACACACTAACTCTGACACTCTGTGCTACACATTTCTTCACCCTGTACACATTTATGACGAATATATGTGCAGTGCTAGATAAAAACCGTCATAAAGGATAAGACCATATATAATGCAGTGAAAAAAATATAAATATTGACATTTTACATTCTTAAAGCGGAGTTCCAGTCATAAAACAAATTTTACATTATTCAGCTGCATTAAATACAAATAACAACTTTTGGAAAGACGTCATTTTCCTTAGTGCCCGTGCTCGCAAGTGCTCCTGGGAGATGTCTGTCATCATTTGCCAGGAGTCACTGGGCAGTGCTGAGGTCTTCGTGGCCATCACAATGGGGGTGGGCACTTCCGACGACGACCCCCATCGTGATGGCAACGTTAAAAGTGTACGGCACTTCACATGCCCACAAGCAAGATGGAAAGTGCCAAGAAGAAGGAATAAAACATATCATGCGCAATTAAATTGGCAATCGAGCAGCGATTAAAAAAAAAATGTGAGTGCTAGTAATAAGTCTTTAAAAACAAAGATATTTATCCAAAAAAAAAAACATTTTCACAGTTGGAACTCCACTTTAATGCCACACGTGCAAAAAAAAGGAATATACTAAATGTAGTCCACAACGTGATGAAAGGTAAATGAATAAAGTCCCCGGATGGAAACTGAAATATGTTGTTAATCCAGGTAAGTGAATGACCACTTTAAGACATCAATGGAAAGACAAGTAAAAAAAAAAGGACTGTCACTGTACTAAGGACACTGGCAGAGAAGGGGTCAATATCAGGGCAATCAAAGGGTGCTCCTAGGGAATGCTTTCTAACTGGGGTGGGGGTGCTTGGACTGGGGGGAGACAGAGATCCTAAGCAGGAACACAAGATCTCCCTCTTCCTCTCTCACAGAAAGGTGGTCTGCCTTGTTTACATAGACAGATCATTGTTCTGCCTCTCCTGAGAACGATCGGCGTGTCCCGGCGGACATCGCTTCCGCCGAACTTGCTGATTGGCTCCCGCTGTGTCCAATCATAGAGGAAGTGGGTCGCCGGCGGCGCAAATGCGTGCCCCAGATCCAGTGCACAAAATCACATATAGGTACGTGATTTCATGCAAGAGGGCTGCCTTGGTGTAGTATATCTGTGTAGGGGGGTCCATAACAGTTTAAGGGGGGGGTGGCAGGTGTGTGTCCTATGCCTATATACCTTTGCTAATGGGTGTCCCTCGTTCTCATCTCAAAAAGTTGGGAGGTATGTATTCTGCATATTTAGGAGGATTGCAAAGAACTTTTAAAATGACATGAATGTGTTAAAGCTTACATAAGATTTATCAAGTTGGTTTAGATCTACTTTGAGACCTTATTTGGATGTTTCCTTGCTCCTTGAAAACAAACACTGTCTTTTGAGAAAGCAGATTTCATTACAGAAAGTAAACAAACAACTTGTCCGGTTTGTCAAGAGGTGATACTCTGACAAATATCATGATCTGTACGGGGTGTCCCAGCTTATAGCCTTTGTACATTTTCCCATAACCCAGACACTCCAGAGAGATGAAGACTTCCATTTTTCGCTCCTGTACTCTGCTTTTATGGTAATTTGACTTGTTTCAGTCCCAGAAAAGTCGCCTGCTGTGAGTGATTCTGATGTAACAAGTCCTGGGAGATATTTGACTTGCCCTGAGTCATTTGTTTTGACTAGGATGGGACAGATTTTTATTTAGTCCCCAAAAAACAAACTAGATAAACCACAAAGGACTGTGTGACATTATTGTTTCTTGGCTGGAAAAGGCAGAATAGTTTCAATGTGACACAGTAATTACAGTGAGTAAAGTGATGATGACAAAACTAAGATATTTTCACACACATACACTTTCTTTTGATGCTTGAGGGCCTGTACGCAGGAGATTGTTAGGAAATTACCTGTGGTATATTTGACCAGCCAGGTATTCAGCTGTTGCTCCCCCATCTGAGAGTGGCTGCTGGTGGGTTCAGCTCTCGGTGTCCTCCAGCTGAGTCTTCTGTTCCCTGTTGCCATTCCTCCTATCCTTCCTCAATCTTGCTCTCCACCTATTGCTGCCCCCCCTCCCGTCCTTGTTCCTTTTAAGCAGGTGCCTACAAGGGGTCATGTTTTTTCTGCTGTGCTGACTCCTGTTCTGCAGCCTTTTGCTTCAAGATGGGCTGTTTCTCCTGGCTGTGCTCATGCCTTCAAGTTTACTGAGTCAGCCAGGTGCAAATTGATATGCCGCGTACACACGATCGCACATTCTGACAACAAAATCCATGTTTTTTTTCTGACGGATGTTGGCTCAAACTTGTCTTCCATACACACAGTCACGTCAAGAACGCGGTGACGTACAATGCGTACGACGAGCCGAGAGAAATTAAGTTCAATAGCCAGTGCGGCTTTTCTGCTTGATTCCGGGCATGCGTGGAACTTTGTGCATCGGAATTGTGTACACATGATCGGAATTTCCGACAATGGATTTTGTTGTTGGAAAATTTGAGATCTAGATCTCAAGTTTTGTGTGACGGAAATTCCGATGGAAAATGTCCGATGGAGCCTACACACGGTCGGAATTTCCGCCAAAAAGCTCCCATAGAACATTTTCCACTGGAAAATCCGACCGTGTGTACGAGGCATTACAGTGTAGATGTGTGTTGGATCTGAGAAATTGGTTGGCTAGATTTTCCTATCAATTTTCCAGAGATTCACATAAATGCCCTGAAATGCCCAGAGGAAGCTGCCTGGAAACACTGTCAAGATTAAGGCTATTACTCTGTCGGTCTGTGTCCCCATCTGGGGGAGGGGGGCCAGCAGGGTTCCCTGAGGGCTGGGGATCTGAGGACTTTATGGGCTTTTAACTGCCAGCTATGGACTTTAAAGTGTTACTAAACCCACAACAGTAAAATCAGTCTGTATATGCAGTAAAGCATGCTTGTTATACTTATTGTTGAACCTAAGGAGTTAATCTTGCGCATTGTGTAAAAAAGGCTGTTTGATCCTGTGTTCTCTGATCCTCCCCTTCTTCCACTGTCCCCAATCCATCTCCTGATAGTACAGAGCCTTGGGGGCTCTCTGCACATGCTCAGTTTGGTGTGTATTGCAAGAGAGTTTTTTTTTTTTTCTTGGGAAAGTGCATGTGATCAGCACAGGGCCAATCAGCAGTGTCCAGACAGAGGGTCAGGGGTCCTGCAGCCTCATAGGACAGTCAGAGTAGAATGAATACTCCTCCTACAAGCTTTAGCAAGACACTGATAGAAGTCACAAGACTGCTATATACTGCTGATAAGAAAAGGTATTTAGCCATTTATATTTACTAAAATAATTGCAGTTCCATGCTCTGTGTACTGTGGGAGACCAGATATAGTGAATGCAGGGTCCTGGGTTTAGTAATATGCTGCCCCTTGTGGATTATTTACCTTTATAGACCTTGCTGTACAGAAACGTGGGTGAGAAGCTGCTTTACAAGAACTGTTCCTGCATGTTTGCCTTTCTTTCTTCAATAAGGTTTTTTAAACTTTGCATTTTTAAAGTTTTAAGTTGACAAATTCCAACATTGTTGACATAGGGTATTTTTAATGTAACATTGTTTAGTCCATTGTTTAAACATTTAATAGAGAACAAAGTAAAAGAATACAAGGTAGTGTCAGTGTTCTTGCTAATCTATTGCCGCCTACCCCTAATGGGAACTAACTATAGAATACATGCTGTGCTAGAATCTCATTCTTACAATAATCTTAATTCAAACTGGTGATAAAGTCATACACAAATTTTTTTAAATAGTTAAAAGCTCTCGGGTTACATTTAACTGTTAATTGCCTGGTCTGTAGTCTCTCAAAGTGCTGCATGCAAAGTGCATCAAAAGAACAGCTTGCAACACAACAAGGGAAATGAACTAGTGGAAGATGCAATACATGGGTCTAACGCACAGAGTACTGTCCAGTGAAAGTTAAAGAGGAGCTACAGTTGTTTCTATGTTTATTAACCAATTAAGCCCCGGACCATTTGCCTGGCAAAAGACCAGAGCACTTTTTTCCCCACAAATAGAGCTTTCTTTTGATGGTATTTGATCACCTCTACGGTTTTTATTTTTTGCGCTATAAACAAAACAATAGCGTACATTTTGAAAAAAATGCATTATTTTCTACTTTTTGCTATAATAAATATCCCCAAAAAATATATAAAAAAAAATTTTTCCTCAGTTTAGGCCGATACGTATTCTTCTACATATTTTTGGTAAAAAAATCTCAATAAGCGTTTATTGATTGGTTTGCGCAAAAGTTATAGCGTCTACAAAATAGGGGATAGTTTTATGGCATTTTTGTTAATCATTTTTTTTTTACTAGTAATGGTGGCGATCAGCGATTTTTATCGTGACTGCGACATTATAGCGGACAGATCGGACACTTTTGGTGTTATTTTGGGACCATTCACATTTATACAGCGATCAGTGTGATTAAAAATGCATTGATAACTGTGTAAATGTGACTGGCAGTGAAGGGGTTAACCACTAGGTGGCGCTGTAGGGGTTAAGTGTGTCCTAGGGAGTGATTCTAACCGTGTGGGGAAGGGGCTATGTGTGACACAACACTGATCACCGCTCCCTATTACAGGGAGCGATGATCAGTGTCACTAGGCAGAATGGGGAAATGCTTGTTTACATCAGCATTTCCCTGTTCTTCCTCTCCGAAAGACGATCGCGGGTAACCCCGCGGACATCGAGGCGGCGGGACCCGCAATCACGGAGCTCGCAGCAGTCGCGCGTGCCCACAAACCGTTTCTTAAAGGGCAAAGTACAGGTATGGTAATATGCCTGTACTTGCCCTTCTGCTGACGTATATCGGCGTGAGCCGTTTGGTAAGCGGTTAACCACTTTAGCCCTGGAAGATTTGGCTGCTCAATGACCAGGCCATTTTTTGCAATATGGCACTGCGTCACTTTAATTGACAATTGCGCGTTTGTGTGACGTTGTACCCAAACAAAATTGTCCTTTTTTCCCACAAATAGAGCTTTCTGTTTGGTGGTATTTAATCATCTCTATGTTTTCTTTTTTTTGGGTTATAAACAAAAAAAGAGTAAATCCGGCCTTTTATCCGGCATGGATCTACCCAAATTCTTTTAAAGCTTGGACAGCATCAGGCATTCAGACACTAAATGACTTCATAGCATCTAAATCATTCCTTTCATTCCCATCGCTTAGAGAAAAATATGATCTACCAAACTCTGAGATATTTAGATATCTCCAAGTCAAAAATTTCTATACACCATTCCTAAAGGGGGATACACCATTATCCCAATTATCCATTTTTGAATCAATCTGTACAAAAGATTCATTTGCTAAAGGTACAATTTCATCACTTTATAATCAATTATATGGAGTAGCAAATCTTAATAGACCCTCTTACGTTCAGAGGTGGGAGGAGGACCTGGGACGAACTTGATGCCGCGTACACACGAGCGGACTTTACGGCGGACTTTGCCCGGCGGACTTTTCGTCGGACTTTGTTTGCTCCTTGCGCCGGACTTAAAAACGAACGGACTTGGCCACACACGGTCACTGCAAAAGTCCGCTGGTTTTGAACGCGGTGACGTATAGCACGTACGACGGGACTAGAAAAAGGAAGTCCAAGCCCCACTCCGGCACCCTTTGGGCTCCTTCTGCTAATCTCGTGTTAGTAGAAGTTTGGTTAGAGACGATTCGCGCTTTTCACACTTCAGCTTATTTTGTTCGTTTTCTGCGGTTCAGTTTGTGCTTGTGAGGTTTGTATCTGCTTTTCAGTGCGTGTTGGTCAGTTCGTAACCTGCCTTGCAGGCCGTTCTGCTCCGCTCGTTCCTGATTTTCAGGTCGTTCTTCATAGGCCTTGCTGTTCTTCAGTGCGTTTGTTATAAGTTTGTTTGTTTGAGCAGCCGACCGTTTTGAAGCCATGTCGAGTGGACGTTCTCGTTCTCGAGTTCGTGCTTTGTGGGGACTTGGTGTTGGGGTTAATACTTTGACCCGAGTCCAGTCCATGAACAGGGCGAGGAGGAGTTCATGGACCAAGAATTGGTTGCGCCAGCGTGACCAGTTCTGTCATATGCCTTTGCTCCGTGAGCTCCGTGAGAACAATCCTGATGATTTCAGGAATTTTCTCAGGATGACGGACCCCATCTTTGAGCGTCTGCTGGCTATGCTGACCCCCTATATCATCAGGCAGGATACCTGCATGAGGCAAGCCATCAGTGCGGAGCAGAGGCTAGTTGCCACGTTACGTTATTTGGCGACAGGGAGAAGTCTTCAGGACTTAAAGTTCTCGACAGGCATCTCCCCCCAGGCTCTGGGGATCATAATCCCAGAGACCTGTTCTGCTATTATTCAGGTCCTGCAGAAGGAATATATGAAGGTAAGTTTTATCCTTTAACATTACATGATATGTATTAACTGTTTTTGGATGTATTGTAGAACTGTCCTCTTTACCTAATTGCCATGCTTTCAATCTGCTGTGAATGTCCCCTTTCTCTTTGTGAATGCCTATTTTAATAATTTATTGCCCTATACATGCCTAATTTATTTCATTAACCTCCCCACCATGCAATGCTGGGTGCATTTTTATCTCTAGACTATAGTCCATTGAACAATGTATATTGTCTGCTCCATTGTCTTGTTTGTCCCTCCCCCACCCCACTAATGTTTCATCCAGTCAGGTGTGTTTGTTAACCTAATTAGAACCCCTCCCCCACCCCACTAATGTTTCAGCCAGTCAGGTGTGTTTGTTAACCTAATTAGAACCCCTCCCCCACCCCACTAATGTTTCAGCCAGTCAGGTGTGTTTGTTAACCTAATTAGAACCCCTCCCCCACCCCACTAATGTTTCAGCCAGTCAGGTGTGTTTGTTAACCTAATTAGAACCCCTCCCCCACCCCACTAATGTTTCAGCCAGTCAGGTGTGTTTGTTAACCTAATTAGAACCCCTCCCCCACCCCACTAATGTTTCAGCCAGTCAGGTGTGTTTGTTAACCTAATTAGAACCCCTCCCCCACCCCACTAATGTTTCATCCAGTCAGGTGTGTTTGTTAACCTAATTAGAACCCCTCCCCCACCCCACTAATGTTTCAGCCAGTCAGGTGTGTTTGTTAACCTAATTAGAACCCCTCCCCCACCCCACTAATGTTTCATCCAGTCAGGTGTGTTTGTTAACCTAATTAGAACCCCTCCCCCACCCCACTAATGTTTCAGCCAGTCAGGTGTGTTTGTTAACCTAATTAGAACCCCTCCCCCACATTCAAATGTATCAATGGGCCATCATAGGGGGTGATTAATCTTAATAAGTGTGCCTTATGTTTTTCAACATTTCAATTACAAACACACATATTCATAATATTTGACTGCTGTTGTTTACTAATGTTTTGGTGTAATCTGAACTAAAATTTTTGTTATTAAAGTCCTTATCTTTTTTTTTTGCACTCCACAGTTTCCTACAAGTCCACAGGAATGGCAGACTGTGGCCTCCCAGTTCGCTGACCGTTGGGACTTTCCCAACTGTGTCGGGGCGATTGACGGGAAACATGTCCGGATTGTGCCACCACCGCATTCGGGGTCTTATTTCTTTAACTACAAGGGGTTCCATAGTGTAGTTTTGATGGCGGTGGTCTCGGCACATTTGGAGTTTATGTTTGTGGATGTGGGGAAGAACGGCCGGATGTCTGACGGAGGAGTCTTTGCACAGACCGAGCTGTGCCATCGTCTCCAGACCGGTGGCCTGGAATTGCCACCTGATGACGATAATGTGGATGGACTCCCCTCAGTTTTTATTGCTGATGAAGCATTTGCTCTCTGTGAGAACTTGATGAGGCCGTTCCCCCAAAGGACACTCACCCCTGAGAGGAGGGTATTTAATTATCGGCTGGCCAGAGCAAGAAGGGTTGTGGAGAATGCCTTTGGTATTCTGGCCAGCCGGTTCCGTATCTTCCTTACGGCTATTAATTTGGCGGACTATAAAATCAACCATGTCATCCTTGCTTGCTGCATCTTGCATAACTTTTTAAGGAGACATTCAGCCACATATCTATCCTCTGTTGGGCCTGAGCCCAGACTGGAAGAGTCTACTAGCACTTTAACAGGCCTAGAAATTGGGCGTATTGGCTTGGCCCCCCGAACCGCACGTCAAGTGCGTGACCGTTATGTCAATTATTTTAATGGTCGGGGGGCCATTGCTATTCAGCAACAGCTGTAAGTTTAGATCAAAAATAAAAAAGAAAATTGGTTTATCTAAATATCTTGTTTTTCTTGTTGTTTACCTTTAAGTTATGTCTGTCTCCTAGTGCACTTGTAGTAGTGTCAAGTGCGTTTCGCTTTAGTTAATCAGGCCCACAAAAACAACCCCTAAATTTTGACTTCAAGAAACAGCCACACACATTGTATAGGGTAAAAAATTTTACTTGGTGCACATTGAAAGGTGCATTTTTTACCATATGTTTTTATTTTTTTTTTTTTTTAATTTTCTTTCAAAAATATTTTACGTTGTGTAAAAAAATACTATTTTATTAAATTATTAAAGCCATTTTTTCTCTAAAATATAGACCTTTATCTAACAAGATTTACATACACAACAGTGTTTTTAGAAACAAAAATTAGAATATAAATGAACTTACAAAGTTCAACAATATTTCGAGAACGGTGCATGTAATGTCACCCTTGGAAATTGTTCATTTATAAGATGCTCAAAATTGAGCTTTAAGAAAGGGTCAAGTCAACATGTGCTATCTCCTATCATGGGAGAGCAATGTACGTGTTTTGTGTGTGCAAACCCATTTTTGGTTCCTCTCACCACCAAAGAATTTTCAGGATGAAGGGTTTGCAAACACAAAACAAGTACATTGCTAACCCATGATGGAAGATAGCACATGATGACACACCGTGTGCATCACACACTTTAAATTTGGGTATACCCCCAAAAACTTCAAAAACTTTGTGTTAACAAAATAACTTCACAAGGAAATGAAGAACATGATTGATGTTTTTAGGCCAAACGTGATTATATTCGGCCCAAAACATCAATCATGTTCTTCATTTCCTGTTGCATGGAGTCCAGGCGAAGTTTCATGCTGTGAATTTGTTCACGCATTTGATCTATGTGGCCATTCCACAGCATAATCTGGCCAATTAATCTTTGCGCACTGTCTGTGGTGAAGTGCTCTGCCGCTTGGCCTTCCACAACCAGAAACTCACCTAAAACGAGTGAATAAAAACAAGGTTTACAATATGCACGCCAAAATACAGTAAAACTGAAGCTGGGGTGTCAGTCACTCACTTGGTGGGCTTGAAACCTCGCACACTTCCTCCACCTCTCCTTCCTCAAGGTCGTCGGGTGGGCGTGGTCTTGGGCTGGGGCTTGGGGTAGGTTCGGCCTCAGGCTGGTGACTTGGGGGGGTCCTGAGATCCTTGGACTGTTGTCTGAGTCTTTTCTCCCCTATGAGATTAGAAAAAAAGGTATAGTTAAAAAACACTGATCTTTTATGTTTTAATAAATAAAGTAGAACGTTGTTTAATATTTTTTTGAAATTTTCACAGATGCTGACACCTCAATGATCTCCTATGTGTATTACCCCTCAAAAATTTCGTTATGGTCACATAGTACACTAGAAAATGCATTTCCTTCGCAAAATGCGTGGGAAAGCAGAATAGCTACATGGCTAAAATGACCGCCATCAAAACTGCCCCATCATATTCCTATATTATAAATCAGTACATGGTGTGTCTGTCCCCTCCCCCCGGGCTCTGTAATCAGAGCTGAGATGCTCCAGCCACCTCCCCCCTGTGTATAACAGAAGCTTGGGTAACCATGGCAACAAAACAAACACAGTACACTCTGATTAATGTCTAAAATGTCACGAAATGACCTCTAAACAAAAAGGTTTTTCTCCAAAATTAAAAAAAATATCAAACAGAAAGGATATAGCCAGATAGATGAATATTTAGTGAACATTGTAAAGTTTGTTTGGTGTCTCTAGGTGAAAGTATGAAGGACCGGAAACTTTTGGGAGCGGAAGAAGAATTTGAGGATTTCAAGCATGCTCCCATTGAATTCAATGTTGAAAAAAGTTAATAAAAAATTAATATTTAAGAAAGTATAAATGTTATTAACAAATTTTAAAATGACCACACATCAGCTAAAAGAGACGAACATTTTAATAGTTGAATGGTTTTAATAGCTGAAAGTATGCAGAAGTTACGCAGAGCCAAAAAACGTACGGAAGAAAAGTCAAAAAATTTAGACACAAATAAAATCGAAGAACAATAGTGGGACTGCTAAATCATTCCCACTAACTATAGTGCTCGTGAGTCCAGATGTGGAAACAGCTGCTGTGTCCTGTCCCTACATTACACTGAATCATTTTGGATGAAGCATTATATTTTCAAACACATCTACACCACATCAACTCATTGTGGGAATTCGCAAAATTATCAAGCCATAAATGTATATCCAACCCTGTCCCATCGTATTTGGCGAAAAAATAACGGCACTTTCTAAAGTATACGATCTATTCCAAAGAACGGTATTTACGAACGATGCAGAAAAACCGCCAAAAATAAGGATCAGCATGCAAGTTCTGTATCTCAATAGTAAAACACAAGTACTTACTTTTTTTCAGCAGCTTCTTTATTCGCAAATATTGCTCTGGCTCACGACTTTTTATGTCAGACCACCGCTTCCGCAATTGTTCTTTCGAACGTTTTGTCCCAAATTTCTCTTCCAGAGCGGTGACCACTGAGGACATTATTTTGTCCTTTCTCAGATTGGGTCGTGTGTACGGTCCTTTTTTGCCATCGTAGTCGTCCCTTCTTAATATGGACACCATCTCCACCATCTCTCCAAAAGCCATGTTGGTGGCCTTATATCTCCTCCGGGATGTGGATGTTTGGGGCTCCGGGCTTTCCTCCGCGCTACTCTCACTTAATCGCTCCGCCATCTTTTGCTATCTACTCCCACTGCGCAACGAAGAGTGAAGGGGCGGGGCCAAATCGTACTTACGAACGTCAGGGGCGGGCGACGCAGGCGGAGCATGACACATGCGCAGTGTATATAAAGCTAGTACGATGGCCTATGTATGTCCGTGCGGAAGTAGCGAGCGGAACAAACGAAGGTAAGATTAAAGTGTGTGTGTGTGTGTTTGTGTGTGTCCCCGTGTGTGTCCCCTAGATTACAACACAAACTAATCCTGAGATTTGGGACTGACATTTAAGTTTTGATCTTGTGTCTTGTCTTGCAGAAATAATGAATCCCTTTAAAGAGGAAGAGTTTTTGACACATTTCATTGATCTCTATGAGCAGAAGAAAAACCTCTGGGAGGTCAAACACCACCAATATTATAATCGTGATGTTAGGAAGGCAACACTGGGCACACTTTTAGAGTTTGTGAAGACTCGACTCCCCCAGGCAGACCTCAAGTTTGTGGACAGGAAAATAGGTATCTTGCGTAATATGTATAAGCGGGAACACAGAAAAATCCAGGAGTCGCTGAGATCCGGGGCAGCAGCTGACCAAGTTTATGTACCCAAGTTGTGGTATTACCACAAACTGCGATTCCTGGATGAGCAGACCGAAGCCAGGCAATCCCTTTCCACCCTTCCCTCCAGCCTTCCCTCCACCCTTCCCTCCAGCCTTCCCTCCAGCCTTCCATCCACCTCCACCCCAGCTGAGGAGTCCCAGGATGAACTGGGCCTTTTCACCATAGATGAAGTGGATGCGCCCAGCTTCAGCCAGGTATACTTTTTTGGAACATTTTGGGATTGTGTAAATGTCATTAATGATGTTAAGGTGTTAATTTTGAAAGTGATTCATCAAAAATCACTTCTGCACAAAGAGTAATATGTAGACATATGACTAGACAGTAGTGGCCAAATATATACGTAACTTCAGATCTTGTTGATCATCTGAAATAATGGTGTGGTCAAATAGATAGCCTTTACTATTTGGTGTAATTATCTTTGAAAGTTAAGGAGCTGAAAATTGTGTGTGATTGCATAACAGAAAATTACAACTATGTCCCTTTTTTTTACACAGGATGACCTCAGCCAGGAGGAGGCCTTGCCCAGTGGGAGAGAGGAGGAGGCCTTGCCCAGTGGGAGAGAGGAGGAGGCTGTGGCTGGGCCAAGTAGAAGCCGCACAGAGTGTCAGGTGCCTCCCCTCCGCATTCTCCACCAAAGGCCCAGGAGGATGACTGCAACAGAGCAGGAATCCCTAGAGCTCATACGGGAAGCAAGCCGGATCCTGAGTAAACCTCCCAATGTAGAGGAGGCGTATGGCACCTATCTAGCCGGCAGATTACAGGAGTTGGAAAAGGGCCAACGCCTCCTCTGTGAGGGTCTATTTTTCCAGGCTTACCAGAAGGGCTTGAGAGGGGAGCTTACTGCTAACACATATATAGCAGATGAAGCCACTCCTCCTCCTCCTCCTCCTCCTGCCCCAAGTACACCACCAGAGGCACAACCTCCGAGGAAGGCTGCAGAGAAGCGTGGAGGGAAGGCTGCAGAGAAGCGTGGAGGGAAGGCTACACGGAAGAGTCGAAAGTGATTGCCTGGTTTCTGTCTGTTCTGACTGTGCTCCCTGTGCTCCCTATAGTCGCAAGATACCTATTTTATTGTCGTGAAACTTGATGTGTGTCCAGTGTTGCCTTCCTAATTTTTGTGTTTATTAAAAAAAAAATTTTGTGTTTACCTTACATTCTTGCCTATGTGTTTGGATTAAAAGACGCCATTTTGTTTGGGAGTAGGCAGGTACAGGTCGAAAAGACTATGGGGTTGATTTTAGAAAAGCAAATAGTCTGTGCACTTTGCAGAGGGCAGTTGCCCTCTGCAAGTGCAATTGCTCCAGAGCATCAGAAATTAGTTAAAAGCTTGACTTTGCAAAGAGTACCCAATCCTGTGCAAGTAAAACCAAAAAAAAAACCTTTTTGCTTGCACATGATTGGATGATGGAAGTCAGCAGAGCTGCTTCACATTTAATAAAGCTTGGGAGCAACTGCTCTTGCAGAGGGCAAATGCAATTTCTAAAATGCACAGCCTTTTTACCTTTAGGAAAGCAACCCCTATGTGTGTTTTTGTCAAAAAAAAAGAATGTATTTTGATTTTACATGATTTTAGGAATCAATCAGCAGAGCTTCCCCGAATTTAAGCTCTTGCCCTCAGTTTTTATGCGACTGCACTTCCAACAAGTGCACTTGGTGTGCAATTTCTCAAGTGAACGTTTCACTTGATATTCTTAAATGATTTAAGCCTTTTGTCAAAAACAAGCTCGGGGGAAGCTCTGCTGATTTTTTCTGAAAAACATGTAAAAAAAAAAATAATTGTTTTGGTTTGGGCTTCCTTGCATGTGCCCCTCGGATCCACAGCGAACACACTTCAAAATGCTCTTTATGTGGAATTATATGTATAATTAGCAATTGGAGTGAAAAATGATTTTGCATTTGTTAAATACACCCCCCTATGTCTAATGAACAAGGGACAACAACCTCATTAAGGTTCTTTAAAACAACACAAAATATGAATGTTAATTGTGGTAACTTGAAAATACACACCAAAAATGTGGTTAGCATTTAACACACATTGTAAAATAGCTAAAGTGTTGAAATAAAAAAAAAAAAAAAAAAAAAATTATATTTTACAATTAAAAATTTATGGAGATCTGGCTGTTACAAAATATTATATTAGTCATGGCAGGAGGATAAATCACGAAGAAAGAAGTTTGTGAGAACTCTGTGTGAATATAAAGCAGAAAAACAACTTCATTCCTCTCGCATTATCAATCCTAAAAAAAGGCTGTATTAAAAGACGACAGAAGAGGAATGTGCTAGCTTCAAGACGAAGGCTAGTTTTACCAGACCGAGCGCTTCCGTCTTGTAAATGCTTCAGAGCATGCGTCAGTTTCAGTTCGTCGGACTAGCACACAGACGATCGGTTTGTCCGCTAGAAAGAAGAGTCCGTCGGATAAATTTTAAACAAGTTTCAAATCTAATTCCGTCCAACTTTTTAGAAAACAAAGTCCGCTGGAGCCCACACACATCGAATTGTCCGACGAAATCCAGTCCGCCGGGCAAAGTCCGCCGTAAAGTCCGCTCGTGTGTACGCGGCATTAGAAGACACGGACTGGTCTAACATATGGCTCACATCTAAGTCATCTTCACCCAACATCTTAGCACTGGAGACAAATTATAAAGTCCTAACTCGCTGGTACCTTGTACCCGCTAGAGTGGCAAAATATTCACCTAATACCTCAGCTCTTTGTTTTCGAGGATGCCCAGAAATAGGCACATATTTACACATATGGTGGACGTGCCCAGTAATCCAAACCTTCTGGAAGGAAGTTTTCGTGATTGCATCTAAAATATTTAAAAAGATAATACAACCAGATCCATATTTAACTTTACTTAATCTAAAACCGGAATGGTTAACACTCTCTCAATTCAAACTTATGATCCAACTAATAACGGCTGCAAAACAAACAGTGGCCAAGGCATGGAAATCTCCTACATTGGTACTAGCAGAAACAATTCACAGAATGAATAATACAATGTCCCATGCTAAGATGGTAGCCATCGATCAAAATCAAATTCCAGAATTTGAAAAACTTTGGCACCCTTGGATAAAACAACAGTTCCTGTCAAATTTCAATGACTCTGTCCTGTTGCCATGGTAACAGATTAAATGACTTACAGAGACACCCATTCTAAGGCTTCAAAGAGAACTAAAAAGAATAATAAACTGACGAGCGGGACAACCTTGTGGACCATACCTCTACCTTTCAACCCTTTTTCTTCTTTCTCTTTCCTTTTCTCCACCTTACGATTAAAGCTCATTATCAGAATTTATTTGACCTATATACACTCTACTTGTAAACAATATGTATAGTAGGTATAAATCATTTAAATACCTACAAAAGTAACTAAGGAAATGATATATATCTTTAATTTAGGTTTACGTGAACCCAATGTTTAATATTTGAAATTTCATGATATTTACCTATATAAACCCTACTGTAAAACAATGAGCTTACTTTATAGATCCTTGTAAACTTACTTTATGTATCTTTATAACATTGTATACCCAATAAACTTCTTTTGACAAGGAAACAAAAAAAGAGTGACAATTTTGAAAAAAACACAAAATTTTGTACTTTTTGCTATAATAAATACCCCCAATTTTTTTTTAAAAAAGCACATTTTTTCCTCAGTTTAGGCCGATATGTATTCTTCTACATATTCTTGGTAATAAAAATCGCAATAGGCGTATATTGATTGGTTTGAGCAAAAGTTATAACGTCAACAAAATAAGGGAAAGATTTATGGCATTTTTATTATTATTATAATTTTTTTTACTAATAATGGAGGTGATCAGCAATTTTTATTGGGACTGCGACATTATGGCAGACAGATCGGACACTTTTGACACATTTTTGGGACCATTGACTTCTATACAGCAACCAGTGCTATAGAAATGCACTGATTACTGTGTAAATGTCACTGTCAGGGAAGGGGTTAACACTAGGGGGCAATCAAGGGTTAACTGTGTTCCCTCGTGTGTGTTCTAACTGTAGGGGGATGGGACTGACTAGAGGAGATGATAGATCGTTGTTCCTAGCTAGTAGGAACACACGATCTGTCTCTCCTCTCCTCACAGAACAGGGATTCGTGTGTTTACATACACACGTCACTGTTTTGGCTCTCGTGCCCGCGTTTTCGCGCATGGCCAGCAGTCATCGCGACCTCCGGCCACGCGCATCGGCATCCCCACAGTGCAGCGGGCGTGCGCCTTCTATCCGCACTCAAAGGGCTGACGTACAGCTACGACGGCTCATGGGAACATGCGACCTGCTGCAGTATAATGGCGCCGGCTGGTCGGTAAGCAGTTACAGAAGGTGTAGCTGCTGACTTTTAATAAACCTTCTGGAACGATTCTTCAAATCATCAATTTTAGCGCGGAGGGCGACCAGTTCCCCAGTATTATCACACACTTTAACAGAGAGGGGGTGTACGGTGTCCTCTAAGGAGCTAATGCGTTTCTCCATGTCCCCAGCCCTGTCACGGAGGTTCTGAACGTCCTGTTTCAGGAGGGAGAAGTCCATCCGTATAGAGGATATTTGAGTAGTGAGTGAGGCTTTGCAATCTTGTATAGCCAGCATAATGGTGGCTAGGGTAGGCTTAGCAGAGGGAGAAGCCTCCTCTTGGTCATTATCAGCAAGGTGCTGGGGGTCCTGTACTGATTGGGAATCTTGTAGTTGCTGGGAGTCTATTTGCGTGTGGAATATGGCTGGAGTAGAAGCACTCACCCCATTAGCAGAGCTCCGGTCAGCAGAGAAGGATGTCTGCAGCGTGGCTGTCTGAGGAGCCTGTGTCCCGGCGCCATCTTGCCTCTGGAATCCCGCCAGCCGGTCCGACGTGGATGGGGCCCAAGCCGGCCCGTATTTCACCATATTTGCCAGCCTGTCGGGTGCCCACCACCGTGGGGAACAATTAGAGCCCTTCGGTGAGGACATAGGACGCAGGATGCCTGAAGGATGGCAGTTAAGAGCCGGATCGGTGTAACTATGTGGCCGCTCGCTCCACCATCAAGCCACGCCCCCGTTCCCCTGTCCTTAATTTGCTGACCACCTGTTGCTCTTTATCCTGTCCTTCCTGAGTTCTGCTGTCCCTCCTTTTATTGTTTCTTCTGCCTTTTCTCAGGCATGCTGTCCACCTTCTACTGTTCCTCCTGTCCTTTCTATTAGTCTTGCTGTCTGCCTTTGTATCTTGTTCTTTCCGTCTCTGCTGTTGCTGTTCCTTCTGTCATTAATCAGTCCTGCTGTGTGCCTGTTAGTCTTCGTTCAGTATTTTCCTTTGAGTTCTTCTGTCCATCTATTGCTGTGCTTATGGTCTTTCCTCACCTCAATTCCAGTGTCTACACGTTCCTCCTGTAATTCCTTGTTCTCCAACTGTTGCTGTTTCACCTTCCTTTCTCTGTTGCCCACTTGTTGCTGTTCCTCCTGTCCTACCTCAGCCCTTCTGTCCACCTGTTGCTGCTTTTCTTGTTACTCCTACTCTTGCAATTCTTGCAATTCCTGAGCTTCCTTCCTGTAAACAAAGCCAAAGCAACTTTTTATTGATTCACAAGTAATTGGATGACCCAACAGAGTAAATTGCCTAACAATGCAAATATCTGATTTCCAGAAAGCTCTCTGACCACCTGATACCTATAAGGGTACTTCCACTTCAGTAATTAGATCAAAAACTCACACTGTAAGATCAATCTCAACTTTCAGGTGCCACGTGGCAACTAAACATAAAGAAATGGCAGTTTTTCAACTTTTTTGCATGCAATAGAATCCTTTCCAAGACAGAACGCGGTGGTAGGAGCAAAGAAATGGTTAAATCGTTTTGCATTCGTAAAATGCAGCTCAGAATAGGACATCGGCCTTCCCTTTTAAAACCCTAATTGCTTTCCCTTGCTTTACAGCATCTAGCCATGTTTCCTAATTATTTGAAACGCTTTTCTCATTATCCGCTCACAAATAACATAATATTATGACAGCATTTTAATGCATTGAATAATCAGTGAGTGGCTTTTGTCTGCGTTGTTCCACAAACACAGGATCTTGGGACAGTTTAATACAACACCTCGATTATCCCACTGCAATATCACATTGAGGGAGAGAGGTTTTGCATTCTGTGACGGCCTCATCTTCCATGGAATGAAGCAGATGAAGTAATAGCCTCCATCTTTCAGGAGCTACATCTAGATTAAATGTGAAGTTGCTTTGTCTGCATGTTAAATTATGTAGAAACAAAAGCAAACTCTGCAGCTCTAAACAGATGGAACTTTCGGGATAATATAGCCATCGTTATAAAACATATCAGCAAATGTTGTCTATGAACAGTGCTTTTTTGTTAACAGAATAGGGTATTGGGTACTTACAATACACTCACCCTGGTTTGCATACCTAAAGCCAAATTGCTATCAGAGAAGAGCAAAAGTTTGTGCATCTAGCTATACTGATGCAGAGTGGGCAGACTGTCTTATTGAGTCTGTCCACCTTCAGACTCATTGTGTATTGTGTGGTTGACATTGATCCTATGCAGGGCCAGTGCTAGACTATTTTGCGCCCTAGGCGAGACCAGCAACTTAGCCCCCCCCCCAAAAAAAAACAATAATTTTAGCACCAGAACCCCTGCATAACACTAAACTGATGACCTATAGGGGCTTTGCGTGTGTGCACACATGAAACAGCAAAAAACTTCAGTACCCTATATTTTTTCTTAGGCAATGCTTTAAAAGCCCCCTACAGATCATCAGTTTAGTAGTTCTGATGCTAGAATTATTGCATGCTCATAATACATATCGTGTGTAGGGCAATCGCAGGCACCAAAGCACATGCATTTTTGTATGTGTGTGTAGGGGGCTCTAAACATTTTTTTTTGTTATGTGTCTGTTTTTTTTATGTGTCTGTTTAAATGTTTAAAATGTTTTTTTTATACTTGTATTCTTTTTTTTTAACATAACATTTATTGCCATTACATAGGGGACAAAAAGCCCCCTATGTGATAGCATATAGATGACAGGTACTCTTTATTAAACATTCAGAGCCTATTAGACACGGATGTCTCCTCTGTACTCTGCTACAGTTGATGGAACAGAGATAGTGTTTCATCAGCTGCTTCCCTGAGGATAACTCCTGTAGAACAGCAGCGTCGCTCCAGGAAATGACATCATACAGGTGGCATAGCGGAGCTCGGTAAACATAGAGACAGAGCCAGGTGGACAGGAGAGGGGGTGCAGCCAGGTGGGGGGTGGAGCCAGGTGGACAGGAGAGGGGGATGCAGCCAATTGGGGGGAGGAGCCAGGTGGACAGGAGAGGGAGGGTGCAGCCAGGTGGAGGGAGGAAGGAGCCAGGTGGACAAGAGAGAGGGGTACAGCCAAGTGGAGGGAGGATGGAGTCAGGTGGGCAGGAGAGGGGGGTGCAGCCATGTGGGGGGAGGATGGAGCCAGGTGGGCAGGAGAGGGGGGTGCAGCCATGTGGAGGGAGGATGGAGCCAGGTGGACAGGAGAGTGGAGTGCAGCCAGGTGGAGGGAGGATAGAGCCAGGTGGACAGGAGAGGGGGTGCAGCCAGGTGGAGGGAGGATGGAGCCAGGTGGACAGGAGAGGGGGGTGCAGCCAGGTAGAGGGAGGATGGAGCCAGGTGGACAGGAGAGGGGGTGCAGCCAGGTGGAGGGAGGATGGAGCCAGGTGGACAGGAGAGGGGGTGCAGCCAGGTGGAGGGAGGATGAAGTCAGGTGGACAGTAGAGGGGGGTGCAGCCATGTGGGGGGAGGATGGAGCCAGGTTGACAGGAGAGGGGGGTGCAGCCAGGTGGAGGGAGGATGGAGCCAGGTGGACAGGAGAGGGGGTGCAGCCAGGTGGAGGCAGGATGAAGTCAGGTGGACAGTAGAGGGGGGTGCAGCCATGTGGGGGGAGGATGGAGCCAGGTTGACAGGAGAGGGGGGTGCAGCCAGGTGGAGGGAGGGTAGAGCCAGGTGGACAGGAGAGGGGGGTGCAGCCAGGTGGAGGGGGGATGGAGCCAGGTGGACAGGAGAGGGGGTGCAGCCAGGTGGAGGGAGGATGGAGCCAGGTGGACAGGAGAGGGGGTGCAGCCAGGTGGATGGAGGATAGAGCCAGGTGGACAGGAGAGGGGGGTGCAGCTAGGTTGATTCTATGTTACCCTGATTTTGTGTGACACTGAGGCTAGCAAGTTAAAAGGGGTAAGAGGGACAGCATAAGACAACTGTTCTCTATTGCAAGTATACACCCTGCCACCGGTTGCTTGTCTGTAAATCCATATAGAAGTTACTTGTTCATATCAATTCAGTGGGGGGGGGGGGGCAGGGTTGGGGGTCTCACCTATTAGGGGGGTACTATACTGAGGCCAGAGGGGGAGTGCGTAGACCAAGTAATCCCTTTTACCTATTCACTATTATACTAGGGGGATGGCTGTCTCATTAATTACCAATCTGCACAAAATAAGTGTTTTTATTTTACACAAACATATACATGTAGACAAAAATGCTAGAACTAGTTAACATAAAAATCAAATTGAGTTCTTTGTCCCTCCAGTCCTGTCTGCATCCATTATGAAATCAGTATTCTCGAGTACTCTCAAGTATGCCTTTGTCGCTTAAATGCCATTTCACAGCTATTAGGAAAAGACTTAGCAGTGTGCGGCGTCTGTGATATACAAGGCCGTCTCATTACCGGGTGAGATTTCAGCCGACCACCAGTGTTATGACCTGCTGTTTTTGTTGTCTAAATTATCTGCAGAAGTAGATGGTAAAGTCTGAAACTGGCCAATACATTACTGCATTCCTACTCTAGTACTCAGGCATCCATTGTTCCATTATATGATCACTAAACTACACAAAAATTAAAGCAAAACTCCAGCCAAAATTAACACAATAAAAAAGAAATGGATCATTAAAAGATAAAATGACAAAAGCAGCTTTGGCTGCAATACTCAGCTCCAATCTAGAGTTTGTCTCCACGGTACTTTTTTTCTGCCACTAGATGTCATCAGGCTTATGTCCCCAATCATTTAAGCCACTTCCTCTGAGATCAGGTTGTCTTGGACCCACCCCAGCCTGTAACTGGACAGTGAAACCAGAAACAGCAGCTCTTTTAGTGCACTTGGGAGGGAAAGGTGAAGCGTCCAGCTCCTCTGCAGGCAGCCTGTGAGAACCCATGGCAGGCTGTGGCTATCTGCACTTAGGACCCTGTCCATTCTGAGATAAATTTCCTGTAATGCAGAAGACATGCATTACGTGCATTTGTTCCTGAACGCATGGGGGTACCACTCGGTACAGCATTCAACCTCGTCTAGAAGCAGCCCACCATAGTGATAGATAGGCTGTTTGCAGAGGGGCTGGATGCTGCACCTACCCTAGACTGCATTATGATAAATAAAACCTTCTGCCTTTACAACCCCTTTAACAAGAATGTGTTGCCTTTTTAACTCAATGTTGCAGATCACATAAACCTCCCCCTATATTAGTGCTTTACATTTATTTAACTATTGTTCACTGGTCATATAAGAAAGATTTATTCTTAAAATTGATCTAAAGCAATAACTTTTTCTTCCATTTTGGTTACAGTTGGGAATGGTTTCTTCTGTGCTCTATTGGAGAGGATTTTTCTTCACTTCCTGTACTGTAGATACAACCAGGCATGTAAGGAAATCTCCCAAAACTGAAGAAAACCACCTCTGAGATAGTTGTAACCAGAAAAAGCACAGTATATACCATACCCAGAAAAAGCTCCCATTGCAAGATTTTCCGCTATTCCTGCTCTAGTGACAACGTAAAATGTTTCCCATCAGGCCATAAAGGCCCTTTATTAATGGTGACCAGGACAAACAGATGTCAGGGTGAATCTCCCTAGAACATGCCCAGTTCGTAGTAAAACCCGACAAGGGTGCTAACTTCTAACCACTCTATCCAAAACGGAAAAAACAAATACGGGCTTTACTTTAAAGCAGAATATCTTGCCTTCCCCTGTTGCTCCCTCCCATCTTATGTATATGCTAATGACATTTTTAATAAAAACCTTTGCATTTTCATTGCATACATTATTTTATACCCAGTGAAGTCATCTCTGGGTCTCTGTGCCTCTCTATGCAATGCAGTCAGATCATGACCTGTGGGAGGGGCCAGCAGGGTGCTTCCTAAAAACATCACAGCACCCTGCCTCAGTACTGCTCTCAAGAACCATCAACCAGTGGCGGCTGGTGCTCCATTTTTTGGGAGGGGGGCGAACAAACCCCCCTGCCAGGTCAGCACTTACCCCATCCAGATCGCGGCTTCCCTGGCTTCTCCTCCCAGCTAATCTGGTCTTAAGATCCTCCTGTCCTGATTGGCTGGGAGGAGAAGCCAGAAGACAATAGCAAATGTTGATTCGCTAATGTCATAAGTGGGTGCCCTGAGCCCCGTGCCCAACCTTTTTAAAGCCAATTAGAGCCTCAGGCTCTAATAATGTGCTTAAAAAAAAAAAAACTCATAGAAACCTATGAGTCCGGCGCCCTGCATGGAGATTAGGTGGCAGTGCATGGAGATTAGGGGGGCGGTGCCCTACACCCCTTATGGACTGGCCACCAACCCTGATGCAAGCAGTGGGCTGGCTCTTGGAAAGAGTTATGCAAATATCAAAATGCTTTCAAGGGCAGGTGTCAGTCTAGAGAAGTGGGCATCCCTAATGTTAGAAATTCTGTATATAGCCCAACAGAACAGACATTAAAGAGTCCCCGTGGGCTTTACTGCAGACATGAAACTTTATTCAGGGAAAAGACATAGAGCATACCATAGAAGCAGCTACAAACTCATAAACACTGCCATCTACTGGTTGAAGAATATATCTCTACTAAATACCAATGTACAGTAGTTGTTGCAGAAAATACAAATCCAACACCTATGCAGGCTATATTTGCATGCAGACTGCCCTAGGTAATGCCCATGTGTGGTGCTAGGCCTCCATTATTGAAAAAACTGAAATCCAATGAATGAAAAGGGAAGGTCAGGGACAGTCAGGCTAGGAAGCAAAGTACTACATGATGCTGGATGTCCTCCATCCAGGAAATGGAGGCAGGCTCTATCTCACTTGCTGCAGTTTCTAATGCACATTAGAAGCTCATAGCATGCAGTGGAATCAGAGTAATCAATTTCAGTACAGGAGAGGAGCCTGCACAACTGTGCAAGACTGAAGGAAGAGCTGGAGGTGTGATATCGCCACCCTATCTCTACACCTCACCCAATCAGAGAATGCTTTGCATTCATTCAGAAAATGCATAGCAAGTGGAAATCACTGGAGTAGCGGTGTCTACTTCAGTGATTTCCAGGGGCATCAGGCATGCATTAAATATGTTTACATAATTACAGTGGTCCAGCTTGGACCAATGAAACTATGTAGATACCATACCTGGTCAATGCCCCTGGAAGCTAGAAATCACAAAAGTAGACACCGCTACTCCAGTGATCTCCACTTGCTATACATTTTCTGAATGAATGCAAAGCATTCTCTGATTGGATAAGGTGGAGAGGCAGGGCAGTGATGTCACACTCTCCACCTCTTGCAATCAGAGAACACTCTACATTCATTCAGAAAATGCAAAGCATTATCTGAATGGCTCCTGTGTTGAGCAGCCGACCTCCTGTATTCACAATACATCCGACGGGCCACTCAGCACAGGACCTGGAAGCAAGTGGAGATCAGTGGAGTTGTGGTGTCTTCTTCAGTGATTTTCAGCTTTTAGGGGCATTGGCTGGGTATGGTATATACTGTACTTAGTTACATTAATCTAAGCTGGACCAATGTAACTATGTAAAATTATATCTTGCCTGTATTTTTTCTTTAGGTCATGAAAACTGTGTAGGCTTAGCTATAAAAGATTTAAATGAGTCCCATACTGTGGCTGTTTTTTTTTGCTTTGTGTAAGCCTTATGCCCAGTACACACTTGTAAGCCTTATGCCACTTACACGCGGTCGGACTTTCCGGCAGGAAAAGTCAGACGGAATCCAGAATTCTGATCGTGTGTATGCCTCATCTGACTTTTTTTTTTTCGAAAATTCTGACGGACCTAGAAATAGAACATGTTTCAAATCTTTCAGACGAAATTAGCTCCTATCGGGAAAACCGCTCGTCTGTATGCTGTTCCGACAGACCAAAAACAGCGCATGTTCTGAAGAAAGTACGAGACGGAAGCTATTTGCTACTGGCTATTGAGCTTCCTTTTTCTAGTCCCGTCGTACATGTTGTACGTCACCTCGTTGTGGATGGTCAGACTTTGGTGTGATTGTGTTTATGCAAGACAGTTTCAGCAGAACTCCGTCAAAACTCCGTCAGAAAAACCTTCAGAGTTCTTTCCGACTGAAACACCGGCCATGTGTATGCTGCATTACACTTCAGCTTAATAGGCAGGGGTCAAACTTGGCCTGAAGCCTAACAATTTTTCTCTCACTTTGCACGCTGTGTCCTTGTACACCTCGTAGTTAAAGTGGTTTTAAAGCCTCAAGGTTCTTTACCTTAATGCAATAAAGTGGTTGTAAATCTCAGTCATCAAATCTGAACAAAACACATACTGTATATCTGTAGTGTTTACTTACTTTACGTCTCTCTCCAAAACTTTAAGTGTCCTTTCTCTCTGGTGCTTCATTCCTCTGTTATCAGCATGTGTCACTTCTGACAAGTTTTCCTGACATATGAGATAAAATTTGTGACAGTGTGATCAGCACTCTTGAAAGGATGTACAAAAGAGAACACTGCAGATAAACAAGTAAAACTTATGGAGGAGGATTTGTTTAACCTCTGTGTATCATCTGAGGCTGTTCACTTCACTGGGTATTTGAGAGAGTTTACAACCACTTTAAGGTAAAAAGCCTTCTGTGCTGCAGGATCCCAACAGCCCCCCCCCCCCCCATATTCTTACCTGAGCCCAAGCCGATCCAGTGATTATGCCACTGTCTTCTTCCTCATTGGGCAGATTTATAGCAGTGAGAGCCATTGGCTCCCGCTGCTGTAAATCAAATTCTGTGATGAGGGAGCAGGGGGTTGGGCCAAATTGCCCACTCTGTGTCAAAAGGCCCAGACAGGGTGGCTCAGGAGGAAGCCCGCATTGGTGCCCCCATGGAAAGCGGCTTTGCACGGGGGCACTCGCCGAAGAGGAGGGGCCTGGAGTGCCAGCGGGGGACCACAGAAAAGGAGGCGCAGGGCTACCATTGCACAGAGCAGGTAAATATACCATGTTTGTTTGTTTTTAAACAAAGTTTTAATGTTACTTTAAGATGCACATAGACACCTACAGAGCTCTGATATTTTTTTTTACATACATCCTAAATATTTTATCTTTACCCTGAAGCAGGTAAGTACCCCCCCCCCCCCATGTCTTTGAAAGCTTAATTTTATAATTTGGCTGCTCTACCCTTAATAATTCATCCTGCACAACTCAAAAATGGCTGCAGCTTAAGGATCTAATTTTGCAATACTATAAATAATCATCTGAGAATGACAATTTTGCCAAAAGAAAAAACCTAGCAGATGAAACTCTCCATTCTGAAGGTAATTATTTACTGTGCGAGATCTCCCTTTAAGCACAAATTACCATGCAGCGGCAGGACGCGCCCCCGTGCACATTGGAGCTGGGCCAGCGCTTTCATTACAGCCGTACATACATCCTAATGATGCACGCCGCTAGATTTCCAGCGATATCTCCCAGGGATGCTGAACATGGGCCGGATTCCCAGTACAGTATGTGCGTCCAAGAAGGAACATTGCTAAAATTAGCCGGTCCAACGTATCAGACACGCCAGCTGATTAATGCCGCTGACCGTTTGAAGCAGGATTCAAAGTGCTTGAAATTTTAGAGAGCATCTGTGTACATTTACCGTGGTCTCTTGGATGAGATTTCACCATGAGAGCACCAGAGAAGTGTTTCCTTATGCATAACCCAGAGGTTCCACTGGCTGGCCGGATGATTCAGGTCAGTTTCACCAGCGTATTTGCCTGTGAGGATTCATGAATAAGGATAAACGGAGTGATTTCAACAAAACTGGTTAACCTGCTTAGACAAAATTTGCTTGAATAAAGTAATCTACTCTTTTCTTTATCTCTACATGTAACGTGTGGTTTTTTTTTCCTTTTGGTGACTTAGATTATTATTTGTGTATTGATGCTTTCACCTTTTTATTTCAATATTTTTTATCACTTTTTTTTTTGCAAATATAAAGTTTATTAAACTCCAAACATGGGCGAGGGCCCCACATTACATATATTGACACAGAGACAAAACCAGTTACATTTGTAATTTGCAGAGGAAAAGTATGCATTACAAAACGAGCTATGATGAGAGACATGAAGGTTTCGAGCATATATTAGTTCTGATAACATTCACTCTGTGGCAATCTGTATCTACTATGGGAAACATCTAATTTGGGTAATCCTCACCCGCTTTTTCCATTTTACTCTAAAAGGAAAAGAATCAAGAGATACCGACAGGTATCCGAAAGGAAAAAGAAAAGGAGAAAGGAGGGGGATGGGGAGAGGATTAGAAGCGGAGAGAGTACGAAAAAAGGAGGGGGAGGAGAGGGGGGAAGACACGGCGGTGGCTAAACCTTCAGGCCATTCCACAGTAGGAGGGCGTGAACCCTTCGGGTCAGCCCAGTAATCGTTGACCCTCATCAGAATATATGAAGATATTCCAAATATCCCAGGTCTGCCTATATGTCTCTTGCTTATGTTGTGCTGTAAGTATCAGGTCCTCCATCTTCTTAATTTCCTCTACTCTTCTGAGCCAAAGTTTTATGGGTGGAGGGAGGCTTTGTTTCCAGAAAATTGGGATGCATCCCTTTGCTGCGTTGAGTAAATGGCGAACAAGCGATTTTTTTGTATGTCTTAATAGGAATCGAGGAGAGATGAAGGAGAAAAAATGCGGGGTCATCCGGGACGACATAATTAGTAAACTTTTGTGTGATGCGTCTAACTTCCCCCCAGAAGTCCTGTAACTTAGGGCATGTCCAAAAAACATGAATCAGAGATCCCTCCCCCTCCGCACACCGCCAGCACAACCCAGAAGTCTCTGGGAAACACTTTCTTAGTCTGGATGGAGTCAAATACCATCTGGTGAGCAGTTTAAAATTAGATTCTTGTATTTTGGTGCAGAGCGAAGATTTGAGGGAGAGGGTAATGACTCGCGTCTTTTGTGAGGGTGAGAAGGTGCGGTGTAGATCTTTCTCCCAGCTTGTCAAGCAGGCTAAATGAGGCTGTGTTAATGGAGTAATCAACAAACTATACGTTTGTGATAGGATGTGTGCCAATGGGGTATTTTCTGAGCATAGGGCCTCAAACGAAGTCTGTTCTCGCGTAAAATTTTGCGGAGCTGGGAGCAAATGGAGAAAGTGATGTAGTTGTACTGCTTTCCAAAATGGGAGTTGGTACATTCCCGTTGGGTTACAAAGATCTTAAATGGTTGGCCACCTCTCATCGCAGATAAACTGAGCTGCACAGTCCCTACCTGAGTCTCTGAGAGAGGAGAATTCTGCTGTACCCAATCCTGGTTCGAATTTTGGGTTGCCCAGTATGGGGAATAGAGGAGAATTCTCTGATATAAGTTTTGTGTGAAGAGCAGATTGGTGGCTGTTTCTCAGAGTGATCCCAATGAGTGGGTGAGATTTCAGCTCACGTGGAAGATCACGAAAGCACCATAGTGCCCCCCCCTAGTGGTACACTCGACTGCGCTTGTTCAAGTTGTATCCAAAGTTTGGATGATCCATTTCTCCTCCAGTCGAGTATACGTCCCAGGTGAGAGGCCATATAGTATAAGCGTATGTCAGGCAATGCCAACCCCCCAAACAGTTTGGGGAGAGTCATCTGTGAACGGCGTAGTCGTGGTCTTTTATGTGCCCAAACAAATCTGGTGAAGAGAGCATGGATCTGCCTAAAAAAGAAGGAAGGGATGTGAATTGGTAAGGCTTGAATGAGATATATGAATTTTGGTAAGATACTCATCTTAAGCAGATTACATCTCCCAAACCAGGAGTGGAAGCCTGTGTGCCATTTGTCTAATAAGGTCCGGGTCTTCGTCAATAGAGGGGGAAAATTTAGGTCGAATGTTCGTGTTGTGTCAGGAGGGATGTATGTACCTAAGTACTTAAGTGAGGTTGAAGTCCACTTAAAACTGAAATTTGATTGGAGCTCAGCTAGGGTAGTAGGAGGGACCGAGACGCCCATTGCTTCAGATTTTGAGAAATTTATCTTCAAATGAGATATTTCTCCATAGGTTTTAAACTCTCGCATCAAATTTGGGAGAGAAATTTTAGGGTTTGTGAAGGAAAATAGAAGATCATCGGCATATGCTGAAATTTTGCAGTTTATGTTACCTACTTTAAGGCCTGATATGTCTGGGTTTGATCTGATCTTACGTAGGAAGGGTTCAAGGGAAAGGGCAAAGAGAAGGGGGGATAGGGGGCACCCCTGTCTCGTATCATTTCTGATGGGGAAGGGGGAGGAGAGTATGCCTTTTTATCACTTTTTATTTATTTTTTCCATTAAAGCTGGATAGTGAAGGTTTTTTTCTCATCACAGTAGCTTGGTGGGTTTGGGGGTCTGTGGAAGATTTGTAATCACTACAAAACATGGCCCATCAGGTGGCATGGCACTCCCTTTTGGCAGGTTGTTGTTGATTCTACCAGGGGCTCCGTCCCTTTGTGGAAGTCAGTATATATACACCAATTTCGGAACTGTCCTTAACCAGTTCGGCTCCAGAGCAATTGTTTTTATTTTTCATATACATGTAAAAATCTTGTTTGGCTGTACTTCTCCTGTGGATCACAGGAGTGCAGTTCGTTCTGCAGACAGTGGGCTGAAGTCCGCTCTCTGCTGACATCACAAAGTCGGTCCAGGCTCCGCGTCATCACAACCATGGAGTCAGGATCCGCCAGGTGCCTGGACCGACACCCAGCTCAGCTTCCCAGCAAGCAGCTGAGAGCATGAGCCGGCCGCTCCCGCCCCCTCCACAGCCCAGCGCTCCAGTGAGTGAGGTGGGGGCAGAGCAGAGAGCTGTGACTGACAGTCACCAGCTCTCTGCTTGGGGAGCTGTGAGAACCGAGCGATCGGCAGTGTTCAATCACTCGGTTCTCAGTGTAGAGGGGGGCAGATGCAGCATCAGACCGATGCTGCATCCACCTAGGTAAGTACAGCATGAATAAGAAAATATAAAAAAAAAACAAAAAACTTCTCTTTTAATTAAACGCCCAGAACATTATATATTTTCTGAAAGCAGAGGCCCTGTAGAATAAAAAGCCAAATTTTCAGGAAAAAATATAATCCATGTCTTAAAATTGCGTGCGCTCACAATATCGTCAAAAACTATGGTGCCCAAAAATCCCCAAAGGTGATGCTTTTAAAGCCTTTACAGCTTATCGGTTTAAAGTTAGCTAGTAGCTCTGACATTCGCGGCAATATGTCACATGTGTGGTGCGACCATGGTTTTCATGTGCGTACACATCCTGGGCTCGCGTTTACGCAGGTGTGTGGGGCTACGGGGTTTTTCGGCAATTTTTATTTTTATTTTAATATATTTAATTTTCTTTTATTTATTTTTTTTTTACTTTTTTCTTTTATTTTTAGATTTATTTTTACTTGATTGCTATCAGAAGGGGTTAATAAACCCCTATGTGATAGCATTAGACAGGTGACAGGTACTCTTTATGGAGACATTAGGGGTCTAATAGACCCCAATGCCTCCCCTGCCCTTTACACCATCTAACCAAGCACAGATCAGCTTGATTAGAAGTGTCCCCTGGCTGTGCTGGCCAGGAAAGGGTGCATCTGAAACCGGAAGTGACATTACTTCCGGTTTCACTGTTGCAAGTGAGATTGAGACATGGACTTGCCTTGGTCTCACTGCAATCTCTCTCCCCCAGCCGGCGGATGTGTTCCCGGGCTCTGGTGAGTGCAGGACAGCCCAGAAACGACGGGAGAAGGGGGAGGCACTGGCGGGTGGGGGGGGCACCGCGCAGCCGGCTCTGTGAAAGTGATCATCAGCTTTGGAGCTGCCGCATCACTTTCACTTAGAAGCTGGTCACCCATACGGGCTTGTAAATAAGGATTCACTCTTTGGATGTACATAGTACGTCCAAAGAGCTCATTTGGTTGAACCGATGGGGGTAGTGGAAATTATCACTATCATGTTCACTCATTGTGGGTGAATTATGGAATGATGATATTGGATAGCCATCTTTAAACATGAGATGGTGAGTGTTAAACTGGTTCCACCATCCAAAGTACAAAACTTCGGCCATGGCAAACCACGGTAGTGAATGGGAAATTATCTTCAGACCTAAAAAGCACCAATATTATACCCATTTTATCCTTCTTCCCTACTGTAAGGGAATAGAGCCATTGGATGGCTAAAAAAAAAACAAAAAAACACGATTATCTGATTTTACATTATCCTGGAAGGCAAACAGCATGACGTGTGCATAATACAATAAGACAAAACAACAAAAAAAGAACTTTTCCTAACTCTTCAAAAGTAAATGACAGGAAAGTGGCGTAAAGTTGAATTGATATAGCAAGATTCTCAGAAGAGCAAAAAGAATTTTTACATTATTCTGATTCATGAAAGAGCCAGGCTTCAATCCTCCTCATTCACAGCAAGGTTTCACTATAATTTTGAGATGTGCTTTAAAGATTTTGTATCGTTGTTTTGCTCATAACTGAATATCACTCAATAAGAGCCAGTTCTATCCTAGGCAGCTGCTCCACCTTTTGCCACCAATGTTTCTATTACGTGAAGTAATTTTTTGTTGTTTTTTTAATGTTGTTAAAACTTTTGAGGCTCACCCATCTATCTTCCTCGAATAGCCACCATCAACCTTCCAAAAACTGTAAGCACCTGCTTGGTACAGGAGGGTTTGATCTCTGATTCCTTTTGAAGGTCTTTTTTTACAAAGAGAAGCATTCCTGTGTTCCTGCCAAGCTGACAGGGGAAGCCTAAGGGACTTATTTAGAGCTTACAAAAATCTTTGCTTATTTAAAGTGTATGCCTTGCAAAAACTTTTGGAGTGTGAGGTAGGATCAAAATTCCTGTCAGGTTTTTACTGCTATTCAGGGCTCCATTAAAAGATTTACTCTCACTTCCTGTCCTGCTGACAATGGTTTAATCAGACAGGAAGTAAGGAAAAATTTACAGAAAGGACAGACAGAAATGAAAATCTGACAGGAACTAAAACCCAGCCTTCACCAACTTAGAAATAAAAATAAATAAATAAGTTTCTCCTGCCAACATGGCAGCATAGCTGTGATAGAGCTCTGCCTGTAAATCCTCCCTCAGGACCAGTGAATAGCATAAAAGAAGGACCATTAACACTGCGCATTCTTTTTTTCCCTCAAACCTCACACACCAGTGAAGAAGCATATCCCTACCTCTGCCTAGAGCAGTTTACCTCTGGGTTCAGCCTTTCCCAAATGAAGTCCCAGATCTTGGGTGGCCAAATGCGCTAAACAGTCTGGGAGCCCTTGTATTGGTCTTAGGAAGCTGCAGTTTTTCTGCACTAAGAATGATATTTGCCTTAAAGTCTAAAGTGTCTGCTAGGTTGCAGGTGGGTGGTTGTCAGTTTCTTAAAGAGGAGCTCCAGTCACTTTGCGTTTATTCAAAGTCAGCAGCTACAAAAATTGTAGCTGCTGACTTTTAATAAACACACACTCGCATGTCCCAGGATCCAGTGATGCGCTCACTCCAGCCGTCCCTTCTCTTGATCTTCTCTCCCCGGCATCTCAACTGTGGGCACCCGATTGTGACAGCTTACGGCTTCACAGCCGGGTGCCCACAGCGCATGTGTGAGCCGCGCTGTGTACTGTGAAAGGTCTCGCAGTCTTCTGTATCCCAGATGAAGGAGGAGGGAAGGAGAACTTCTGCTTGGATCGCCTAAGCGAAACCAGGTACCCCCCCCCCCCCCCCTATTTAGAGAAGAATGGAGAGGAGGAGGCCTTAAAGCAGAACTTGCTCTTTTGGGCATAGTAAAGATGAATCTTGTGGTCTTCAGCTAGCACTTTAAGAAAACTGTAATCCTGAAAGGTAGAGCAAAGCAGTTGAGCTGATATGAACTTAGCCAGAAGAGAATGCTGGATCTTCCTGTGTTATCTAAACACAAGGTGGCGCTGTGACTGCTTGCTGGTAAGGTATTGTATCCAGAGGGACTGTAAATACCAGCAGTATGGAATACAGATGCCTGTATACAGTGTCAATGAGGTTAAGTGAATCTGTATCCTGAGGCACTATTGATACCAGCAAAGCAACAAGAACAGAGATGTCTGTATACAGTGTTCGTTATAGTATAAGATCTGACTTCCAGTGGCACTACAAGTACCACTAAGCTGAACTGTCCTAATGCAATTAGATGGGCTATGCCAGCTCACCACTCTGGACCCAGATACAGCTGGCATAGATGTAGGTGATGAAGAAGACTCTATTAGAAACTTTCTCTGTATCCTGGCTCTGGGAAATGGTGTCCACTGCGCCACGCTTCGGCCTACTTGGATCTGAAATACAGGTGTCTCGGAATGACCTGGAACACCCTCCGGTCCACTGTAGGGAAGAAGCGATGCTGTCTACAGAGGTCCCTCTGGGTATAGCTGAACCGCTCCCTGCTGTGTAGGCCGCAACTTAACAGCAGCTCAGGCTTAATGTACACAGGACGTTTTTACAACCTCTCCTGAACAGTTTAACTTGACAGATAATAACCCACGTTTAAAACGTTCGTTTTGCTGCGTCTACATGCCGCGCTTAGCGTCTAGAAGCATTTAAAAAAAAACATTTCTTTTCCCAAATAGCCAAAAATTAAAAACCCTGTAAACGAAACGCGGCTAAATGCAAGTTACAACGCATTTGGCGTCTGATACGTCAGAACTTTGGTGTCTGAAGACTTTTGCGTTCAAAGAAAAGCCTCTAAACGCAACTGCCTAAAAACGACATTAAACAAACCTCTGTACATGTACACATAAGATAACATTGGATGAGTTCAGGGGCAGCTGAAAAAAACATCCAACTGCCTCTGAACATCCGTTTACCAGCAGCAGTGTACACGAGGCCTCACTGTCACACAGACCTCCTGCTGGCAGAGTCAAACTCTGTGTCCCAAGAGAGAGATCTAGGCCTCAATCCATCTCTCTTATAATCTCCCCCAGCAGTCTGTTCTTCTCTCCTCTGCAGTCTGGAAGTTGTAGTCCATAAACAGTGAAATTTCAATGCGAAACTTGAGTCCTGGAACTACAATTACCTGTATGCTTTGCTTCCTGGTATTCAGTCTGATAGAAGGATGTGATGACACAGTCTTTGCTGCCACTAGAGGGAAACAGTTTCACTGTGGCAATGTTACAGGGTCTTCTGATTGCAGGAATCTGCTACATCTATATCATCAATATTTTAATTATGAACTGATATGTAGGGATGTGCCGAACACCCCCGGTTCAGTTCGCACCAGGACTTGCGAACAGACAAATAATTGGTGCAAACATGCGAACACCGTTAAAGTCTATCGGACACCAATGTGAAAAATCAAAAGTTCTCATTTTAAATGCTTATATGCAAGTTTTTGCCATAAAAATTTTTTGGGGACCCAGGTACTGCCCCAGGGGACATGTATCAATGCAAAAAAAAAAGTTTTTAAAACGGCCGTTTTAAGAATGCTTAAAGTGAAAAAAAATGAAATATTCCTTTAAATATCGTGCCTGGGGGTCCCCTTAGTCAGCCTGTAAAGTAGCACATTTTCACCATGTTTAGAAAAGTACTGCAGCAAAATGAAATTATTTTATTGTTTTACTTTATGCATTATTAAAATCACTGCTCCCGAAAAAACGGACGTTTTTAAAACTTTTTTTTTGCATTGATACATGTCCCCTGGGGCAGGACCCAGGTCCCCAATCACTTTTTATGGCAATAAATTGCATATAAGCCTTTAGAATGAGCACTTTTGTTTTTTCATGTTAATGTCCCATAGACTTTAACGGTGTTCCACAGCTTTTGAATTTGCCATGAACACCGCATAATGCTCACTGTTCAGTGAACAGGCGAACACCAGATGATCGAGTCAAACTTACGTTCGACTCAAACATCGGGATCATCCCTAATGTCAATTAGAGATGGGCTGAACACCCCCCTGTTCGGTTCGCACCAGAACTCCAGAACAGAGAAAAAGTTCGGACCCAAACGGCGAACCCCATTGAATTCTATGAGAGCCAAACTTAAAAAAATCAACGTTCCCATTTGGATGGCTTATATGCAAGGAATTGGCCATAAAAAGTGTATGGGGGTCCAGATACTGCACATGGGGGCATGAATGCAAATTTTTTTTTTTTTAAAAGAGATTGTTTTTACAGAAGCAATGATTTTAATAATGCTTAAAGTGCAACAATAAAAATGGAAAATTCCTTTAACTGCTTGCCGACCAGCTGCCCTCATTATACTGCGGCAGATCGGCACGTTTCGGCACGTTTCGGCGAGCCGTCGTAGCTGTACGTCGGCTCTTTAAGCAGGAATAGCATGCGCTGCACTGCGGGGGAAGCCATGCACGTGGCCGGCGGTCGCGATGTCCACCAGCCTTGCACGGTCGTGGGTACCAGAGCCAGAACAGTAACGTGTGTGTCTAAACACACAAATCGTCATTCTGTAAGGAGAGGAGAGACAGATCGTGTGTTCCTACTAGCTAGGAACAACGATCTGTCATCTCCTCTAGTCAGTTCCTTCCCCCTACATTTAGAACACACACGAGGGAACACATTCAACCCCTTGATCGCCCCCTAGTGCTAACACCTTCCTAGCCAGTGACATTTACATAGTAATCAGTGCATTTTTATAGCACTGATCGCTGTATAAAAGCCAATGGTCCCAAAAATGTTTCAAAAGTGTCCGATCTGTCCACTGCAATGTTTCAGTCCTGATAAAAATCACAGATCACTGTCATTACTAGTAAAAAAAAAATAATACTAATAAAAATGCCATAAAAATGCCATAAATCTTTCCCATAGTTTGTAGACCCTAAAACTTTTGCGCAGAACCAATCAATATAGGCTTATTGCGGTTTTTATTACTAAAAATATGTAGAAGAATACATATCAGTCTAAACTGAGGAAAAAAATAGCTTTTTTAAAAAAAATTTGGGAATATTTATTATAGCATAAAGTACAAAATATTGTGTTATTTTCAAAATTGTCGCACTTTTTTTGTTTGTAGCGCAAAAATAAAAACCGCAGAGGTGATCAAATACCACCAAAAGAAAGCTCTATTTATGGGAAAAAAAGGACGTCAATTTTGTTCGGCTACAGCGTTGCACGACCGCGCAATTGTCAGTTAAAGCGACACAATGACATTTCTAAAGAAAAAAAATGCATGAAATGACATTTAAATTTCCGGCAATACAATACCATTTCCGGCTTCCCCTTTACAACTAGCTTTTTCTGCGCCCTGATTGGGCAAAGTTTTGCCCAATCAGGGCGCAGAATGCACTGTGCAGTATGCAGTGCATTGCAGGGCATTCGGGGGAGCGTACACCCACCGAACACCCTGCAAATTCGGGTGTTCCCCGACGGGGCGGCCTGAACTCATGCTTGGGCCAAATCATTCGTCCAACACTAGTGTCTATATCAAATCTCAATTTCACTGTTATATGGTGTTATATAGTGATATAGTGACTTCTGTAAATTAAATATTGAATTTGAAACTTTAAAAAGTCTGCAGTTCATAATTACACCCGGTCGTATTGTGTTACTCAAAGAATTTCTGCAATCGCAAAATAACTCAGGAATAATTAATTAAGTCAGCTTAACTCATTTTAATAAATTATCTTGTATTGGAGAAACTGTTATTCAGCGATCGTTTAAATGATCAATATAGATGACCGAATAAATAGTTACATAGTTAGTCAGGTTGAAAAAAGACACAAGTCCATCCAGTTCAACCTTAAATTGTTCAGACATTCCCTGACACTAAACATTATTGCTGACTAAGTATACCCTTTCATGGAAAAGGTATACCCTGATGGCAGTGGCCTCTTTCAGCAGGATAATGAGCCCTGCCACACTGCACAAAAGGTTGAAGAATGGTTTGAGGAACACAACACTGAGTTTGAGGTGTTGACTTGGCCTGCAGATCTCAATCCACTGTGCTGGAAAAACAAGTCTGATACATGGAGGCACTACTTCACAACTTGCAGGACTTCGAGATCAGTTACTTAAGGCTTGGTGCCAGATACCACAGAATCCCTTCAAGGGTCTACTGGAGTCCATGCCTCGATGGGTCAGGGATATTTTGGGAGCAAAACTAGACCTACTTAATATTAAGTGGGTGGTCATAAAGTTATGGCTGATCAGGGGTTTTTTTTCTCCATGAAACTATCATTTCAAATCTTCTTGTTTATTGTATGGGAAAGTCCTCAGAATTCCATCATAGGTTCCTGTGCTATAACTATGCTATATAGAAAGCTTTTGGATTTCACCTTTTGGATTTCACCTATACTTACTTTTCTCCTTCATTCATTGTTCGTTTATCTCAAAAGTACAAAAAAATGTTTCTGTAACTGCTTAAAAAGTGTTATCTGGAATTGGGCTTTAATTTGTTAGTTGAATAGTACAGTAAGTCCATCTAACACTCCACTGGTTGAAAATGCTGCTGCTGCCTAAGGTTGACCATGCTTTTCTTCCATAGATGCAGTGGAGGAGTGAATGGAGCCATCCTAAGGCTGGTGTCACACGGGTGGTTCGATCAGGTCCAGCTGCCAGTTTTTCAGGTGGACCTGATCGGACCAGCTATTGCTCGCTATGAAGCTGATCTGATCCTGTCCGCCAAAAAAAGATAGATTGGGGATTGATTTCCCATCCATCCGGTGGACTGGATTGGATGACAGCCAGATGGAAACAGACAGGCAGTCCTTTACCATCTGACAGCCTTATAGGGAACAGTGGGGCTG
Source organism: Lithobates clamitans (assembly GCA_037952925.1). NCBI lineage: Eukaryota > Metazoa > Chordata > Amphibia > Anura > Ranidae > Lithobates > Lithobates clamitans. The sequence goes on from JBBGZY010000310.1 coordinate 644,917, forward strand.
TGTCCTTGTCCACTCTGCATAGCAGAGCAGACACAGACCTGTCATCCACCTGCTCAGCAGGGATCAGCGGAGAGATCTCCTGCTGAGCAGGCGGATACACATTATGCATTCCTAGTGACTGGTAAGCTGTATTTACAGCAGGTAAAATAAGTATTGAACACGTCACCATTTTTCTAGGTAAATACATCTCTAAAGGTGCTATTGATATGAAGATTTCACCACATACCAGTAATAACCCACAGAATCCATATATACAAAGAAACAAAAACAATTAGGTTCAGAAATTAAGTTATGTGTAATAAAATGGAATGACACTGGGAAAAAAGTATTGAACACATGAAGAAAGGGAGGTGCAAAAAAGCACTGAAAGCCAAGACACCAGCTGAAATCTATCAGTAATTAGAAAGCAATCCTGCAAGTTGTCAGTGCAAATAATATCAGCTGTTTCAGTACCAAGGTGTCACACAAGAAACATCTCATGATGGGTAAAAGCAAAGAGCTGTCTCAAGACATTTTCAATCTTATTGTTGTAAAACATACTGATGGCATTGATTACAGAAGGATTTCAAAACTTCTGAATGTTCCAGTGAGCACTGTTAGGGCCATAATCCAAAAGTGGAAAGAACATAATTTTACCATAAACCGGCTACAACCAGGTGCTCCTCGCAATATTTCTAATAGATGACTGAAAATAATTATTCGAAGAGTTGTCGAAGAGCCAAGGACCACTTGTGGAGAGCTTCAAAAAGATCTGGAATTAGCAGGTACAATTGTTTTAAGAGAAAAACAAAAAACAATAGGTAATGCACTCAACTGACATGGCCTGTATGCACGCTCACAACGCAACACTCCATTGCTGAAGAAAAAGCATGTTGAAGCTTGTTTAAAGTTTGCTGCACAACATTTAGACAAGACTGTGAAATTCTGGAAGAATATAGTCTGGTCAGATGAGACCAAAATTGAACTCTTTGGATGCCATAATACACCCCAAATTTGAAGGTCAAATGGCACTGCACATCACCTCAAAAACACCCCATACCAACAGTGAAGTTGGGAGGTGGGAACATCATTGTGTTGGGCTGTTTTTCAGCATACTATACTGGCAAACTTCATATCATTAAAGGAAGGATGATTGGAAAAATGTACCAAGACGTTCTTGATAAAAATCTGCTGCCATCTACCATGATGATGAAGACGAAACAAAGGTGGACATTTCAGCAAGACAATGATCCCAAACACAAAGCCATGGAAACTCTTAAATGGTTTCAAAGAAAGAAAATAAAGCTGCTAGAATGGCCCAGCCAATCAGCTGACTTGAATCTGAAAAGAAAATAGAAAATCTATGGAAAGATCTAAAGATCAGAGTGCATAGAAGAGGTCCATGGAACCTTCAAAATTTGAAGACTGTTTCTTGTGGAAGAATGGGCCAAAATCACACCTGAGCAATGCATGCGACTAGTTTCTCCATAGAGGAGGAGTCTTGATGCGGTCATTACCAACAAAGGATTTTGTACGAAGTATTAAATACATTTCAATTAGGGTGTTCAATACGTTTTCCCTGTGTCATTCCATTTTATTACACATAACCTAATTTCTGAACTTATTTGTTTTGGTTTCTTTGTATGTATGTATTGCATGGGTTATTACCGACATGTGGGGAACATTTCACATCAATAGCTTCTTTAGAAATATATTTACCTAGAAAAATGGTGACGTGTTCAATACTTATTTTACCCCCTCTATATTACATTGTTATTTTTTGTTTTAGATTTGTTTTAATTTTAAAAAGTCACCTTATTTAACAGAGCTATGTATAAACTTTGTGAAAAAAAGACAAACAGTATAGTAGTTATAAGACATTTTGGCTGGAGTGGAGATTTAACCATGTATCGACCATCGCACGCCGATTTACGTCGGCAGAATGTCCCTTTGAAATTCCCGCTGCATGCAGTGGGAGCGTGCCCATGGGTCCCGCAAACTAGATTGCAGTGAGGATAGGCAGAACGGGGAGATGCCTATGTAAACAAAGCATTTCCCTGTTCTGGCTAGCACATGATAAGGATCTACTGTTCCCTGTCATCGGGACCATGATCTCTATCATGTTGTAAGCCCATCCCCCCTACAGTTAGAACACATCCAGGGAACACACTTAACCCCCCTTGATCGCCCCCTATTGTTTAACCCCTTCTCTGCCAGTGACATTTATACAGTAATCAGTGGTTATTTTTAGCTCTGATCGCTGTATAAATGTCAGTGGTCCCAAAAAAGTTCAAATGTGTCCAATCTGTCCGCCGCAATGTTGCAGTCACGATAAAAATTGCAGATCACTGCCATTACTAGTAAAAAAAAAATGAATAATAAAAATGCCATAAATCTGTCCCCTATTTTGTAGACGCTATAACTTTTGCGCAAACCAATCAATATACACTTATTGTGATTTTTTTTTTTACTAAAAATATGTAGAAGAATACATATCGGCCTAAACTGTGGAAGAAATTTGTTTTTTTTATATATTTTTGGGGGATATTTATTATAGCAAAAAGTAAAAAATATTGCTTTTTTTTCAAAATTGTCTCTCTTTTTTTGTTTATAGCGCAAAAAATAAAAACTGCAGAGGTGATCAATTACCACCAAATGAAAGCTCTATTTGTGGGAATAAAAGGACGTCAATTTTGTTTGAGTACAATGTTGCACGACTGCGCAATTGTCAGCTAAAGCGACGCAGTGCCGAATCGCAAAAAATACTCTGGTCAGGAAGGGGGTAAATCCTTCCGGGGCTGAAGTGGTTAAAGGACAGGATCAGGATTTTACATGACTAAGGCCTATGTAGGAGGCTTAAACGTGTCAATTTTTAGGAAATTATTTCTTTTTATGGTTTGATGGATTAAATAAAGATATCAATTTTTAATTCCAAGATGTCCTGTTGCCGGATTTTTACTCTCTTCATTGGATTTTGGACGTTCAGTACTACGTGAGTCGGGGCACAGATGTCTTGATCTCATCCAGACATCCTGTCTATCCTTACGGGATTTTAGGGTTGTATCACTTCCTTTGTTGCTTTAGACAAGATATTACAAAACTCCCCCATACCTTTTCCTAGATTTTTCAGTACAGTAAATTGTGCCTCCCACCCCCCAAACCCAGTCCATACTTATTGTGCAAAATAACAGTGAAGCGCTTTACTGTTATTTTGCATAATACTTTATTGAAGCACAGTTATATTGCTTTTTGGTGTAAGCAGCCTTATTGAATTTTTTCACACAGCGCGGATATCACTTTTTGCAAAGATTCATATTTAAAGGGGTTGTAGAGGCAGAAGGTTTTTTATCTTAACCGCTTCAGCCCCAGAAGATTTTATCCCCTTCCTGACCAGAGCACTTTTTGCGATTCGGCACTGCGTCGCTTTAACTGACAATTGCGCGGTCGTGCAACGTGGCTCCCAAACAAAATTGATGTCCTATTTTTCCCACAAATAGAGCTTTCTTTAGGTGGTATTTGATCACCTCTGCGGTTTTTATTTTTTGCGCTATAAACAAAAAAAGAGCAACAATTTTGAAAAAAACTCAATTTTTTTACTTTTTGCTATAATAACTATCCCCAAAAATATATAAAAAAAACAATTTTTTCCTCAGTTTAAGCCGATATGCATTCTTCTACATATTTTTGGTAAAAAAAATCACAATAAGCCTATATTGATTGGTTTGCGCAAAAGTTAGAGTGTCTACAAAATAGGGGATAGTTTTATGGCATTTTTATTATTAATTTTTTTTTATTAGTAATGGCGGGACTGCGACATTATGTCGGACACATCAAACACGTTTGACACTATTTAGGGACTATTGTCATTTATATAGAGATCAGTGCTATAAAAATACATGGATTACTGTGTAAATGACACTGGCAGGGAAGGGGTTAACCACTAGGGGGCGATAAAGGGGTTAAGTGTGTCCTAGGGAGTGATTCTAACTGTGGGGGGGGATGGGTTTCAAATCACATGACAGCGATCACTGCTCCAGATGACAGGGAGCAGTAATCTCTGTCATGACACAAGGCAGAACGGGGAAATGTCTTGTTTACATAGGCACTTCCCCGTTCTGCGGCTCCCTGACACAATCGCCGGGAGATCAGCGGACATCAAGTGTCTGCCGGTCCCACGGGCACGGTCATGAGCGTGCCTGCTATCTCCGCCTCTTAAAGGGGACGTATAGGTACGCCTATTTGCCCACCACTGCCATTGTGCTGACGTATATCGGCGTGCAGCGGTCGGCAAGTGGTTAATACATTCTATGTGCAGCCGCCCCCCTCGGCCCCCTAATACTTACCTGAGGTCCCTTTCTGTCCAGCGATGTCCACAAGAGTCTCAGCCGTCCAAAATTCTCCCTCCTGATTGGCTAGCTGACTTTAATTGACAGCAGCAGCCAATCAGCAGAGAGAGGGGCGGGGCCAGGCGGGGGCTCCGTGTCTGAATGGACACAGGGAGCTGTGACTAAGCTCGGCTGCCCCCATAGCAAGCTGCTTGCTGTGGGGGCTCTTGGCCCCTCCCTCCTGTTCAGTGCCCCCCACAACAAGCAGCTTGCTATGGGGGGCACTGAACAGGAGGGAGGGGCCAAGAGCACAAAAGAGGGACCCAAGAAGAGGATGATCCAGGCTGCTCTGTGCAAGACCACTACACAGAGCAGGTAAGTATACCATGTTTGTTATTTTTATAGGAAAAAAAATTAGACTTTACAATCACTTTAAGCTGGCCATAAATGTATCAACCAGTTCAGCAAGCACTGAACGAATTTTAACCCATGTGTAAGTAGGTACATGGGAGGATGGGGAAAGATGGAAGCTTTGGGGAGTCTGTGCTTTATAGCCCGAGTCCTCACTTTATCTTCCTTGACTCCAAGACTGAAGGACACCCCATACCACAATTGGGGTACTGATTGATAGGGGAGGAACCAAAGTGCACAGACTCCTTTGCTACCAGGGACCTCCATCATCTACGCTAAGTCACCTCAGCTTCCTGACTGGCTGGGTGCCGTATTGCACTAAGTACTGCAGCCTCCTGCAAGGGCACCACAATCCTCCATGGGTTAACTTGATAGCTTGATAAGACTTAGATAATGCATCTTTTCCTTATGCTGTCTTGTCCTCTGAGGTGACCTTTTTATGTGATACGCCATGCATGCACCCTTTTTTAGCATTCTTGAATAACTTCAGACCAGGCAAAACTTGTAAAGAACAAAATTGTCCTTACTGATGGCACTTCATCCATTCCAACTTCATGTTATATAGCAGTTCTAATCAACAGTGCTTAACATTCAGTAAGTCCCTCTAACTTCTGGTGCCTTCTGTTATCCTCATAGCAGCTCGTACCTCCAAATGTAGAAAGACCATAAAGTCCATGACCTGGGAACCAACCCTGACTAGGTTCCCACAAAGGGGAGATGAAAGACAAAATTCAGTTACATCACAGCACAATCTCCTCTTTGGTTCCTATACATGAAGCAACTCCCCTCCAGACCAACTTCCTTTTGTATTTATAGGCGACCAGCAGAAGGCAGCACCATGAACACCCAGGAAACTGGGCAGCACAGTTAACCCTTCCTACCCCGGAGACACCAACTAAATACACTTACATTGCACAGATTAACTTAATCATTATTTTAATTAACATAAGGCATTGGCATGAGTGAGGTAGTACAAAACATACAAAAGAACAATTTAGACATCTGGGAAAATGTGCTGATGCTCCAGGTGGGTCCGCTGCTACAATCCTCTATACCTCCTATATGACTGGGTACCATCTCAGCTCATCTAGCTATGCGCATTAGAGATGGAAGGGATCCAAATGTCTACACTCCAAAAAAATCATCCATCTTTATAAAGAGTATAAAAATGCCAAACAATAGCAGGAAAAACACTGTGGGGACAGAGAAAGAGTTGACGCGTTTTACGCTGAATTGGCGCTTATTCATGACTGATGATGATTTTTTTCCAAGTACTGTATAGCCATTTGGATACCTTCTATCTGTACTGTGCAAATTAGGCCCCTGCCTACACATGTGTGGTCACTCCAGCTTGGCAGAAGTGGATCTAGCCATCAACTTCTGTTGAAATGACTTTTTGGAAAAACATTCTCAATCTCGATCTGTGTATTCTGGCAGCATTAAGTCTCAACAGGGAGGATTCCTCTATCCACCTCAATTGTTTGGATGGAGGAATCTGATCCTTTTGTTTTCATTCAGCCTGCTAGCTGAATGGGGTAAAAAAAGGATCATTTCTGTCCAGCTTTAGCTCTTCTGATGGCTGCGCCCTTTTGTGCTGTCTGCGGTCCAGCCAGTAAGTGGATTGACTCTTACTAAAAAAAAGTCAAATTATTATTATATTATTATTATACAGGATTTATATAGCGCCAACAGTTTGCTCAGCGCTTTACAACATGAGGGAAGACAGTACACTTACAATACAAATCAATACAGGAGGGATCAGAGGGCCCTGCTCATTAGAGCTTACAATCTAGAAGGGAGGGTCAAGTGGAAACAAAAGGTAATAACTGTGGGGGATGAGCTGATGGAAAAAATGAAAATACAGTTGTTAGGTGTGGGTAGGGTAGGCTTCTCCGAATGTGCTAACAAGTTCAAAAGCATATTGTAAGTCAATAAAATAATGCTTTTGAGAGTAAACATTTAAAATACTCAATATTTCTCAGATTTTTTCCTGCAATTTTTATTTTAAGTTGGAGACAGGGTCTCTTTAAGAGTTCACATAAGGAAAATGTTATGAGCACAAAGTGAACGTCATAAAAGTTCCCACCTTGTGCATAAACACCTGGTACAAGAACTTTTACTTTCACTTTTTGCTTCTGTGGTTTAGCTATGGCGTCTGCTGATCTAAGAGAGGATCTTCATTGTTCCATCTGTCTGAACATTTATATGGATCCTGTAACACTGAGATGTGGCCACAACTTCTGCCGGGTCTGTATGGATTCTGTGCTGGATACACAAGAAGGAACTGGTGTTTATTCGTGTCCAGAATGCAGAGCAAAGTATATGGAGCGACCCGCCCTGATAAGGAATGTAAATCTGCGTAATGTAGCAGCACATTTTCTACCTTACCAGGATGAAAAAGAGGAGCCTGACATTGTTTGTACATATTGTATTCATTTTCCTGTACCTGCTGTTAAATCATGTCTCCTCTGTGAAGCTTCTCTATGTGATAAACATCTGAAAGCCCACAATATGTCATCAGAGCACATCATAACTGAACCCACCATGTCACTACGAACCAAGAAATGCTCTGTTCATAAGGAACTGCTTAAATATTACTGTACAGAAGATGCTGCCTGCATCTGTGTGACCTGCAGGCTGGACGGAGAACATCAGGGACACCCAGTGAGGACACTAGATGAGGCCTCAGGGATAAAGAAAAAGTCTCTAACAAATGTTCTTCAGAAGCTAATCATGGCTAAAGATGAGACTGAGAAAAAAGTCAAAAGTCTGCAGGAGTATAGAAGAACATCAAAACAAAGGGCAGATGAAGTATCAGAGAGAGTTATGACCCTGTTCAGAGACATCAGGAGGCAACAGGAGGACCTTGAGAGGAGGATTTTGAGTGAGATCTCCAGGCAGAAAGAACAACTTTCATTGTCCATCTTGGGTATGATCCAGCAGCTGGAAAAAAAGAAGGATGAGCTGTCCAGAAAGCTTACTAGCATTGAGGAGCTGTGTAAAATGACTGATCCACTGACTGTCTTACAGGAATCAAACAGAAGGGACTTGTGTGATACCGAGGAGGAAGGTAATGAGGACAACGAGAGACATGAAAAGCCTCTTAATGGTGGAGGGGATCTGGATGTGACTTTGATCTCCCACACATTGCACGCAGGTTTATTTGATATAATAAGCGGAGTAAATGTATGCTTCTATCTAGAGGATCCTGCAGATATCTCACTAGATGCAGACACCGCTAATAGTCTTCTTATATCAGATGACAGGAAAATTGCATCTTGGTCAGGTATACATCAGAGTGGCCCTGAAAGACCAGGGAATCATCAAACCCGTCCTCAAGTTTTAAGCAGCAACAGTTTTTCTTCTGGGAAATGTTTCTGGGATGTGGATGTCAGGAAATCAGTGTGGTGTAGAGTAGGGATGTGTTATCCCAGTGTAGACAGGGAAGGGTTTCAGTCACGGATTGGTGATAATGACAAGTCCTGGTGTTTGGACAAATATTATGATCAGTTTTTAGTAAGGCATGACAACAAGGACATCCAATTGCCTAATGATATCTCTACTCACAGATTCAGAATATATCTGGATTATGAGTCTGGACAGCTGTCCTTTTATGAGCTATGTGACCCAATTAGACACCTACATACATTTACCACCACATTCACTGGGCCTCTCCATGTTGCGTCATGGGTTTGGTATTCCAGCTGCGTACAGATATGTGGAATGAGCCAACAGTCTGCCCTGAGATAGATGACATTGCCCATAAGGGAGTATGGTTGGTACACATTCACAAAATATCAGTACAGTATTTTTCTTAACGTATTGGCGGTTCTGTGCCTGGGGGTTACAATGGTGGGACAGATGAGCAGGGGGTGGGGGTGTTCAGTGTTGGGCCAGATGAGAAGGGAGTTACAGTGGTGGGAAAGGGGGAGGGGGGGGGGTTCAGTGTTGGGGCAGATGAGAAAGGGGTTTCAGCGGTGGGGCAGAAAAGCAGGGGGGTACAGTGGTGGGGCAGATGTGAAAGGAGGTGCATTGGTGGGACAGATGAGCAGGGGGTTACAGTGGTTGGGCAGAAGAGCAGGGGTACAGTGGCGGGGCAGATGTACAGGGGGTTACAGTGGTGGGGAAGATGAGCAGATAAGTTCAGTGTTAGGACAGATGAGAAGATGGTTCAGTGGTGAGACAGAAGAGCATAAGGGTATGGCGGTGGAGCAGATGTACAGGGAGGTACAGTGGTGGGGCAGGTGAGAAAAGGGGAACATTGGTGGGGCAGATGAGCAGGGGGTACAGTGGTGGGACAGAAGAGCAGGGTGGTACAGTGGTGGGGCAGATGAGCAAGGGGTTACAGTTGTGGGACATATGAGCAGGGGGTTACAGTGGTGGGGCAGATGTGCAGGGGGTTACAGTGGTGGGACAGATGAGCAGGGGAGACAGTGATATGAGGTGTGAAGGTGCATGAATTGGGACTGATCTGAAGTGTGGAGTTTCAGGAATTGGGGCTGATCTGAGGAGTGAGAGTGCGGGTTGTTAATTTCTCACTACTACTATTTATGTAGTTTACAGCATTTACTTTACAAAAAATCCTTTTCGTGATTGAGAGTGTGAAGTTGAAATTTTTTTGTTCCAAAATCGGCACTCTCAATTTCTTTGAAAATATTTTTCGGCACACTGTGCTCAAAAGGTTGCCTTTTTAGAAAAATGTAACGAAATTAGGTATTATTGGGGGGAAAGCTGCATCTCTAAAGATATTCCCATAGGGAGAAACTTGATTTCATCATAAAAGACAAAAATTCCGGACTTTGCCTAAAGGATATTATCTGGTATAACTTAGAGACTCCAGTAGTGAATATTGTAAATCCAGCTATTACCGTACTCTTGCCCCTGAAGTGTAGATATTTTTCAGCCAGTGTCTGCTTTCGAATCTATGCATCTGCTCCTGCCCGTATGTCAGATTTTGACATGCGACTGCATCTGTGCAGCCGCTGTGTCTGCATCCAATTCTATGGGCTGCCTGCAAGCAGCTCCAAGGTGGATGAACGCACAGGAAAATGCAGCTTCACACTGAAGACAGGTCTCAGCATCCATCCCAATGAGCCCTAGAAATCTACCTAATTGTAGTGATATAGAGGAATTTACATATATTCCTTTTAAGAACCTGTGACAAATATAATCAAAGATAGCATGTTAGAAATATTAATTTTTGAAATCTATGAGAGGAATAATATTGATAAAAATATTTCTCTAATCTTTGCAAATTAGTAATATCCAATGCTATATATAGTATTACAAATAATAAATGATAGGTTATGCTTAAGAAATAAAATGTAAATAGAAGCAAGAGATTCATGAAAAAAAAATCATGGTCCCCTGACAGCTCTAGACCGAGAACTGAGCAATCAAACACCTCTGATTGCCTAACTCTCGGTCATTAGGCTGCAATTAGGAGTAGACTAGCAGATTATATTCATGCATGGTTTTCCTGCCCTATTATCAATAAGTTTTTGGAAAAAAATACAAAGGATAATAAAGTGAGTAGGGTCATTAAACAGCCTTTTTTAGACACATTGATTCTGTTTGTTAATTTACAAAATTGATTTTGCAAAGATGATATTACATTTACTATGCTTAATTCTGAAAAAAAAATACAACGGTTCAAAAAGTTTCCACACTTTTTTTAACTCTATTAAATATAAAAAAGTGCGGAAGGTCCCTCGTTATTATGGTACTGGAAATACCCAGATAGTCCATCTATTAATAAATAAATGCAAGTGATTTCCCATATTTATGTTTTGGAGTTGCAACTTTTAGTAAAAATTGAATAACTGGGAGAATTTTATCCTACAAATCTATTTTAATTCAATAGTTTTATTCTCTTTCATGGTTATCAGTAGTATAAAAAATATGCATCTTGCTTAAAGAGGATTTATTCTAATTTTTATGCTTTGTTATAACTCAGGAACTCAATATTGTGATGAATTACAACTGTATTTTTCAAATTATATTTTCTCGATAAATAAAGAATGCTTAAAAAAAACTGCATCTCATGATTTTAAGAATTCCCTGTTTAAAAAAATATATTGTGTCCCATCACAATATAATTTTTATTTAAATCTCAAATAAATTTTCAGTTTCAATCAGCTAAATACATTCCAGACATTACAAGACTAGAAAGCGTGCAAAGTCATACCATTTGTTTTGCTTTAGAAAGCAGCTACAGCATGCTGCAGAGAAGGACCCTTGCTCGCTGTATGAAAGCAGTTGTCTCTCTGCAGAAGTCTGCCTATTCAGACCTATAACTATTCAGTCAGCAAACCTTAAAGCGTAACTCCACTTTTGTTGAGAACAAAACATTCCCCTCTGGGTGATCTATGTACATTACAAGGACTTTAAAGCGGGGTTCCCCCCAAAAGTGGAACTTCCGCTCATCGGATTCCTCCCCCCCTCCGGTGTCACAATTGGCACCTTTCAGGGGGGAGGGGGGTGCAGATACCTGTATAATACAGGTATCTGCACCCACTTCCAGGAATAGACTCCAGCGGGAGTCACGCCCCCTCCCGCACTCCCCCGCTGTCTCCTGGGAAACACACAGGTCCCAGGAGATAGTGGGGACCATTGAGAACGCGCAGCGTGACTCGCGCATGCGCAGTAAGGAACCGGGAAATGAAGCCGCAACGCTTCACTTCCTGATTCCCTCACTGAGAATGGCGGCGGCAGCACCTGAGGACCGAGGGACGGTTCGGTCTCGGGTGCCGACATCGCTGGACCCTGGGACAGGTGAGTGTCCTTATTTTAAAAGTCAGCAGCTGCAGTATTTGCAGCTTCTGACTTTTACAAAAAAAATTTCGCGGGACTCCCGCTTGAAGAAACTTTGTTGCAGATTCCTACCTTTTGTTATTCTGAAGGAATCCCTGTGTGTTTGTCTGTATCCATATGGGAAAGTCTAATGGTAGTGGTTTCAAAATTATCAATTAGCTGTGCAGCTGCAGGGCTCTAATGAGAAAAGCTGCTGAGCCTGTATCCCTTTAGACGTGATTTCCTATTGGAAGTTATTCACCAAAAATTACATTTTTGTTGCAGGGGATGCCTGAAATCTGATTTGTATCTTAGTGCAGACTTCTGGGAAAATTGGTGAGCCAATCACACAAGCAGAAAATTATGTTTCTGAGGGACTTTCTGTACACATTTTGTGTACAAAACACCTCCAGGTAGCCTTATTGCATTACATTTTCAGAAAATTATAGCACTGCAGACTGAAAAGGAAAGGTCATTTTTAATAACATTCAATTACAATATGACTTGTGTGGACCTTGACTTTGGCAATGCTGCAGTGGCTACACATGCAGCAGAGGACCGTCAATGAGTACCTATTTGAGTACGGCACAACGACAGGCTCAGGCCGGCTCAGCTTTTTTTCACCATGCCAATGGCTGCTTAGCATTGTGGGTATTGATTTCATCTGGAAGAATTTTTTGGTGTAAGTTTCATGGGCACAATTTGACAGGTGCATATCATTTCAATTTTTGACAGCAAGGCCAATTCTTGCTTTCATCAAAAGTATCTCAATAGGGTTACAGTGTGAAGGCACCTCCAACACCCAAAGACCAATTTTTCCACACCAGTTACTTCTATCCAAAGTCTGCGGAAGAGACACCAGAATTTATTTTAAAAATGTCTAATCTTGTTCCCAGGGCACTATATTGTGGCCTCATCATACAGACTGGCTCCCCAAACGTTTGTGTACAAAATAAAGAAAGCTTGCAGGGAAAATGTCATTTTTTTTTACTTTATAATGCAATTATTGCTGCAGCAGCTTCTATACATGGTACAGATGTGCCATTTTTTTAGGTAGACTGAGGGGACCCCCCAGGCACTATATTGAAAGGAATTTTTCATTTTTATTGTTTTTTCTCATTTTTATGCTTTCACTTTAAGCATCAGTAAATCACTGCTCATTTAAAAAAAAAATTTACAGACTTTTTTTTCATTGATACATGTCCCCCAGGGCAGTACCCAGACCCCCATAACCATTGTATGCCCAATTAATTGCATATAAGCCTTTAAAATGGGCACTTTTGGTTTTTCCAGTTCAGGTCCCATAGACTTCAATGGGGTTCATTAATCGGTTCTGAACTTTTGTGATGTTCGAAAGTTCTGGTGCAAACCGAACAGGGGGTCGTTCAGCCCATCCCTATTCTCTGCCATTGTTCATATGATGGTAGTTGGAATGTTAGATCCCCTACAATAATGTAACATGGTAGTAATGGAGTGACCATTTACTCATCATGCTCCGATGCAGACTCAAGTCCTTTAACTTATTTTCCATTGGAACTAGATTATCCTGGTACCATCTGAGCCTCCTGTTACACGATTCACAGTGATCTCACTGCAAACTCATATGTAGTCATTCCACAAACACACAACACAGTGATCAAAGTTTTGGACCTCCAGTGTCTAAACACATGGACAGTGGCAAACAGATCTCAGTGGTAGGAGTCCAATTACAACTTACAACTGCAGAGTCTCTGCAGAGTGGGGTTGCACATAAGAGCGTCTACCCCTCATGGGGAGGATGCCGTCTAGTTTTGGTTGAGCTTGAGGGCTTATGGAAATTGGATCTATTTGCTTTTTGATAATATATTGGTCCTAAAACCAAGAATGCCCTTTCATCCTTGCCTGTCAGTAATGTCTTCACCTTACTACGGGCTGTTATAAGACTATTGGTCTAGCCCAGAGCATTTTTTGTGTACTATTTGGATTAAGTGGCTCTGGTGACATAGCCCCGTCATTAGCAGAAACTGACTATAATTAAAGTTCAAAGGTAATATTGTAAGAAAAAAAAATTAAACAGTAACTGTCTTAGCTTAGAAATGAAGTAGGGGGTTTGTCAGCAGAGATTCAGTCAGTTTCCATGAACCCAAAGAGAAGATTTGAGCACATTTAGGCTTTGCTCATGGCCTAGGCAGGCCATGATATCGCCAAACAGAAGTAGTGTAGGTGTGAGTAAAATGTATACTCCCTCTTACCCTCTCTATTTATTTTGGTGAATGTTGTCTTCAGGACATACAGTCAAAAAGTTTGCGTTTTCACCAGAAAAAGAATAGTGGAAAAATATTCCAACTAGGACACTTTTTCTGGTGACAATTGTGTATGAGGGGTGTTCCCTTATTTTAGAGAGATTACCTCTTATTTTCTATTGTGTCTCCAGAACAGAAGATGCAGGTAATTTTACTCAATAGGTCATAGATGACAAATAAAAAAAATATAAGATAGGCGTTTTAACCATTCTCTATACTGTACTAACCAAAACAAAAATAAATGGGTATAATAGGCTTTACAAAAGCAGTTTATTTCTGATCTGGTGTACCAAAATTATGGAAATATTAAAACTTAGATTCATGGGAGCAGGTATTGCTTTGTTGGTGGGTCCTTAGACTCTGAGGTTGAGATTGTATGGGTGTCCGGAAAATTCTGAAGGTGGCGTTGATTATCTGATTACCTTTTGAGAATGACTTCTCCTTCTTGCAGTGTTTATAATAACACTAATATTTCAGCCCAGTGTGAGGTTTGACAGCATGGTGGCTCAATTTTTTTAATTTTTTTTTTTTCTCGCTTTTGCTCACTCTGTCATTCATTGGTAATGCATTATAGACAAAATCATATGTAGATTTTCCATGAAGGCTCAAAAGTAGTGACTGCCTAAGGCTTATTCCATCATATTCAGCACTGTTTGCAGAGACAGGCCTTTCCAAAGAGCTCTTAAAATTCATATCAATGATAGAGGCCAATTCAAGAAACATAATAGTATCACTTTTACTGGGAAGTGCCTATGGAAACTAGAAACAATGGGTTTTAATGATGAACCTAGTTACATTGCTTCGACAGATGTCTGTCTGGAAACTATTTTAAAGAAAAGCACTAAATGGCTTCTACATCAGAAACATTTGGCCTTGAAGAGACATTGTCATTTTACTAATTCGGGACCTACAGTCCACCCCCCAGAAAATTATGCTCACCCATTCATACTTTGTCACCACATCCCCACTGCAGGAGTCCACCCTGGGTAAGCTGTAGTGTAGGAACTTTCCTGAGTCAGTGATGTCACTGCCTCTCCCTTGTCATTGTGAGTGGCTCTCAGGCCTCAGCAGAGTCACATGAAAGTCGCATGCTTTTCCATATCTAGAAGCACCTCTCTGTTAGAGCAACTGTTTAAAGATATAAGGGGGAACTTTATTGAAAAATGATCCTGTTCTGTATAATGTGATGTGTGTTTGACCTATAAACCAAAGTCCACTTTTCATATAGTATAATGCATATAACAAATCATGGCTGGTACCCTTTAAAATGTTGCCAACTATGTAGATCACTGTGGTCAGAGTATGTCTTTTACTGTGAAAACAAATAACATTTTTTTTCTGCTTTTACTAGTTGTTGTAAATGTACAAGCAGAGAGGTATTGCATCCCATTTACAGATTACTTCTATTGATTTTCAATAAACAGTTGCTAATTCTCTCTGATTGGGAAGATTTGTCTCTGGAAATGTCCCTGTCTTTCATATTGACTGGCAATGGCCAGTGCACTTTATGTATGGCATTTTTTAGGTTTTAATATTAATGGGATTCTAAAGCAGGAATTCAAAGGGAACTGATTAGAGG
This sequence comes from Lithobates clamitans, assembly GCA_037952925.1. Classification (NCBI taxonomy): domain Eukaryota; kingdom Metazoa; phylum Chordata; class Amphibia; order Anura; family Ranidae; genus Lithobates; species Lithobates clamitans. The sequence continues at coordinate 660,285 of JBBGZY010000310.1, forward strand.
AGTCACAAGTCGCATGCAGCACTAGGTATTGCTCAGTAAGTGAAACATACAAAGAAAAGAGAGCGCAAAACTGCCTTAGAAAGCAAATTCAAATTAAAAAAGGGTTACACTCACAAACATGGATCTGAAAGTCGCATGTACAGCAAGGTGGATGTCTCCTCTCCTGGCCTGATAGAATGGGTTGGCTCCCAATAACGAGTGATGTGAATGGGGAATGTATAGAGCGGACTCCACTTCCTCCTCATGTCCCACTGTGTTTGCTGCAAGACACGCGCTCAGTCCAGCCGGCGCTGTGTGACATCACTCGCGGCCATGAGTGAAAGACTGTGTGAGTGAAGTAACTCCTCCTGACTAGCAGAGCGGTTGCCAAGACAACATGTTCGGAGGTGTGGCCTCCTTCTTCAGGTCTTCTAGTATTAAACAGTATCACACTAGGGCAGTTTTGCGCTCTCTTTTCTTTGAATGTTTCAGATCAAATCTGACACCCAGTGGATGTTTGTGAGAGCTGCAGCACCTAGAGCAAGGAGAACTTTTTATATAGACTTTTAAACAGACTGTTACATTTTGTGTGTTGCCTATGGGGACAGCGCTGGTTTAGTGTTTTTGTGTTTTTTGATTGCTAAGTAAGTGCAGGGAAGAAGGTGGAAAACACCTTAATTTTTAGTGTTTTCATGCTTGATAAATTCATCAACAGAATAGTGAAAGTACAAGCATGAAGCCAAGTCTTTGAGGTTTACATCATTTTACAGGAAAACAACACTACTATTTTTTTTATTCTAATTGAATTATATTTTGCTATACAAACTGTTTAGTAATTAACATTCTCCTTTAATGTGCAATCAGTTATGATTTTTTTTCAAATATTCCCTTCTAATTAGCAGGAATATTGCTGGCAAAGGCTAAAATCAATGTTTCTAGAACAGAAGCAGGTATGACAAACCTAAAAAATATAAAATTAGTGCACATCATGACCTGCTGTATGCTATATAGCCATCAAAGTCCATATTGGTGGTGCAAGACGAAAACAGCACTTCCTGTAGCTCCTTCCGATTATCTAGAGCAATCCAGCCGATGCAAAACAAGATAAGAAACAAGGCATAGGGTGTGTTAAATAAGTAATAGGTTTATTTTACAATAAAAACAATATCTGACTTACATTTCAAATAAAATCTTCTAGAGTAGGAGAATTCCCACAGTCATATGTCATCAAGCCCCAGAGTGGCGCAAAAGCCAGTGAGCTGTCAAATATCATGCCCCCTGAGGTCATATCCACAGTAATCTCTAGCAGCCAATCAACAAACAGAAATCATGTGCTGTAACCTCTAGCAACGAATCAGGGAGCCGTAATGTGTGCTGTAACCTCTAGCAACCAATCAGTGAGCGGTAATGATACACTGTAACCTCTGGCAACCAATCGCAATAGCTGCCTGATCTGATTCAGTAAACTGATTTTTAGTCTAGCTGCTATGTATTGTATGTCTCAGAGCTGGTGGAGAGCGAAACTGCATGGGGGGGGGGGGGCCCCAAGAAAAGTTTTGCCCAGGGTCCAATCAATTTTAAAGACGGCCCTGATTGCAGTACTCTAAAATACAAGTGTGTTTTATTGTGCTGCCTAGGTGCATTGAGGTACCAATCAAAATTATTAACACTGTAAATGGCCATCTTTTTAAACCATCACACAGACACTCACTAGCAAAAAGAGAGAGCAGAATGGAATGCATTGTTGTATTTTTTTGTTGTTGTACTGATTATCACCTTTACTGTCCATCCCCCCCACCCCCCCCCCCCCCACCTTGCTCCAAGCTACATATGGCTAACACAGAGGCTGCTAGCCAAATCCAATTATAGATAAATTGATTTGCCTCTAGAACCCACACGCCAACCCTTTTCTTGGGCTTTGCTTAAAATAGGTCTAAATTACAACTCCTTATATTTATTTGGCCTTTAATTTGTTTATAATTCCATTGTGTGCGTGCATGTTTTTTTTTTTCTCCTTGTGGCTGCAGTTACAGTTTAACCCCTTATTAATCTGACATGGTTTTGCTTCCAATGTGCATAGTCAAAAATTGCTCCTGTAAAAAAAAGAACACTGAAATATACACATATACAAAGACAACATTATAGTCCACTGTTGGGCCAAAAATGTGTGAACGCCCCTCTAAATTATTGAGTTTAGATGTTTTAAGTCTAATGTATTGTTAATGCTACACAATACAAAAGCATTTTAGATAAATGCCCTCTTCCCCTGTGCACAAAGCCAGCTCCATAAAGATGGAATTTGACCAGTTTGGTTAGGAGGAACTCAAGTGGCCTCTACAAAGCCCTGACCTCAATCCTATTGAACACCATTTGATTGATTTGGTACAACAATTGTGAGCCAGGTCTTCTTATACAACATCAGTACCTGACCTCACAAATGGGCACAGTTTTCCTAGAGACACAAGTAATTGGAAATCCAAAATTGCAGCAAAATCTGGTTTTGTTATCTTATTTTTAATAAGCTATTCATTTTTATATTGTTGTTTTTGGCTGGAGTTCGGATTGTTCAATATCTGACCAAATAACCTGTGTCATCCAAAGTTCATTTTACCAAAACCTCCTGGCATATTAACATTTGAACTGGAACTCCAGCCACACCTTTTTATTAGTTTTAAAAGAAAGACCAGGGAAGGGTTAAACCACCTATCAGGTTTTAATTGCTATCCTTTTCACCATTAGAGATATTCACTCTTAAAGAGTTTGTTATCCCAACATTTCATATTCCTGATATGTGTCTGTTTTACCATGTACTTGTATGAAAAAATATCCTGTTCTCTTTGTATTTTCTTTGTATGAAATACCTGGTGATCCTGCCATTCCCTGCTTTACTATTGAAAACTCACCACTCTAGACAGCACATCCATCCCAGTGTGGTCAGGTTTCTGGCTGTCCTGGGAGAATAGCCTGCCTGTCCTCCAATGGCCAAGACTTGTGCTAACACGCCTCTCCCTGCACAGCCATTCACTGGGAAGGTCAGAGTACTTCTTTCTCCTTGCCTCCTACTGACATGCCCCCCTGCAAACCCCACCCTCAGCTCTCTAAACACCTTATGCAGCTGAGAACAGAGGTCATGTGATCACTTATAGAAAAAGAAAAAATACATTTATAATGATATATATAGAGTGCCGTGAAAAAGTATTTGCCCCCTTCCTGATTTTTTTATTTATTTTTTGCATATTTCTCACACTTAAATGATTCAGATCTTCAAACAAATTTTAATATTACACAAAGATAACCCTAGTGTATCCAAGATCGCTGAGACCACCATTATCGTTTACAGAATCGCTCACTGTAAAGATGGATATCTCGGTTGTGGCAGCAGCTGCTGCCGTTACCGAGATATCCATCTTCAAAAAAATGACGTATATATACAGTGAGCGGGGCTGAAGTGGCTAGACAGCACATCCATCCCAGTGTGGTCAGGTTTCTGGCTGTCCTGGGAGAATAGCCTGCCTGTCCTCCAATGGCCAAGACTTGTGCTAACACGCCTCTCCCTGCACAGCCATTCACTGGGAAGGTCAGAGTACTTCTTTCTCCTTGCCTCCTACTGACATGCCCCCCTGCAAACCCCACCCTCAGCTCTCTAAACACCTTATGCAGCTGAGAACAGAGGTCATGTGATCACTTATAGAAAAAGAAAAAATACATTTATAATGATATATATAGAGTGCCGTGAAAAAGTATTTGCCCCCTTCCTGATTTTTTTATTTATTTTTTGCATATTTCTCACACTTAAATGATTCAGATCTTCAAACAAATTTTAATATTACACAAAGATAACCCTAGTGTATCCAAGATGCAGTTTTTTAAATGTATAATTTATTTATTAAGGAAAAAAAGCTGTTCAAACCTGCCTTGCCCTATGTGAAAAAGTAATTGCCCCCTCCCATGCTGAATCATGAATGAACTGTAATTAACCACAATTTTTTGGAAAGCTGAGTTAAATTTCACTTGCCACACCCAGGCCTGATTACTGCCAGACCTGTTAAATCAATAAATCACATAAATAGAAGCTGACAAAGTGAAGCATGCTAACAGATCACAAAAAGCCACACATCATGCCACAATCTAAAAAAAATCAAGAACAGATTAGAAACAAAGTAATGTACATGTCTCGGTCTAGGAAGGGTTTCAAAGTAATTTCTAAGGCTTTGTAACTCCAGTGAACCACAGGGAGAGCCATTATCCACAAATGGAGATAACTTGGAACAGTGGTGAACCTTCCCCGGAGTGGACGGCCTACAAAAATTACTCCAAGAGCATGACGACGACTCATCCAGGAGGTCATAAAAGAACCCAGAACATCATCTAAACAACTGCAGGCCTCACTTGCCTCAGGTAAGATCAGTGCTCATGATTCAACAATAAGAAAGAGCAGGGCTTTTTTTTCTCGGAGAATGGGTGCAGGAACTCCCCCCCCCGTCTAAATCACCCCTTGTCTCTGCCCCTACCCACCTCTGACCACCGTCTCTTGATTCCACCCCTTACCCACCTACCAGTACTGCCCCTTTTAGAGAATAGAGAATCAAGTATAATTTTGTGGTGCTAAATCATTTGTATGGAACATGTTAATGATAAAAAGAAAAGCAGTAATATAGATCCCTTGCAGCCAGGAACAATAGAATCCCCGCAATAGATCCCCACACAACAATAGACTCCCCCAGCAACGGACTCCACCCCAACAACAATAGATTCCCCATCAGCAACAATAGACCCTCACACAAAATCAGATCCTCACCAGTGACAATAGATCCCCCAACAGCCAACATCAATAGACCCTCCAGCACACCCCACACCCCATGCTATTACATACATTCAGTGCTGGAGGTGCCGGAACTGCGTTCCCCCGCTTTCCCGCTGAAAAAAAGCCCTGAGAAAGAGACTGGGCAAAAATGGCATCCATGGGAAAGTTCCAAAGCCACTGCTGACCAAAAAGAAGATTATCCCCAAGACTTTTAGGCAAATATTCTGTGGACTGATGAGACAGAAATGTAACTTTTTGGAAGGTGTGCATCCCGTTACATCTGGCATAAAACTAATACAGCATTTCATAACAAGAACATAATACCAACAGTCAGACATTGTGGTGGTAGCGTGATGGTCTGGGTCTGCTTCAGGACCTGGACGACTTACCATAATTGATGGAACCATTAATTCTGAGCGCTACTATCCCAAACTAAAATATGTACCTTTTAGTTATTCTATAAAGCTAAGATCAAGTGTAGTATTTGTTCTTATCAGTGTACAGTAGGGGTGCTATGCTATTTTTCCTGCCTTAGGCAGGCACCATTCACACCTGAGCGTATCGATTTTACTGCATTTTTGCCATGGTTTTTTCCCCCGATTTTGTACAGGTCAAAAGGTCACCACCTTTTAGGGCTGGGCCTTTTGGCTAAGATCGGGACATTTTTGCTACAAGGCCCCAGTGTCCGGACAGTGAACAATGCAATTTTTCTCCACATTTTGTCACTTTTCACTTTTGTGTGTGTTTTTTTTCTCACTAGGGTGGTGGGAGTCCTCAGGCTTGCCCTGACATCTAGGGGGAGGATGTGTGGCTCTCAGGTTCCTTCCTCCCCTGACCCACGGAGGGGGGAGGGTCTCTCTTTGGGAGAGCCCCTCAACCTAGTTGTCACGTACCTGATGGAGACTGAGCTGTAGAGAGGGCTTCTCTTGCACCTCCTGTCTAACACCCCTGGTAGAGATGACAGGGAGTGAAAGACGCAGAGTGGCACGAGAGCCGGTATAGCAGGTGGCTCAGGTAGGACCTTGACAGGAACCCGATGGTTTCAGATCACTGGATAGGCACCGAGAACTGGAACTCGTGTTGCTGGATCAGCAGGCAGAAGCGTGGTCGGAACATAAGCCAGGAGGTCATTAACAGCCGAGCAGAGCAGGTACTGGAATGTGAGGCAGAAGCAGAGACAGGATACAGGCCGTGTTCGGTACACAGTCAGGCAGTGAGGTGCAGAATCATGAAGCAGGAACAAGGTCAACACAAGCCGGGGAATCAGGAAGGCAGGCAGAAGTCCAAAAGAAGGTTCAGGTACAAGCCGGTTCAAACACAGGAACACTGGAACAGATAAACACAGGTAAACAGGCACTAGCTGAAAGACCACTCAGAAATGTGTGAGTGTCATTGCACTGTGTAAATAGACCAATTGGCACCAGGGCATGCACGTGTGCGCGCATGTGTGCGCGCACGTTTGCCTGGTTGCGGCTGCGTGCGTCCATGCAAACGCCAGTGCACTGTATTCTTGGTGCACACATTACTGCGCGCACGCCTGTGTGCCAACATACGTCTATCAACCAGACGTCTCTTACATTGCCCCCCCCCCCAATGGGCAACCTCCAGATGCCCATCAGTGGTTTCTTTTTGGGGTGAGCCTGAAAGAAGGCCTGAATCAACCTCTTGGCATGTACATTGGATTCTGGTTCCCAAGAGTTGTCTTCAGGTCCGTAACCTTTCCATTTAATCAAAAACTGAACTACATTTTTTCTCCTTCTACAGTCCATCACAGCTTCAACCTCATACTCCTCATTACCGTTGACTAAGGTAGATGCAAGTGGACCCGACTCATGACGAGGAAAAGGATCTAACCTTGCTTTTTTCAGTAATGAGACATGGAAGACTGGATGAATCTTGTAACTCTCAGGGAGAGACAGTTTGTAGGCTGCAGGGTTGATCTGCCTTTTGACAGGGAAAGGACCAATAAACCTCGGTGCAAGTTTCTTGGATGGACAAGACAATTTTAGATTAGCAGAGGATAACCAAACCTTGTCCCGGACTTGAAGTTCCAGGTCTCCTCTTCTTTTCCTGTCAAAGAAATTCTTATTGTCCTGTTGAGCTTTGGAGATATTCCTTTGTAATACCTCATTGTTTGATTGAAGGATGCTTAGTCTTTCCTGGACTGCAGGAACCAAGGAATCCGGCAAGATGTCAGGTAGGAAGGTTGGAAAGTATCCATAGTTTGCAAAAAAACGGGGCTTGTCCCATAGCTGAGTGAACCGCATCGTTGTACGCAAACTCTGCCAGGGGTAAAAGTGATGCCCAGTCATCCTGGGCAAAGGATGAGAAGCACCGAAGATATTGCTCAAGAGTCTGATTTGTATGTTCCATTTGGCTGTTGGTCTGGGGGTGATATGCGGAAGAGAAAAAGTCTCAATTTTCAGCATCCTACAAAGCTCTTTCCAAAATCTGGATGTAAATTGCACCCCCCAATCAGAGGGGATACTGCTGGGCTCCCCATGGAGTCTGACTACTTCCTTGATGAAAGTGCGAGCGGTTTCAATTGCTGACGGGGTTCCTACCAAAGCGATAAAATGGGCCATCTTGGTCAACCTGTCCACGATCACAAAAATGGTGGTAAAGTTTTCAGATGGTGGAAGTTCGACAATGAAATCCATATTAATCATTTCCCAGGGCCTCTTGGGAATGGGTAGTGGTCTTAACAGACCCCATGACTTGGTCTTATTGCCTTTGTTTTGGGCACAGACCCTTCACATAACTCTGGCAGTTGGACCTTAAACCCGGCCACCAAAAGGAACGTAGCACAAGCTCCACCGTCTTGGTTACCCCGAAATGTCCTGCTAAGGGATGGTCATGACAGAGACTCAGGATCTTGGGCCTAAGACTCGGGGGTACAAACACCTTTTGGTTGTGTAGGAATAATCCCTCTTGTTCCTGGAAACATACCTGATGTTAGAATGTCTCTTGTGGAAGCCTGCTTTAGCTGGGTGATCAGGTCTAATTGTAGGAGTAGAAAACTTTGAGCCGGTAGAATGGTGTCTGCCTGGTGGGGTTCTTCTTCATCTGCAAACATTCGTGATAGGGCATCGGGCTTGCCATTCTTGGAGCCTGGTCTAAAAGTAATGTGGAAGAAGAAGCGAGAAAAGAATAGCGCCCACCTGGCCTGCCGAGGTCTTAACCGCTTGGCTGTTCTAAGGTATTCAAGGTTTTTATGATCTGTGAAAATTAAGATGGGATGGGCTGCTCCTTCCCAGTAATTCACGATCACCTACGTCGTAATTCCTTTCTGCAGGGCTAAGTTTCCTGGAAAAGAAGGCAATAGGGTGTAGTAGTGACTTTGTCCCCTGACGCTGTGACAGGATGGCACCTACCGCATTATCTGAGGCATCTACCTCGAGAACATATGGTGATGCAGGGTCTGGATGCTGTAGAATGGGAGTTGAGGTAAACAGAGCCTTCAGTTGGTCGAAGGTGGCTTGTGCTGCAGGTGTCCACTGGAAGCGAGTATGTTGCTTCGTTAGTTGGGTAACAGGAGCAATAATGGCGGAGAAATCCGTAATAAACTTGCGGAACCTCTGTGTACTCTTCCTGTCTGTAGGTGTGGGCCAATCTAGGATGGATTTGACCTTTTGGGGATCCATGGAAATGCCCAAAGTAGAGATGATGAGCCCCAAGAATTGGATGGTGTCTTTCTTGAATTCACACTTCTCGGCCTTTGCATACAGTCCATGGTGTCTTAGCTGACCGAGAACCTTTTTCACGTGATCACGGTGAGCCGAGAGAGAAATGGAGAAAATGAGGATATCATCTAGATATACGATAAGAAATAAATTAAGAAAGTCTCTGAAGATGTTGTTAACGAAATGCTGGAATGTTGCGCGGGCGTTACACAGCCCGAAGGGTATAATAAGGTACTTGTAATGTCCGAATCTGGTGCGGAAGGCTGTTTTCCATTTCCAACACAGCAGAATTCTTAAAGCGCTGAAAAAGTTCTGGAACCAAAGGCAAAGGGTATCTGTTCTTGATGGTAATTTTATTCAATTCCCGGTAGTTTACACAGGGGCACAGGTTGTGATCATACTTTTCCACAAAGAAAATCCCAGCGCCTGCAGGGGAGGTGGAAGGCCGGATGAAACTCTTCTCCAGGTTTTCATAAATGTACTGACGTAGCACCTTAAGTTCCAGTTCAGAGAGGGGAAAAAATGCGCCCAAAAGGCATTTCAGAAGCAGGCAACAGTTCAATTGGTCAGTCATACGGGCGATGAGGTGGCAGGATATTGCCTTTTGCTTATCAAAAACATCCAAAAGTTTGTGATAAACTGCAGGTATGAGCTGTGACACTGGAGAGTCCGTATGTACTCCCAGAAGAGGTGCAGGTACCCTGGAAATGGGGGAAAGTCAGGACTGCTGACAGTAGGAGGATGAAAAGGTAATCTCTCCTGAAACCCAGTCTTGTGGGCTTGCAACCAGGGAATGCCCATGATGATGGAGAATAAGGGTGATGGAATAATGTCCAATCGTAAGTATTCTTGATGACCCGTATCAGATACAGCCAGTAGTGGGCAAGTCTCATGTGTTATGGGCCCAGACCCAGATGTGAGATGGGACCCATCTGCCAGATGGATGGACAGCTGGTTGATCTTTGGTTGCAAAGGGATTTGGTGATGATGAGCAAAGTCCTTATCCATAAAGCAGCTGCAGGCCCCGGAATCGATTATAGCTGGTACTTGGATGTTTCTTCCGGAGAGCTGAAGTGAAACGGACAGGGTAACATGAGCAGATCCTTTTGACCCAGAGCAGTTGGCAAGGTAGGCAGAGGAGGTGATCCGGGTCCTTGTTGGTCTCACTGGGCAGTTCTGGATAAAATGTCCTTCTACCCCACAGTAAAGTCGCAACTTCTCTGTACTGGAGAGTGGAGAGCGAAAAAGTCCTAGTTGCATGGGTCTGGTGGTGGTGCCAGCCTTCTCTGTTCTCCTCTCCCTGAATCGACGGTCAAGCTGGATTGCCAGACTCATAAGGTCATTAACCCCCCTGGCGGTATTCCCGAGTCTGGCTCGGGGTGGAATTTCAGTACCAAGAGCAGTAACCTAGCCAAGAGCGCGCACGTGTGCCTGGTTGCGGCTGCACGCGTCCATGCAAACGCCAGTGCACTGTATTCTTGGTGCACACATTACTGCGCGCACGCCTGTGCGCCATCACGCATCTATCAACCAGACGTCTCTTACACTAGTACTCTGTGGTCAGCTTCAGCTGGCCATGAGGAGAGGGGTCCGCCAGGCCTTCTGGCTGGGTGGACCAAGTCGTACCCTTTCTCCCTGTCAGGAGCCTTGTGCCCTGGGGATCAGAGAGAAGTCCTACCCATTTCAGAGTGTGGACAAAGCACACCCTTACGTGCACTTTTTAGTGTGTGTACACATGCACATTTTTTGTACACTTAACAGTTTTTGTTTTTGTTTTTCAGCACCACCGCATATTCAAATAAAAAAAAAAAAAAATAAGAAATATGTATGTATGTATAACATTTTTTTTTTTTAGTTTTTGATAGAGTAGTTAAGGGTTGCTGTTTGTATAATGCTGGGGAAATTTCTCTTCACTTATGTACCAAAGGCACAACAGAAAGTGAAAAGAAATGTGCACAGGGAATCCTGTGGGAGTTTCCTCTTAGACATTTGTCACTGGTATCTGTGTCCCCACTGGAGGACTTCAACTCACCTATTGCTCTTGTGACAATGCAACATTTTCTAGTTCTCATCACTTTCTACCTCGGAGGAATTGGTCATCAGTATAAACAGAGGGGGGAACCTCCCCAAAACTTTACAAATGTTCCACCAACACAGAGCCAAAGAAATTTGAGCTAAAAATGACAACCTCTGCAAAGCCAGGTCACAATTACTGAATGTGTTTCAATGCAACATTTTCTCCTTCGTCCATAGTTTGCCTTTAGCTTTCCTTCAGCAGCTTGCTAGTTAATCCTATGTAAGTGCCAATTATTTTCTTCATTTTCCAGTTTTTATTCAGAATTTCCCCATGGCAAGAAGCTTAATATATGGGATTGGCACTAAAGACAATCTGTTTATTTAGCAGATTTATTCTCGTATAAGCTATTGATTACAGGAGCATTGACAGGAGACATCATGGAGCACAAAGCTTATATTTATCAAAGGGCTCAACAAGAAAAAAAAAAAAAAACAGAACAAATAAACTGCCTGCTAAACACTAATACTGAATGGCAAGAAAAATACAATAAGACAATGCCGTAAGTCATGCATCGTCTTCCCTCTGGAGAACTTAATTTGCAACTAATTTTACATTTAAAAGCAAACATGAAATATGAACCTGCGGGACTCTGAATGCTGTGATAATTCATTTATATTGATAAATATAGAATGAAGGCAGATAGATTAATAGATAAACAGGGAAACATATAGACAAATGTCAGATATTGTTACTAGTCACAAACAATAAAAGATTTATAGAAAACTATGAATCCTCTATTGCAGCCATCCTCTCTTCTCCTTTATTCTTTTCTCCTGCCATCCTTTCTTCCCCTTTAACCTCTCCTCTCCTACTATCATCCTCTCTTCTCCTTTATCCTCTCCTCCAACCATCCTCTCTTCTCCTTTATCCTCTCCTCTAGCCATTCTATATTCTCTTTCAATCAGAGTCATATCTAGTGAAAATGGTGCCTATGGCAAGCACTGAGACTGCGCCCCTGTAAAAGCATTTGAAACCCATCTTTCAGATAACCTTAAAGCGGATGTGCACTCCCGATTTTTTTATTTATTTTTTTTACAGTTAAAAATTCACATCTTTCTAATGTTACACTCACTTTTAGTGTTCTTTTCCTCCATCCATGTCCGTTTTTCTTTAAAATCATAACTTATATAAAGAATATACTGCAGTTTTCATATTGCTTGTGGGCATTTGAAGCCCACAAGCAATCACTTCCTGGTTCCAGTACAGTAGATGTACCAGCATTCCTTGCTGGTTCCTGCGCATGCTCAATGGTAACTGCGCCGAGCAGCGTAAACATCTTTGTTGCCATCACAACGGGTGGCGTCTTAGGAAGTTCCCGCCCCCGTTGTGATTTGAAGCTCTCTCAGAACGAAATCCCGCGAGATTTCGCGGCAGCTCTCCGCACTGACTCCTGGGATGAATAACACGAGATCCCAGGAGACAGTGCGGCGAGGACAGGAAATGATGCGAATACCTGCAAAATCCCTGCCCACAGCCGCAGGGACACGGGCCACATATCCTAAGGTACGAGCAAAAAAAAAAAAAAAGAAAGGTACATTGAGCACTCTGTGCTATATTTAGAAACCAGTGAGCTTAACTTGCAAAATTGTGTGAAGATCCGCTTTAACAAAAAAACAGCTAACAAAACTACAAGTCAAGCTCTTTATTCTTTCAATTAATAAATTATGGATAGGCACTGATGAGCTCCACTGATAGGCAGCACTGATGAGCTGCATTGATAGGCAGCACTAATATGCAGCACTGATGAGCTGCACTAATAGGTGGCACTGAAGAGCTGCACTGATGGGCACTAATAGGTGACACTGGCACTGACAGGTGGCACTGATAGGTAGCACTGATAGGTGACACTGGCTCTGATGACCTGCACTGATAGGTGACACTGATAGGTGAAACTGGCACCGATAGGTGACACTGGCATTGAAGAGCTGCACTGATAGGTGACACTGGCACTGATGAGCTCCACTGATAGGCAGCACTGATGAGCTCCACTGATAGGCAGCACTGATGAGCTGCATTGATAGACAGCACTAATATGCAGCGCTGATGAGCTGCACTAATAGGTGGCACTGAAGAGCTGCACTGATGGGCACTAAAAGGTGACACTGGCACTAACAGGTGGCACTGATGAGCTGCACTGATAGGTAGCACTGATAGGTGACACTGGTTCTGATGAGCTGCACTTATAGGTGACATTGATAAGTGAAACTGGCACTGATAGGTAACACTGGCACTGATGAGCTGCACTGATAGGTGACACTGGCACTGATGAGCTGCAGTGATGGGTGACACTGATAGGTGACACTGGCACTGATAGGTGGCACTGATAGGTGACACTGGCACTGTTGAGCTGCACTGATAGGTGACACTGGTACTGATAGGTAGTACTGGCACTGATGAGCTGCAGTAATTAGCACTGGTAGTGATAAGCCTAGGAGGCACTGACAGAACCCTCTGCCCACCCTCCCTCCTAAACAATTAACCCACTTCAGCCAGAGCCAGTACACTGAGCTGCACTTATCTGCCCGACTTCCCCAGCCCCATGCAAAGACAGAGCTTACTTATATGGCGCTTCCTCCTCTTGCTTGCAGGGGCGCCGCTAACACTCCTTTCCCACCAGCCTCTCGGGCCGGTCTCTCGATGACGTCATGCTGCCCGGGACGTCAAGGGAAGGAGCGCGCTCAGCTTCAGCGCACTAGGCTATGCAATGCAGCGTTCTCTGCAAGGCATTTTATGTAGCGGCTGTCACGGGCCAGCTCACTATCTTGGGCCTATAATTCAGCTGTCTGGCGAGACTGCAAGGCAATGTAGTGGCTGGCGGCCGGCTGGTAATTGTGTGTAGAATCTATAATCCGGCCCTGGGAAGAAGAGCCACTCACGAGCGCCCCCTTCATATGGCGCCCATGGCCATTGCCATATGTGCCATACCCTGGATACACCACTGCCTTCAATCTCCCCTCTCCCCCTGCCATACTCTCATCTCCTTTATCCTCTTCTCTCCTCCTGCCATCCTTTCTTTTCCTTTATCCTCTCCTCTCCTCCAGCCATCCTATCATCTCCTTTCCCTCTCAGTTACTCTCTGTTCTTCTCTACCCCAGCAATCCTCTCCTCAGCCATTTCCTTTCCCCAAGTCATTCACTCCTCTCTCCCGACCATCCTGTTTACTCCCCTTTCCTCTGCACCCAGCCTCATCTCTCAGATGTTCTCATCTCCCCAGCCCTGACACCATTCTCTTCTGCTCTTCTGTCCTCTCCCACCACCACCCTCTATTCTCCTCTGTGCTTTCCTCCACTCCAGTGATTCTCTCTTCTTCCTTATCCTCTCACTCCTCTCTTTTGCTACAGTCACTGCTTTTTCTCCCCATCTTCTCTCCCCCAAACATCTTCTGATTTTTCTTCTGTTCGCTCCACTCCCTTCTAGCCATACTGCTTTCTCAATACTTCAACCCCCAAGTGATCCTCTCTTGTTGCCTCATTCCCTTGTCATTCTGTTTTCTTGTCTCCTTCCATCTTCTAGTCATGATCTCCTCTTTTCTTTTCTCTCTTATATCCTCTTGCTTTTCCTTGTCTTTTGCTTTCTTTTTTTCTGTCTTTAGTCATCCTCTGCTCTTTTCCCACCATCCCCAATCATTTACTCTTCTTCTCTCATTTCCTCACACTATAGTATTACCACTATGTGACCATGTTACACCTGTACTAGTGTTTTGTCACGTTTTTGGGGTTGTGTTCTACACGTGCAAAGAGAGATCACACAAATACTTAAAGGTATAATATTTATTAAAAGTAATGACAGATAAAGATAAAAATATAAAAAGAATAAGTAACTAAAGATGCTGTTTCACCATGGAGTCCCCCTGCACTTGCAGCATAGCCAGATAATCGGATCAGACGCTTGCATGGTTGCAAGCTTTGGTGTGAGACTAATTCTACAGGTTCTAGCTAGGGTATATAGGTCTTGTATGTAGGAAATGGTCAAGCCCACCTTCAGATCAAAATTACCTTCTAAGGAAAATGGCAAATTCCTGAAGGAGAGGGAGCTGGCTTGTCCATATAGGCAGTTCACCTTACAATAAGATGAGTCATCCAAGGTAACCAGGATATTAGAGACTTTATTAGATATTTGTGAGACCAACCTTAATAAGGAATATGAAATATGCAATTTCCCAATCAACTAGGCTTACCTTACAAATCACATGGCCACCATTGGCCATAATGGCAGATGAGTAGATGAATGAGCAGATTGGAAAGGCTCTTATGTAAGTCAGTTTGTGTTGAGCATGTGGAACGAATGATATATCTGGCTTTGCCACAATGGTGTTAGGTCTGTCACAAGCATGAAAGGCACCTAGAGCTGTATAATTCTGGATCATCAGAAAACACACCTGAGGTTACACAATCACTGTTGCGATTCCCCTTGCACAGTCATCCCACAGCAGTAAAGATGTATGCTATCAAATCTGGTGTCTGTGAATCATTTCTTGGTACAAGGGGCATTAGTAATAATTAAAACATTAAGTTCCTGGAATATGTAAAGATTCCCTACTGCCTGGGCCCCTGGCCATATCATACACTATATTACCAAAAGTATTGGGACACCTGCCTTTTACACGCACATGAACTTTAATGGCATCCCAGTCTTAGTCCTTAGGGTTCAATATTGAGTTGGCCCACCCAACTCTTCTGGGAAGGCTGTCCACAAGGTTTAGGAGTATGTCAATGGGAATGTTTTACCATTGCTCCAGAAGCGCATTTGTGAGGTCAGGCACGGATGTGGACAAGAAGGCCTGGCTCGCAGTCTCAGCTCTAATGCATCCCAAAGGTGTTCTATCGGGTTGAGGTCAGGACCCTGTGCAGGTCAGTCAAGTTCCTCCACCCCAAACTTGCTCATTCATGTCTTTATGGACCTTGCTTTGTGCATTGATCTAAATCATTTGGTAAAGGGGGGATTTTGATATGGGGCTGTTTTTCAGGGGTTGGGCTTGGCCCCTTAGTTCCAGTGAAGGGAACTCTTAAGGCGTCAGCATACCAAGACATTTTGGACAATTTCATGCTCCCGACTTTGTGGGAACAGTTTGGGGATGGCCCCTTCCTGTTCCAACATGACTACGCACCAGTGCACAAAGCAAGGTCCATAAAGACATGGAGGAGCAAGTTTGGGGTGGGGGAACTTGACTGGCCTGCAGAGAGTCCTGACTTTAACCCAACAGAACATCTTTGAGATGAATTAGAGAAGAGACTGCCAGTCAGGCCTTCTTGTCCACATCAGTGTAAAGACAGGTGTACTAATACATTTGGTAATATAGGGGGTTACTTAGGAAAGGCAAATCCACTTTGCACTACAAGTTCACTGCAAGTGCACTTGGAAGTGCAGTCGCTGTAAATCTGAGGGGTAGATCTGAAATTAGGGGAAACTCTGCTGATTTTATAATCCAATCATGTGCAAGCTAATATGCTGTTTTTTATTTTCCTTGCATGTCCCCCTTGAATTTACAGCGACTGCATTTCCAAGTGCACTTGTAATGCAAAGTGGATTTACCTTTCGTAAATAACCCCCATAGTGTATGTATTTTTTCCAATAAGCTCTGCAATTTCCTTCAGAATGAGGTTTTCATTTGTACCTTCATTTTACAATGCTCTATCTAGGGAGCAGATTTGTTTAAAATGTGTACATAAAATTTACAAATGTTTGTCTCTTTAAAACGTATGTTTTCAGGTAAGATCCAATTTCATGATAAACTAAAAAAAAAAAAAAAAAAACCCTGCTTCATAAATGACATCAGGGCTGAATGAATACATTTACTGGACACAAAATACAAACAGATAAGACTTCTAATATGGAGATTTTTATATAGGCTTGTGCTGATCCATAAAATGAGTCACAGTGCAGACATCAATGAATAGCCATACAAATCTGTATATCTCTCCGTACTGCAAAGAGATTCTGTAATTGCTTCTATACCTTCAGCATGGTCTGGGATAGTGATTATTGATCTGCAAGGTTTGGGGTAGGAAAATTACAAAAATACTGTCAGTTAATGACTAAGGTTTCATTTACCCTGGATAAGTGATAAGTGTTTCACCTTTTAGTGGTAGTTTTATCAGCATTCCATACCTGTCAATCATTGTTATGCACACATGCAGACACAAAGATACACATGTGTATTGCACTTATTATCCCCTTTTTTCAGCAATGACACTGTGTGAAAGAATTACAGGGAAGATAAAAAAGAGGCAGGTACCACAATGCAATCTATAAGTGAGCCATGCATAGGATTAGACTACACGCAGCCCGTTTAGTTTGAGATTATTACCTGTTTACTATACTTCAGCACAAGGCTGTTTTTTTTTTTTTTTTTTATAGGCGCCTTGTTTCTGTCAAGGTTTATTTACTGATGCTGATTATTAGATAAAGTCATAATGTACTGTATTACTACACATTCAGCCTGCCTAAAGGGGAAGTAAACCCTGATGGCTTTTACTTCCTGTTTTGTTCCCTGCAAAGTAAAAGCATAATGGGCTAGTATGCATCGCAAACGAAGCCCGCGATGTCCCCGCTGGTGGCCACGTCCATCTTCACCCCTCTTCCTTCCGGGGCCTTGGACTCCGGCTCTGTGACTGGCCGGAGTTGCGTGACGTCACTTCTGCTGATGGTCATGGCATGAGGCCTTTAGAAACGACACAATCATGCCCATTGTATATGGTAAATATCTCCTAATCTGTGCAGGTTTAGGAGATATTTCCAGTACCTACAGGTAAGCCTTATTATAAAAATTATTAGCAGTAATCAGCATGGATTCATGAAGAATCGTTCTTGCCAAACCAATCTATTAACCTTCTATGAGGAGGTGAGTTGCCATCTAGATAAAGGAAGGCCCGTAGACGTGGTGTATCTGGATTTTGCAAAAGCATTTGACACAGTTCCCCATAAACGTTTACTGTACAAAATAAGGTGCGTTGGCATGGACAATAGGGTGAGTACATGGATTGAAACCTGGCTACAAGGGCGTGTTCAGAGGGTGGTGATAAATGGGGAGTACTCAGAATGGTCAGGGGTGGGTAGTGGGGTTCCCCAGGGTTCTGTGCTGGGACCAATCCTATTTAATTTGTTCATAAACGACCTGGAGGATGGGATAAACAGTTCAATCTCTGTATTTGCAGACGATACTAAGCTAAGCTGGGCAATAACTTCTCAGCAGGATGTAGAAATCTTGCAAAAAGACCTGAACAAATTAATGGGGTGGGCGACTACATGGCAAATGAGGTTCAATGTAGAAAAATGCAAAATAATGCATTTGGGTGGCAAAAATATGAATGCAATCTATAGACTGGGGGGAGAACCTCTGGGGGAATCTAGGATGGAAAAGGACCTGGAGGTCCTAGTAGATGATAGGCTCAGCAATGGCATGCAATGCCAAGCTGCTGCTAATAAAGCAAACAGAATATTGGCATGCATTAAAAGGGGGATCAACTCCAGAGATAAAACGATAATTCTCCCGCTCTACATGACTCTGGTCCGGCCGCACCTGGAGTATGCTGTCCAGGTCTGGGCACCAGTCCTCAGGAAGGATGTACTGGAAATGGAGCGAGTACAAAGAAGGGCAACAAAGCTAATAAAGGGTCTGGAGGATCTTAGTTATGAGGAAAGGTTGCGAGCACTGAACTTATTCTCTCTGGAGAAGAGACGCTTGAGAGGGGATATGATTTCAATTTACAAATACTGTACTGGTGACCCCACAATAGGGATAAAACTTTTTCGCAGAAGAGAGTTTAATAAGACTCGGGGCCACTCATTACAATTAGAGGAAAAGAGGTTTAACCTTAAACTACGTAGAGGGTTCTGTACTGTAAGAGCGGCAAGGATGTGGAATTCCCTTCCACAGGCGATGGTCTCAGCGGGGAGCATTGATAGCTTCAAGAAACTATTAGATAATCACCTGAATGACCGCAACATACAGGGATATGTAATGTAATACTGACACATAATCACACACATAGGTTGGACTTGATGGACTTGCGTCTTTTTTCAACCTCACCTACTATGTAACTATGTAACTATGTGTGTAAGGGTTTACAACCAAGTTAACCTTTTTAAGGTATGTTGTCAATAGAAAAAACAAAAACAGAAACCAGTTTTTCCAGTCTAAAATATTTCACAGGGTCAATTTTTTTTTTTGTGCAATGTAAAACATTTACAGAATCTTGTGATTACTGCTGCTTTAGGACCAACAGAGGCCAGAGGCTATTGGTGGCACCCACCTGCACCATGGAAGCGTAAGAAAGAGCTGGCTGCTGGGGAAGTAATAAGATGAGTATACCTCTACTTTAAACCTCTCCTGGACTTAACGAGCATTTAAACCTTGCTACCAGGAAGGGGGGGATGCATAATACTAGCCATACTTCTAATATATTATGGCTTACTAGAGATCAGCTTTAGGTAGAGATCGAAGAAAAAAAGAGAGAGAAAGGTCTGGTGTCACCAGTGACACACCTCCATCCCTAAAATATGCAATAAAACAAAGAAGTTCGCCCTGGGACTTTAGATGAGGTGTGCACTATTTAGCCAGTAAACATAGTAACAGTAAATACAATATAAAATATATGGATTTATTCAAGTAAAGGTCATGTATACATTGATATCACCAATAGTGGGCAGTTTGTAAAAAGGGGTTACATACAAGATTGGTACATATACATATATATATATATATATATATATATATATATATATATATATATATATATATATATATATTAGAGATCATGTGATATACAGGCATCTAATGTACCCGACGCGTTTTGCGAGACCCAGCTCGCTCATCAGGAGTGGATGCGTGTAGAAATGTACCTAGGATACAAGAATATAAAATAAGTAGCATAATGTTGGTTGTATAGGCACAAGGTATGGGAGCCATAGTACAAGACCCCGTACTCACCACTGAACGAGGCCAAAGCAACAGGCGTATAGTTCTCTAAAGGCGGTAGCAGGTGCCAAACGGGACCCCAATAGGGGCAAAGCAGAGGGCAGGCATAGCATGGATGTGGAAGTGTATCCCCAAAGGTCTCAATATGTCCATATGTAGTATTGGCTGTAGGCATAAATAGATTTATCAAGTAATCCATAATGGTAGAATGAGCAGTAATGACATGTGTATGTCTCTATATGAGTAGAGAGCCTAAGACAAAGATAGTAAGCACATGGAGAGTGTGGGGGGAAAAAAGAAGAAATAGTAATTTGAAGTGCACTTGTAGTGCAAAGTGGATTTGCCTTTCGTAAATAACACCCATTATGTCATACTTACATAGCATATGTAGCTTTTACCAACAGACAATACCTAAATACAGCCACAGCAGGTGAGCGCGTGGGTGCTGACAAAGGGTTACCTTCAGAAACATGGCTACCGCCTTTTGTAAGCAGCCATGTCTTAGTTCTGGTACTGGAGCAGCTGATAGTTTTGTATGACACACATTTACTTTGTAGTTTAGGTGCCGTGCATGTAGCCATTTGTGAATGATCTAGGTGCAAACATTAGCAACCAAGTATCAAACAACGCACCACATGCAGTAATGTGCAACTGACTAGGAATATACACTTAGGGTTTTTTTACGAAAGGCAAATCCACTTTACACTACAAGTGCACTGCAAGTGCACTTGGAAGTGCAGTCGCTGTAAATCTGAGGGGGACATGCAAGGAAGATAAAAACCAGAATTTTAGCTTGCACATGATTGGATGATAAAATCAGCAGAGCTTCCCCTCATTTCAGATCTACCCGTCAGATTTACAGCGACTGCACTTCCAAGTGCACTTGCAGTGCAAAGTGGATTTGCCTTTCGTAAATAACCCCCAATATTACCAAAAGTATTGGGATGCCTGACTGGCACGCAGTCTCCGCTCTAATTTATCCCAAAGGTGTTCTTTCAGGTTGAGGTCAGGACTCTGTGCAGGCCAGGCAAGTTCCTCTACCCCAAACTGGAGGGACATGCAAGGAAAATAAAAAACAGCATTTTAGCTTGCACATGATTGGATGATAAAATCAGCAGAGCTTCCCCTATTTTCAGATCTACCCCTCAGATTTACAGCGACTGCACTTCCAAGTGCACTTTCAGTGCAATTTCAAGTGCACTTTACACTTGTAGTTTGCACTTGCAGTGCAAAGTGGATTTGCCTTTCGTAAATAACCCCCATAGAGTCTCTGGTTTGCCATTTAAAATCTGATCAGTCATTTTTGGTGCTTTGAATGATTGATTAAATGCTCATATTCATAGGTGTGTGGCTGGTTACTGATGTTGTGGAAAACAGTGACCTGTTATATTTCTTTACACGTCCTTAAGGCAGTCTGTAGGCAACTGTATCTGCTCAGCCTCAACCGCGTGGCCCGTCCTCAGTCCTTTTATGATACAGTTAGTGGGAACTGGTGAAAGTTCAGTTTCTCGTGAACCTTTTCACTCTTCGCTGCATTCTTCAATGTGCTAAACGTTTGTGGTGATAGTCACTTTAAGCACTTCCTCTTTGACTTGACAGAAGTTAGCTTGTTGCAATCCTTGACAAGTATTTCTCCGAGCACATGACACCTCTGCTATCACACTTCTCCAAAAAAGTATTTTACAGTTGCGTTACACCGTCATGAGAAGAAGGGGCCAAGTTTTCACTTGGCAGTACATTCAGACATTGTTTGACAGCTTCCAAAAAAAAAAAAAGAAGACGTAGAAGATAGCCCACACTGAGTTGGTGGCAAAATCACACATATTGCAAATCCCAGTGCCCACATCCTATACAGTATGTGCTGAATTCTCTACAGGGAACTGAATAACATAGATAATGATTCAGCGGATTACATGCTTCCCATTCTTATTTTCCAAGGATCTCTTCTAACAACAACCAGGAACGAGGGTGGAAGGGAGGGCTTGTAAAATTCAGTTAATGAAAATCAAAAGAAGACAAAAAAAAAAAAGATTTTGATTTGATCTGAAAAGAAAGGGGGCGACAGATAGGCTATAATCTCATTGCTAAAAATATATCACTTGATGAGTAATTACCGTGGATTTAAATAAAAAAAGAGGCAATGAAATGTAAAACATCAAGTTCAGCTTTGGGCAAGAGGACGCAAATTATAGGCGCTGACATCTGGTCAACGTCACGGGACTTGTACGCAGATTGTTTTAATGCGGTACTGGGTTTTTTTCCTGCGCAAAGTGCAATAGAGCGTAAAGAGAAAAAATATATGCAGTAGATATTTATTTTATTAAATTAGACATATAAAGCATTGAGAACATTACTAATTATATTATTTCCCAGATAGCTCAGAGACAAACAACACTGTACCCCTATATAAAAATCCCCATATTTCTGTAAAACAGCTGCTCTATTTTTTACACCTTTAAAAATTCTGCCAACTTTTTTTTAATGTTCTACAGAGAACATTAACCACTTAAGTCCCAGAAGGTTTACCCCCTTCATGACCAGGCCATTTTTTGCGATACGGCACTGCGTTACTTTAACTGACCATTACGCAGTCTATGTACCCAAATAAAATAGATGTCCTCTTTTTCCCACAAATAGAGATTTCTTTTGATGTTATTTGCTCACCTCTGCGGTTTTTATTTATGCTAAAAACAAGAAAAGACTGACAATTAAAAAAAACAAAAAAACAAAAAAAACAATATTTTTTACTTAATGCTATAAAACACAGCCAATAAAAAAATGTAAAAAATTCAAGTGTATTCATCAATTTAGGCCAATATGTATTCTGCTACATGTTTTTATTAAAAAAAAAATCCCAATAAGCGTATATTGATTGCTTTGCACAAAAGTTAAGGGGTTATTTACTAAAAGCAAATCCACTTTCCACTGCAAGTGCAAGTGCAAACTACAAGTGCAAAGTGCACTTGAAATTGCACTGAAAGTGCACTTGGAAGTGCAGTCGCTGTAGATCTGAGGGGGACATGCAAGGAGAATAAAAAACAGCATTTTAGCTTGCACATGATTGGATGATAAAATCAGCAGAGCTTCCCCTCATTTCAGATCTACCCCTCAGATTTACAGCGACTGCAACTCAAAGTGCACTTTCAGTGCAATTTCAAGTGCACTTTGCACTTGTAGTTTGCCCTTGTAGTGCAAAGTGGATTTGCCTTTCGTAAATAACCCCCATAGTGTCTACAAACTATGGGATATTTTTATGGAATTTTATTTTTACTAGTAATGGCGGCAATCAGCAATTTTTAGTGCGACTGCGACATTGCAGCGGACAAATCTGACACCTAACTGACACTTTTGACACTTTTTTGGGGACCTGTGACACTAATTCAGGATGTGGAAACCTTGCAAAAAGATCTGAACAAATGAATGGGGTGGTCAACTACATGGCAAATGAGGTTCAATGTAGAAAAATGTAAAATAATGCATTTGGGTGGCAAAAATATGAATGCAATCTATACACTGGGGGGAGAACCTCTGGGGGATTCTAGGATGGAAAAGGACCTGGGGGTCCTAGTAGATGATAGGCAATGCAATGGCATGCAATGCCAAGCTGCTGCTAACAAAGCAAACAGAATATTGGCATGCATTAAAAAGGGGATCAACTCCAGAGATAAAACGATAATTCTCCCACTCTACAAGACTCTGGTCCGGCCGCACCTAGAGTATGCTGTCCAGTTCAGGGCACCAGTCCTCCGGAAGGATGTACTGGAAATGGAGCGAGTACAAAGAAGTGCAACAAAGCTAATAAAGGGTCTGGAGGATCTTAGTTATGAGGAAAGGTTGCAAGCACTGAACTTTTTCTCTCTGGAGAAGAGACGCTTGAGAGGGGATATGATTTCAATATACAAACACCGTACTGGTGACCCTACAATAGGGATAAAACTTTTTCGCAGAAGGGAGTTTAACAAGACACGTGGCCACTCATTAAAATTAGAAGAAAAGAGGTTTAACCTTAAACTACGTAGAGGGTTCTTTACTGTAAGAGCGGCAAAGATGTGGAATTCCCTTCCACAGGCGGTGGTCTCAGCGGGGGGCATCAATGGTTTAAAAAAACTATTAAATAAGCACCTGAATGACCACAACATACAGGGATATACAATGTAATACCGACATATAATCACACACATAGGTTGGACTTGATGGACTTTTTCTTTTTTCAACCTCACCTACTATGTAACTATGTAATACAATGATCAGTGCTAAAAAAAAATGCACTGTCACCGTACTAATGACACTGGTAGGGAAGGGGTTAATATCAGGGGCAATCGAAGGGTTAAGTGTGTCCCTAGGGGGTGCTTTCTAACTGTTGGGGGGGTGCTTAGACTGGGGAAAGACAGAGATCCATGTTCCTGCTTAGCAAAAACACAAGATTTCTATCTTCCCATCTCACAGAAAAAAATTTGCCTTGCTTACATAGGCAGACCGCCGTTCTGCCTCTCTTCAGAACGATCGATGGGTCCTGGCGGACTTCACGTCCGCCTGACCCACTGATTAACACTCGCTGTGTTTGGATGCACATGCGTCCCAGAGCCCGTGTACGAAATCACGTACAGGTAGGTGATTTCACGCAGGAGGGCCGGCCCGCTGCAGTATATCTGTGTGGAGCGGTCCTTAAGCAGTTAATGGAGGGAAAACACATACGTGTTGCGTTAAGGAGCAGTAACATTCTGTTAACTATTTTGGGATATGGTGTGCTGTGTTGACAATAAAGGTCCTTTTTTGATTTTATTATTTATTACAGGTACTTACAAAGCACAGTCAATTTTACATGTATATTGTACATTAACATCAGTCCCGGCCCTCAAGGAGATTACAATCTAAAGTCCCTAACTCACATTCAGACATACTAGGGCCAATTTAGACAGGATCCAGTCAACCTAACAGAATGTCTGTAGAGTGTGGGAGGAAACCCACGCAGGCACTGGGAGAACATGCAAACTCCAGGCAGGCAGTGTCGTGTTTGGGATTCAAACCAACGACCCCAGTGCTGATAAGCAGAAGTGTTAACCGCTTAGCTACTATGCTGTTTTTTTGTGTACTGTAGTAAGTTGGCAACCTATTCAAAATTAATGGACTGCCTAAAATTACATTGAGAGGAACTCCAGCTTTACCTTACCCACTTTTATTCCATGACACCTTTATGAAAGGTGGATGTTATTTACTAAAGGCAGACAAAGCATCATCAGGCAGATATTACACTCAGTAATGTCAATGAACCAAGCTGTACTTGGACACACACAGGTGGCTCTGTAACTTAGCATAGAGAGAAAAATGACTGCGATCACAAGATGTAAACAGTGTAGTGCCCTCCCCTTTCTCTTACAACATAAGGAGGGGAGGAAACAGAAACAAATAAATGAATGACTTATTTATTAGTTCCTGGATTGCCAAGCAGACCATGTTAGCAGCTACAAAGAATAACTTGGGGCGTGCACTTTTCAAAGAGGGATCATTTTGTGGTCATTCGCATTGTCCTAGCATTTTTGTATGAACAGAAAGTAACTTTTTTTTCCAACACTCTTTTTTGCTATATATAGTAAACAATAAACCACAATGGTTATTAAATACCACAAAAGAAGGCTCTGTGTGTGTTAAAAAAAATTATATAAAACAAGTACAGTGTTGCATGACAGAGTAATTGTGAGTCAAAGCATCAATATACTAGAAACTGAAAAATGGTCTGGTAATAAATGATGTATTACAGGCTGATGGTTAAATTTTACACAATTTTTCAGTCTATCCTCCTGAACAAAACCTGCTTCACCTGATTTCACTCCACACTGTGAGTTTCCCTCCAAATTATTCAATGTAGTTATTTCCTTTAGCTGTTAAAGCTTAGCATACAAAGGCATTTTAGACAATTGTGTGCTTCCAAAGGCCCTTTTCTTGACTGTGTCCCTGTACACAGTGGGGACGTGGTCTGGTCGGGGTCCAGGCCGAGGTTGCCACTTCATTCACCTCTCTAGGATACTATAGATGTGCGACGTCCACGGGTTACCCTCTTTTTTCCCTGTACACAAAGCCAGCTCCATAAAGACATGGCTTGACCGGTTGGGGTGTAGAGGAAGGAACCCAGGGATTGACTGGAGTAATTGCACTGCAGGAACATTTAAAGGGCAAAAGTGTATAAACCTATCACAAGGCAATTTTATGGTACAGTTCATAGAGGCCCCGACCAGAAATGATGCTCTGCTGAACCTTGTAATGTCAAACCATAAAGAGCTTATTACTAATGTTCATATAAAAGAACATCTGGATAGCATTGACCATAACATGATTTAATTTAATGTTAGCTGTAAACAACAAACACATACTGGAAATAGGGATGGGCCGAACACCCCCCCGGTTTGGTTCGCACCAGAACACCCTGAACAGGCAAAAATTTATAAAACATGTGAATCCTATTAAAGTCTATGGGACACGAACATGAAAAAACAAAAGTCTTGATTTTAAAGGCTTATATACAAGTTATTGCCATAAAAAGCGTATGGGGACCTGGGTACTGCCCTGGGGGACATGTATCAATGCAAAAAAAAAGTTTTTAAAACAAGTTTTTTCAGGAGCAGTGATTTTAATAATGCTTAAAGTGAAACAATAAAAATGAAATGTTCCTTTAAATATCGTGCCTGGGGGGTCCCTTGGTCTCCCTGTAAAGTGGCGCATCTGTGCGATGTGTAGAACAGTACCACAGCAATAATGACATTTCTAAAGGAAAAAAATGTCATGTAAACTGTATTATATATACTATACGGACTGCATTATTCTGAACTGTATTATATACTGTATACTACGCTGACTGCACTATATACTCTGCACTGTATTATATATACTACACTAACTGCACTATATACTCTGAACTGTATTATATATACTACACTAACTGCACTATATACTCTGAACTGTATTATATATACTACACTAACTGCACTATATACTCTGAACTGTATTATATACTGTATACTACGCTGACTGCACTATATACTCTGCACTGTATTATATATACTACACTAACCGCACTATATACTCTGAACTGTATTATATATACTACACTAACTGCACTATATACTCTGAACTGTATTATATACTGTATACTACACTGACTGCACTATATACTCTGCACTGTATTATATATACTACACTAACTGCACTATATACTCTGAACTGTATTTTATATATACTACACTTACTGCACTATATACGCTGAACTGTATTATATATACTATACTAACTACACTATATACTCTGAACTGTATTATATATATATATATATATATATATATATATATATACTACACAGACTGACTGCACACTACACAAACTACCTGCCTAATTTCCATTCATTCACTATATACGGCAGCCGTGTAAGCAGAAGACTTATAGAGTGTGGGGCGTGGATTTTGCCCAATCATGGCTCTCCCAGCACATCGCACTTTGATTGGCCAAAGCATACAGGTCATGTGCATGCTTTGGCCAATCATCAACCGTCAATGCACTGTGATCTCACACAAATTTCCACAAAATCCTTAAGAAAGCCAGAAGAGTCAAAGCAGTTATTGCCACAAAGCGGGGCAAATCCATACTAATGCTCATGGTTTTTGGGAGGGATGTCCAACAAGTTCATATAGATATGACGGTCAGTTGTCCACAAGCATTTGGTCCATATAGTGTAAAAGGCAGCCTTATCAAAGCCTTTGTCTGAAAGACCGTAAACAGTTCAACATCCGGTCAAACATTTCATCACAAGCTCCAACACACTTATACTTTCAGTCTTGTGTTCAACACATCTAAAAGGAAACGTTTCCAGAGCCGCCGATCTGAATTTTACCCTAGTAATAAATGATTTCATTAAAAGCCCTTCAAACCAGTCAGAAACCAATATTAATACAAACCACTGCCACTAATCCAAAGTATCCAAGCTGCAAATCACTGCGACGAGCCTCCCTATTGAACTCAGGAGATGAAGAGATTGTTGAAAGAGCAGACAAAACTCTCATTAACTCCAATCACACAGCACTCACAAAGGGAAAGAACAAACTTTGACTTGTTAAGATGGGAGTTTAATGACTATAAGTGTGTTATTCCTATTAAATAACAAACAGAACCTCCTCATGGTGTGTCACTCGCTCAAAGAAGCTTGCAGAATTTCTTAAAAAAGGAAGTTTCTTTTATTTATCAGGAGATAATTTTCAACTAATAGGCATCTAGGCATACCCCACGCAAACATGAAAATATGGCATTTAAACTTGCTCTGCAATTCTTTTTTTTGTTAAAATTGTTATTGGTTTGGTAAAATATACACACTAAACAAAAACAGATATCTTGCAGTAAAGGAGCTAAGTTCGCAGATACATAGTTACATACTTTAGGTAAAATGTAGCAGATATCCTGTAAGACACTAGACAGTGCAGATGGTTCTGACACAGTAAATATACTACTGTATAAGGACGAAGAACAAGGAAAACATGAACGTTTTTGCACTGCCATGTCATGACTGGTGTATAGCTGACGTCCCGTATGCTCCACCCCTCCCTCTGCAGGGGTCAAATTTAACTACGGCCACTCCTCCCCATCACCAACTTCCCTGTGCTCAACCCACAGCCGTCCCACCAGTTATGCTGGCCCTTCACCCAGGTTCCCTTTAGTTACGGGCCTGTTCTTGACTGGTGTATAGCTGATGTCCCGTATGCTCCACCTAAAACCATAACCCCCCCCCAACTATTTACCTTACCTTACTTAGTAAAATAAGCACACCACACCTTCTGGATTAAATGGCCATCTGGCCCCTTTATTAACATATAACACATTTTATAAAAATAACTCCATTTAAATATAACTATATATATATAACTATATATAACTATATATATATAACTATATATATATATATATGTATATATATATATATATATATATATATATATATATATATATATATATATATATATATATATAACTGAAATATATATATATATATATATATATATATATATATATATATATATATATATATATATATATATATATATATATATATATATATATATGTATGTATATATATATATATATATATATATATATATATATATATATATATACCACATAAATAAACCCCCAACTTTTTAAACTACTGCTCTGTCTGAGGTTCATGAAGGAAGGTATTCTACTGCATCACCACCACCACCTCAGTATCCTGGCCCCTAGCCATGATCCCACCAGCTCAGGGAAGAGCTATTGCCACCTTCTTGCCACTGCAGCCCCGATGACCGGTAGCCCATTATTTCCAGATAGGGAGGGTACCCATACCGAGATAGGTCCAATCCGTCCCCATACCATATCCTGTTTATCTTCCACCATTCCAACCTTCATGAACCAGAGACCCATGCCACAGACTCCCACCAGTGACCACCTCACACGTGGGAGGCTCGCCACAGCAGCCAGGCCCGCTGCAGCCCATCCTGGAGCCCCAGGAACCACATGTCAATCCCCACAGCTGACAAGTGCACACCATCGGCCCCTTAAATACAGGCCGATGTTCTGCTCCAACTCGCAATGGCGGACCACAGTCCCCCATTACATACCACAAACATAGCCACGGCCTTATTAACCTTTATCCTGGTCTTGTTGATCCAATCAACAGACCGGGCCCCCTTCCAGGTTGCCCTGCCAATTATATCTGGCCATACCACCACCGACTCCGGAAAAGCTGACCTTAAATGCAGGAAGCCCCATTTCACATCCCGAATAAGATCCCTAGAGGCCCTGATACTCAGGTCATTACCCCCTACATGCAACAACAGCATGTCCATAGGCCTATCCAGCCTAGCATAACGCTACACTTCAGGAAGGACGCGGGACCATAACATGCCCGGAATCCCTATCCAATGCACTGAATCCTCCTCCCTTGAGAAACCCAGATGCCTGCCCTCCCATCTGACCAAGGCCCTTTTTGCCCCCCAATGGACATACGAGTGCCCCAGGATCCACATCAGGCACAATGGGCATGTAAGACATAAAACACAAAGGGAAACATAGACACACAAAACCAACACTATTCACACCACCCCACAAAATGAAATACAAACATCACCCCAAGACAGAAACCCCACATAAAGACATACACAGATGACACCAGACAGGACCCGACTACCCGGGCACTACCATACCCCCCAGACCACTCCCCCAGCCCATTACAGTGAGGGCATACATAGACCTGGAACCATTGAGATTCCCAGTGACCTATCTGTTGAAGAATCTTGTCACTTTACACCCCACCTCGCCGCCTACGTAGCCGCCCCAATTCTAAAGGAATGAGAAGAATAGTCCCGAAGGGAGAAACCCCCTGCCGCTAAACTCTTCCTGAAAACTGACACAAATGGATATTCTGACAATGGCGAGCCATTTACATGTACAAGGAGAGAAACCCCACCGGAAGGACATACCCCCAGCCACTCCCGTATAACCAATACCGGGCATAACTCCAGACCAACTACCGCACTTAACACCACCCTAGCCCCTTTACCCAACTGATCCGTTTTTGATCTACAGATGACCAACATGACTGATCCATCCGCCACGGACACATACGACACCGCCAAACCCCCAACCACCGACTTCGAGGGGCTAACCAATTAACCCACCCGTAACGCCCCGAAAAAAGCTAACATGAAAGCTGTCCTGAACAACTTTGCTTCAAATGGAGAAAAACAGACCTGGGGCAAATTACCCACCAAGACCGTTAACATCCCCAACGACACTGGTCGCCGGGAATCCGGCTTGCAGCACCCCCTTCTGTAACCCCTCAGAGCCTTACGTACTATAAACGCCTTCATAACCTCCTTCTCCCCACTCAGCTGAAACATAAACGCAAGGGCTGACATCTTCCTGTTAACCGAGGCAACTGACACCCCTTCTTCTTACCCCGGAAATACAACAGTACCTGAAGTTTATCCTCCTCACTGGAACAACCGACGACATTACTCACCAACTCCAGCCAGTCCTGCCATACCCGCTCAGACGCACGCCACATAGCGTCCGCCACCGAGCGCCGCACCAAGAACATCACAGTGTCAAGACGAGCTCCCACAGACACCTGGGGCACGTGACTCCCAGCTGCTCCGCCCCCGGTGCCAATTGCCGGAACCTCTCCCACTGTAAACGAGAAAGCGCGTCAGCCACCTTATTCTCCACCCCAGGGATGTGCACAGCAGACACACAAATATTCAGTAGTAAACACAGAAACACAAGATGTCTCAGCAGGCGTACTACAGGTAAAGAAGATGCAGACAGGGAATTTATGGCCTGTATCACCCCCCAAATTATCGCAATGGAAATTAACCCTCCAGTTTGTGAATTCCGCGCCCCAAAGTTCCACCGCCAGCACTATTGGAAACGGCTCTAAGAGCATAAGGTTACGGACGAGAGCAGACCTTGCAAACTCCTCCGGCCACCGATCCGCACACCACCATCCACTGAAATAGGCCGCATATCCTACCGACCCTGCCGCAACAGTGAACAGCTCCAGCTCAGCAGCCAGAACCGCCGGCCCCAACCAGAAGGACCTACCATTATACTGCTCCAAAAAAGAATCCCACACCTGCAGATCATCCCGATGGTCCTGACCAAGACGTACGACATGATGCGGTGCCTTAACTCCCGCAGTCATGGAAATCAGGCGCCTGCAAAAAACCCTCCCCATTGGCATAATTCTGCACGTGAAGTTCAGTTTTCCCAGTTTTCCCAACAAGGACTGCAACTCCCTGAGCGACCGCAGCCACGGTCACCCGAAGATCCTCCAGTTTATCACTTGGTGACCTGCAGTGTATTATCAATTATGATACCCAAAATCTTCAAGACCGTGATCGGGCCCTCCGTTTTTTCTTGTGCCAGGGGCACCCCGAAGACCTGAAAGATATGCTGTAAAGTGTTCAACAGAATGAGACAAGCCCGCTCCCCCGGCGGATGACCAAGAAATCGTCCAGAACAGAAACGAAACAGAAAAAAAAACAGAACCAAGGCCGAACAAGTCCTTGATGACCCATTCCAGGAAGGAACTGAACAACTCAAAGAACAAGGAACAAGAGATAGAGCAACCCATAGGAAGGCACCTATCCACAAAGAACTGGCCCTCCCAGCAACAGCCCAACAAACGAACACTATCTGGATGAAACGGCAACAGGCTAAAAGCCGACTCAATGTCAGTCTTGGCCATGAGCGCCCCCCTCCTGAATCTCTGCACTCACTGCACTCAAATCCTTAAAGGTGTGTGGGGAGGTGCACCATGGTGCGGCAAGTAAATACTCAGAGTCCAGTTGCAGAGAACAGAACTTGTATTAGTGTAGAATCCAGTAATTTACAACAAGCCCAGTAAATAACAGCACTGTGTAGCGGAGCCGGTCTCAGATGTGCCAACAGCGTCTGTCTTGAGGGGCAGAATGTGGCCTGGCCGGTCCGTAACCAAATAGAGAGCTTTCCAGGAAGAATGCCATGTCCCTATCCTTTCCCTACTCGTCTGTAACTTCTCCCTGCCACTAATCACTGTCCATGTCAGATAGACGGCCTGTCCCTCCACTACGCACACACTAAATGCGAGCCAAGTCCAGGTTCTTAAATAGACTCTACCTGACCCAAGATGACCACCAGAGTCACATGGGGGTGACAGCATTCAACTGGTTAGCTCTCCCAGTGACCCAGGAAACCAGAGAGGAACCATGTTCCTCTCGACTTCCTCTCGCCCTGCAATGCGGTTGAACACCACTAAAGTGGGGAAAGAAGACTGCAACCACCTACAGGTACAAATCCTTAAAGGTCCTAAGCAAATCTCCATTGTATAGCTGTCTGAGAGTATCTAGGTCCAGACTCCTCCAACTTTGAAGAGAGAGATCTGTTCTAGAGCAGTCAAAGACAAGGATGTCTTGCTAGGGTATTATATAGAGCTGCAAAATGGCATAATAGTTAAGTTTAAAAATGATAAAGCAAGGTGGACTGAGTTGTATGCCCAGGTATTTTATCGTTGAGCCTATGAGTAGTCCAAGGACGAAGCAATTTGGGTTTTACTCACTTTGCAAATATTACCTACTCAGTGGATTGAATTTCCATATTGAAGTTTGCATTTTTTTGCACTTGGCTGTCTCCCTCTCGAATCCCTGTTTTTATTTTCTTAAAGTCAATTTAAAACCAAAAAATGTTATGTTAAATTTTTGATAGAGTAGCGAAGGGTTCAAATTCTTGTCACAATTTTTACTGCTATGTCCCATTGGGGAGATTCTCCCTCACTTTCTGTACTGAACATACTGCAGGAACTAAGAGGTGATCTCTCCAAAATGAGGGAACTCCCCCTTAGACAATGGTTACCAGAGCAAGTTACCCCATTGGAAGATTTCCCATCTTCGCCTGTTCTGGTGAAAATGTTACAGTTCCTCTCACTTTCTGTTGAGGTGTAAATGGTCATGAGAAAAAAAATATTAATGATGAAACTCCCCACTGGGGACACTGACAGAAACAAACCCTGAGGAGGGTTCTAATTAATAATAGCCCAGAGCTTGTAACAATGTGAACCAAATTAGCTCCCCGTTTCTGAGTAGTGTGGTATGAAGCTGCAGTCTTATCCAGAAGTACTGTGTAAAGATTGTGAAAAATTAAAGGTTACGGCGCCAATAACGAAATATCCCAGTGCTGCACCCAAAATTAGTGGTATACCGTACTAATAATTCATGAAAAAGTGTGTATAAAGGGCACTATCTGGATAAAACTATATAAGTGATAAATTAATAATTCCTTATATAAATACAAGTGACCAAAAAAACACAATTCATCAATTTACATTAAAGTCCATAAATGTCTATATAGACAATTCTTCAACATATGTTCCAACACGTTGCTTCTAAAATAATATGTGCTCCAACACTTCAGACACAATAGTGCTTCACCAGAAGTGACTTTAAAATGCACTCACCAGAATTCCTCGGCCAACAAGTGACCATAAAGCATGTAATGTGAGAACCTCCTCAGTTCATAGGTCTATCTCCACGTCTATTTCACTCCTCCATATGTGCATACCATACGATCACGGTCGGATATGCAGTGGTATGTGAAAGAAACTCTTTCCAGTATCAAATATCATCTGTCTCCCATCACGAGACTCTGTGGAATTGGCTCAGCCACAAAGAACCACAGAAGGCAGGTATAGTGTAATATTGCTTTTTTATTTTAAAAGGTACACTTACATATGTCCATTCGGATGCAGAAAGGCACAAAAGCAGCTCGAGGGTCTGTAGAACTGGTCCTGCGCCGCTGTGTGATTAATAAATAAAGATAGCGCCCTTTATACACACTGTGTAAAGATTGTTGAGTTTGGCTTGATGAGAGCATATGAACTCAGATTGAAGTGAACATATCAGACACATTTACTTTCTAAAAGTAAAAATGTTTATAAATCTCAGGATACCTACTTTTTTTAAATGTGTCTCTGAAGTTTTTTTCAACCATTTAAAGACCGGCCGCCGTCATTTTACAGCGGCACAATGGCTTTCCTGTGCGACTCGCCATAGGTGTACAGCGGCTCGCACAGGCTCAGTTGCGGGTGAGCGTGCACCGCCGGTGGCACGTGCTCGCTCCTGCTGCACGCTGCGGGAGCGTGTGCGCGGGTTGGGAGGACTCAATGTCTTCCGGTGGCCCGCGATTGCCATGTACACAGGCAGAACCGGTAAATGCCTATGTAAACAAGGCATTTCCTCTTTCTGACAGGAGACATGACAGGGATCTACTGTTCCCAGTGGTCGGGAACAGTAATCGCTGTCATGTCCCAGTAAGCCCACCCCCCCCCCCCACAGTTAGAAACACTCATAGGGAACACAGTTAACCCCTTGATCACCCCCTAGTGTTAACCCCTTCCCTGCCAGTGACATTTACGCAGTAATCAGTGGCTATTTATAGCTTTGATCGCTGTATAAATGTCACTGGTCCCAAAAAAGTGTCAAAAGTGTCCGATCTGTATGCTGCAATGTCGCAGTCATGATAAAAATCGCAGATCACCGCCATTACTAGTAAAAAAATAATAAGAATCAAAATGCTATAAAAATGCCATAAATCTATTCCCTATTTTGTAGACGCTATAATTTTTGTGCAAACCAATCAATATACGCTTATTGCGATTTTTTTTTTTTTTTTTTCTTTTAACCAAAGATATGTAGAAGAATATATATGGGCCTAAACCGATGAAGAAATTTGCTTATAAAAAAATGTGGGATACCAAAAGAAAGCTCTATTTGTGGGGAAAAAAGGAGGTCAATTTTGTTTGGGTACAACGTTGCACGACCGCGCAATTGTAAGTTAAAGCGACGCAGTGCCGAATCACAAAAAATGCTCTGGTCATTAAGGGGTAAAACCTTCCAGGGCTGAAGTGGTTAAAAAAAGCAGCTTTTTCTGTGATACTCACCTATGTTCCAGAGCAGTTCCCCACAGTACCTCTCGTTCACCACAAGATGTCCTCAGTCCTTCACAGAGAATGACACCCAGCTCCTTCAGATTCAGCCGGCAGTGGGCTAAAGTCCGCTGTCGGCTACCATCACTCAGCTGGTCCAGGCTCTGGAGGAATCCAAACATTAGTGTCATGGCCATACATCCTGAGTATGGTGCCCTGCATTGCAAAGTTTTCTGCACCACCCACTGCAGGCAGAAGACCAAAGAGGAACTAGCACGTCATGTGACTGCCTCTGCTGGCAGGGACCTGGGGAAGGGGGGGGGATGGGGTGTCTACAGTGAAGCCATCTTGAAGCTGGATGAGAGCTTTAGGCTGCACTCACACCTGAGCGTATAGTTTTCAGGCAGAAAGTTGCGCGATTTTTGCTGCGATTTTGTACAGGTCAAAAGGTCACCAATGTAAAAAGCAGAACATGCCTGTAATCTGTCAAAAAAGAAGCTCCTGTACTTTTCTGAGCGACGGGTGTATTGCTTCAGGCGACAGAATGCTCAGATGTGAACAGGGGCCATTGAAATGAATAGGATTTGTCTTGTTGGGCGTTTTTAGAGCTGAGGCTTACAGCAGAAAAACGCCAAAAAACACCTAGGTGTGAACAGAGCCTGAGGCCCCTTCCACACTGCGGCGACTTGAACATTTTCAGGCAGAAAGTTGGGCTTTACCATTTTACCATGATTTTGCGGCTGCGATTTTGCAGCGATTTCAGGGAATGTCTGTGTAAACTTGAGGTCTATGGACCTCAACTCGCATCAGCCCTGGTTCACATTGGTGCGATTTGGCATGCAATTAGACATGTCAAATCGCATGCCAAATTGGCGGCAACTGCTGGCAATGTCACTGTCCTAATCAGTGCGACGCCGCATTTGTGGCCCTGCACCGATTTCCAAAAGTAGTTTCTGTACTACTTTTGGCGATTTCGGGGTGCGATTTTTCCATTGACATCTGTGCAGAAACATGCACAGATGTCTCTGAAATCACCCAAAATCGGGATTGACATGCGGAAATGAAATTGTGTGAGTTCAGCTGAACTCGCACGGTTTTATTCCCGCAGTCAGTCTGAACCAAGGCTCAAAGTCGGACCAAAGTAGTACAAGGACTACTTTGAAGTTGGTGCGACTTGAAGTCACACAGATATGAATGGTTATCATTGGGAATCATGGGGTATGACATGCCATGCGACTCTGATGTCCAAAGTCGCAGGAAAAGTCACACAAGTGTGAATGGGGCCTAAAAAAGACTTCCCAGATAACAAGGAATTGTGCTGCAAGTTTGAAAATGACTTGGTAAGCTATTGCTAGACTTACCAGGCTTCACAAGTTTGTTGCACAATTGCAGCGAGTCCGCATTGCAAGACTCCAGATCAACTTTCTTTGCAAACATTCTGCAAGTCTGCTGCAAGTTCTGGTTCAGTTATGTTCCGCAATAGTCATCCCACCACAGGGGTCACTGTGGCTTAATTTTCATGCTGTAGACTTGCAGAGCTCTTGCTGTAGACTCTCCACTGCAACTTTGTTCTTGCTAAAGACTTGCCATGCACATTTGCTACAAATTGGAAAAGTGTCAACTAGAACTTGTGCTTCAAGTGTTCTGCAAGTGTATAACTTGCCAGGGAAAATGTGCAGCAAGTTAACAGACTTACAATTCAATACTGCCACACATTTGTGGCAAGTTATCCTTGCTGTCTGGGTTGTAGAAGGATGATCACAATGATGAAACATACATGGTGAGCTGAGACTTTTCAAAGTATTAATGCCATGGGGTAAAGAAAAATATTGGGGTATTACCATCTGTAAATAGCTGTTTCTGACAAACTACATTGATGATCGCATTAGGATTTGAAGCAATGCAAAGTTTATGGAAATGGCCTATTAATGTGTTGGCACATTTGAATAAAAATAATGATTACACTGAAAAGAGAAAATCACCAAGCGGTCATGTATCCCTCCCCCTTCCCCCCACATGCTGAGCCCTGTAATTTTATGATCTGTGTATTAATAATTGAGCGGAGAGTGCAATTAATACGCGAATGTTTAAGCAAACTGTACCCGGAATGGTCTCATTTTCCCATTAAACAACTAAAAGGCGAGCACGGACCTAATTATTAAAAGCCAGCTGGGGTACTGAAAGGTTTAGATTAGCACTGTTGATTGGGGGTGGTGTGAGGTCTGCTCAGAATTCCAAGAGAGACATTCAGTTTGCTTCATCCTACATCTAAAAGTTAAAAAAAGAAAAAAACAAAACCTCTCTTCCTCAAAAAAGAAGTTATTGTTTAACCACTTTTAAGGACCGGAAGGATTTCCCCCCCTTAATGACCAGGCCATTTTGTGCGATACGCCACTGTGTCGCTTTAACTGACAATTGCGCATTCGTGCGACGTTGTAGCCAAAAAAAATTGGAATATGTCCTTTTTTTCCCCACAAATAGAGCTTTCTTTTGTGGTATTTGATCACCTCTGCGGTTTTTATTTTTTGCGCTATAAACAAAAAAAAGACAGACAATTAAAAAAAAAAAAAAACAATATATTTTACTTTTTGCTATAATAGATATCACAAAAATTTTTTTCTTCATCAGTTTAGGCCAATATGTATTCTTCTACATATTTTTGGTAAAAAAAAACACAATAAGCGTATATTGATTGGTTTGCGCAAAAGTTATAGCGTCTACAAAATAGGGTAGATAGATTTATGGCATTTTTATTATTTTTTTTTACTAGTAATGGAGGCAATCTGCAATTTTTAGCGGGACCGCGACTATTGCGGCGGACAGATCGGACACTTTTGACACATTTTTGGGACCATTGACATTTATACAGCAATCAGTGCTATAAAAATGCACTGATTATTGTGTAAATGTCACTGGCAGGGAAGGGGTTAACACTAGGGGGGGATCAAGGGGTTAATTCTGTTCCGTGGGAGAGAGATCGCTGTTCCTAATCACCAGGTGCAGCAGATCTGTCTCTCCTCTCCTGTCAGAACGGGGATCTCTCTGTTTACATTGACAGATCCCTGTTCTGGCCATGCGCATTGGCTCTGGTGTGGCGCTGCGGGCGTGTGCACGCCTCCTAGAGCTCTTAAAGCGGCCGACGTACAATGAAGGCGATTCACCCAGGAGAGCCAACCTGCCACAGTACAACTGTGGCAGCTGGTCTTAAAGCGGTTAAAGTGTAGCAGTCAGTTGTCGGTGCAATGCACTGTTTTTTTCAGAGATTGTCCATTATGCCCAATATTTTCTTCACAAGCATATGGGTAGCTAGAATAAGAACATCTGGAAGAAAATCATAAGGATTTTTATCATACTTATTTATATAAAATGTCATGTCACAAATATAGTTTCAGCTGGTGTAACTTTTTGCTGTTTTTATCAAAATATGGAATTGAGGTCCAGTTATTGACAATGGGCTCCATTCACAGAATCAGATGGCATGCATTATGTAAGTATCCAGACACATTTTCCCTGAATACTGCATGTGATCCTGAAACTGTGAATTTACTAACAACAAAAAGCTGAAAGCGCTCTGTATAAACCGCATGAACAGACAATAAACTCAATTCACAGAGGGAAATTAATAATTAAATGCATGCCGTATTTAAGTAGTGATGGAGACATGCAGTATTTAGGGAATGTGTACTGGTTGTCATGGAGTGGGCGGCATACATAACAACCAGTAAACAACATAGTTGTTAAGGAGTGAGCGGCTGCCGTGTCCTTCACAACTGATGAGTAATCAGCTGTCAGCAGAGTGGAATGTTAAAAAAAAAATACATACCAGACCCTTATCCAAGCATGCAGGAACTATACCAGGCCACATGCCCTCAACATGGGGTGGGGGGGGTGCTTTGGGCATGCTGAGTCGGTGACCTCACGCAGGATGGGGCCGCCTGGTGAGATCACAGGGTGGCACCGCCCCTTAACCACTTGCCGACCGTTGCACGCCGATATACATCGGCACAATGGCAGCGGTGGGCAAATGGGCGTACCTGTACGTCCCCTTTAATTGTCGGGGCTAGCGGGCGCGTGCGTGCCCGCCGTGTACAGCATGACCGTGCTCGTGAGTCTCGCGGACTCAATGTCCCCTGGTGTCCTGCGATCGTGTCACGGAGCAGCAGAATGGAGAGATGCCTATGTAAACAAGGCATTTCCCCGTTCTGCCTATTGACATGACAGGGATCTACTGCTCCCTGTCATCGTAAGCAGTGATCGCTGTCATGTCAGTGGAAGCCCATCCCCTCCACAATTAGAATCACTCCCTATGACACACTTAACCCCTTGATCGCCCCCTAGTGTTTAATCCTTTCCCTGCCAGTGTCATTTACACAGTAATCAGTGCATTTTTATAGCACTGATTGCTGTATAAATGACAATGGTCCCAAAATAGTGTCAAAAGTGTCCGATGTGTCCACCATAATGTCGCAGTAACAATAAAAATCACAGATCGCCGCCATTACTAATAGAAAAAAAAAATTAATAATAAAAATGCCATAAAACTATCCCCTATTTTGTAGATGCTATAACTTTTGCGCAAACCAATCAATATACGCTTATTGCGATTTTTTATTTTTTGATTTTTTTTACCAAAAATATGTAGATGAATACATGTCGGCCTAAACTGAGGAAAACATTTGTTCTTTTTTATATATTTTTGGGGATATTTATTATAGCAAAATTGTCTCTCTTTTTTTTTGTTTATAATGCAAAAAATAAAAAGCGCAGGGGTGATCAAATACCACCAAAAGAAAGCTCTATTTGCAGGGAAAAAGGACGTCAATTTTGTTTTGGTGTAACTTTGCACAGGCGCGCAATTGCCAGTTAAAACGATGCAGTGCCGAGTCTTAAAAAGTGCTCTGGTCAGGAAGAGGGTAAAATCTTCCGGGGCTGAAGTGGTTAATTTATTTAGCAGTGAGAGGTGGCAAAGCTGTCAGACGGTGGGAGCCAGCATCTGGAGTGGAGTTTTTTTTTTTTTCTGGTCGGCGGAGGCAGTGGGCATCGTCATTGATGATGGAGCTACAATTGGGGACTTTTTTTTTTCTTTTAATAAAGGACTTGTCAAAAACTGCCTCCTGTTTTTTTGTTAAATGAGTAGGGGTACTATGTACCCCATACACATTCAAATAGGGGGGGGGGGCAGGATTAGGGGGCTTCCAGATTCTGATAAGCCCCCCACCCATAGAACCCCACAACCACTAGCCAGGGTTGTGGGAAAAAGGCCCTTGTCCCTATTACCATGTTACAAGGTGCTTTGGGGGTGGGGGCAGAGCTCCCCCTGTCCCAAATCACCCCCCTTTTCCCGACCTTCCAGACTACATGCCCAGATAAGGGTCTGGTATGGATTTTGGGGGGGGGCCCTTAACCCATTTTTAAAAATAATTTTGACAGCTGAATGTAAAAAAAAAAAAGAATTGCCGACAATGAAAAATTAAGAAAAAAAATGGTGTGTGATCCCCCAATCCATACCAGGCCCTTTATTCAGCTGTCAGTGTTGGAACTGCTGACTCAGCGAACGCCCGCTTTTTAACAACCATGACAGTTACTGATAGTAAAGGACACCAGCGGCCGCCCACTCCTTAACAACCAGCTACGTACAGTGTTTGTTAAGGAAGCCACCGGTGGCTTCCGGTGGCAGACTACTCCAGGCTTTCACTACTAAAATACTGCATGACTTCATAAAATAACTCATATTTTAGCAGCGCTTTTTAGTAAATGTCAAACTTTTTGAAAAACAGTTTGCAGTATCTTACTGCATGCTCAGATGCGGTAAGATACAGCTGTGAATGGAGCCCAATGTTACTCGAATGTCATTTATTCAGAGATCCATTCCCCTTTCTTTAACCACTTGCCTACTGGGCACTTAAACCCCCCTCCTGCCCAGACCAATTTCCAGCTTTCAGTGCTCTCACACTTTGAATGACAATTACTCAGTCATGTAATATCGTACCCAAATGAATTTTTTGTCCTTTTTTCATACAAACAGAGCTTTCTTTTGGTGGTATTTGATCACCTCTGGGGTTTTTTTTTTTTGCACTATAAATTAAAAAAGACCGAAAATTAAAAAAAAAAAAAAATTTTTCTTAGTTTCTATGATAAAATTTTGCAAATTGTTAATTTTTCTTCATAAATTTTGGCCACAATTTATACTGCTACATATCTTTGATAAAAATAACCCAAATTAGTGGATATTATTTGGTCTGTGTGAAAGTTAGAGAGTCTACAAGCTGTGGTGCAAATCATAAAAAATTGATCACACCTGAAGTACTGACGGCCTATCTCATTTCTTGCGACCCGAACAAGCCAGGAAAGTACAAATACCCCCCCAAATGACCCCTTTTTTGAAAGTAGACATTCCAAGGTATTTAGTAAGATGCATGGTGAGGTTTTTGATGTCTTTGCAAAATGAAGATTTTTTTCCCCCCACAAAATTGTCATTGTAATAGGTTATTTCTCTCACATGGCATGTGTATACCACAAATGACGCCCCAAAATACATTCTACTACTCTTCTAAGTATGGTGATACCACATGTGTCACGTCACAGCCTAGCCACATAGAGAGGCCCAACATGCAGGGAGCACCATCAAGTGTTCTAGGAGCAAAAATGACACATCTAACTTGTTGACTACTACCTATTACACTTTTAAAGGCCCTGGGACACCAGGACAATGACACGTGATACTGATGTGACACTGATGACAGATGGCACTGATACATGGCACTGATGACACGTGACACTGATGTGGCACTGATGACAGATGGCACTAATACGTGGCACTGATGACACGTGACACTGATGTGGCACTAATGACAGATGTCACTAATACGTGGCACTGATGACATGTGACACTGATGTGGCACTAATGACAGATGGCACTAATATGTGGCACTGATGACAGATGGCACTAATACGTGGCACTGATGACACGTGACACTGACAGGTGGCACTAATGACAGATGGCACGTGACACTGACAGGTGGCACTGAAGACAGATGGCACTGGCAGGTGGCACTGGGGACAGATGGCACTGACAGGTGGCACTGATAGGTGGTACTGGGAACAGATGGCACTGGGGACAGATGGCACTGATAGGTACTGTGAGCATTGTGTTTTATTTACTGTTCACTCACGCTGCAGCACAGAAGCTCTCCCTCCTCACACGCGGTCTCTGTCTGAGGAGGGAGAGCTGGCAATGAGAGATGATCTCATATGTTTACATTTGAGATCATCTTCCATTGGACACGCCAATCGAGTGCTAAATGGCTGCTGTGATTGGCCATTTAGCACGATCTGTGATTGGCTGTGTCCAAGGGACACGGCCAACAGATTTTCCCCCCCGATGTGCGCCCGCGGCGGCGCGCGGGGATCAAGTAAATAGGAGGACGTCCAGGGACACCCTCCCGGCAATTCATCGCTGTACCTGTCTTTCGGCTATAGCGCGGGCGCCGAGTGGTTAAATATATTTTGTTCTCATACCCAAAGGAATATAGATACCCCCGATTAAGAAACATATTAGGGGATTATTATTATACAGGATTTATATAGCGCCAACAGTTTACGTAGTGCTTTAGGAACTTGAGGGTAGACAGTGCAAATACAATACACTTTAATACAGTAGGAATCAGAGGGCCCTGCTCCTTAGAGCTTACAATCTAAGAGGGAAGGTCAAGAGATACAAGAGG
This sequence comes from Lithobates clamitans, assembly GCA_037952925.1. Classification (NCBI taxonomy): domain Eukaryota; kingdom Metazoa; phylum Chordata; class Amphibia; order Anura; family Ranidae; genus Lithobates; species Lithobates clamitans. Next base: position 702,941 of record JBBGZY010000310.1, read on the forward strand.
TAATAACTGTGGGTGATGTGCTGATTGAGAAGATAAATGTACAGTTGTTAGTTGGGGGCCAAATAGGCTTCTCTGAAGAGATGAGCTTTCAGGGATCATCTAGGTAAAGTAGGAGAAAATCGGACGGATTGGCGTAGAGCATTCCAGAGGATGGGAGAGGCTCTGGAGAAGTCCTGAAGGCGAGCATGGGATGAGGTGACAAGGGAGTTTGAGAGCAGGAGGTCTTGGGAGGAGCGTAGAGAATGATTAGGTTGGTATTTTGTGACTAGGTTAGAGATGTAGCTGGGGGCCAGGTTGTGGATGGCTTTGTAAGTTATAGTTAGTATCTTGAATTTAATTTGGTGACTGAGTGGCAGCCAATGGAGGGATTGGCAGAGGGGTGTAGCAGACGCTAAGTGGTTTGTGAGGTGGATGAGTCTGGCAGCAGCGTTCATAATGGACTGAAGTGGGGATAGCCTATTTAGAGGTAAACCAATGAGGAGGGAGTTGCAGTAGTCGAGGCGGGAGATGACCAGGGAGTGGATTAGAAGCTTTGTGGTGACATTGGTTAGGAAGGGGCATATGTTGGAGATGTTGCGGAGATTGAGGCGGCAAGTTTTGGATAGTGATAGAATGTTGGGTCGAAAGGTTAGTTCGGAGTCCAGGATTACACCTAGGACCTTGGCGATTATTGGATTGTTTTAAAAGAAAACATAGACTTGCAGCTGAAATTACCATTTTTGGACTGATCAATGAATTTTTACAATTGGGTTGTAATATTGTAATATGTAATATTTCATACTTTCCCAACAAAAAACAAAGGCTTATAATAAATAAATACCTTTATGCAAAGCCACTATACATGTTCTGTCAAGTAAACTGATTTTGCTTCACAATGACAATTAAGACTCTGCAAACCATTGTTCATAAGAAGTATTATTTCCTAAAGTGGATGTAACCCCAATTCATGAAATTTGGGCACATATATATGCAGTGTTTTGTTATCTCTCTTTAAAGCCCTGTGTCTCGTAGCTTTCTCCTGCTCCGTTCCGTTCCTCTATTATCAGCCATCAACTTTTGACAAACTCTCCAAGACCCAGAGGTAGAACTGTATGTCGGAGGAGGTTGCTATAAATAGACACACTGCTAAACTATACACAGGTAACCTCTTCATGTGTGGGGAGGGGGGTGTGTGCCTTTCCTCCAATCAGCTGTCTCACAGTCTCTCACAGTGTCTAGCATAGATCTCCGCCTACAGGGGAATCAGGAAGTGAAAATTCTAACAGCATGTGCACTTTCTAAACAGTATATCAAGGTGAAGACAGCATATATACATGTAAAATGTATATCTAAATTGGCCACTAGAATATGTATGAATGTGAGTTAGGGACATTAGGTTATAAGCTCCTTGAGGGTAGGGACTGATGTGAATGTACAATTGACAGCGCTATATAATTATCTGAAATAAATAAAATAAAAAATAAATATAGGGAGATTTGTTTCATCCCTGTGTATCAGCTGAGGCTGTTCACTTCACTTGGTATATGGAGGGTTTACATTCATTTTAAACTTAAAAATTGATGCGCTAATAAACCATCAAAAATCGTGAAATACAATAAATTGCATACACCTTAGCCATCACAAATAGTCCAAATAAACTGATCCCGTGCTTCAGTGCAATGAAGGAAGATGAGGCTTCTTTTACCTTCATGTAGCGGCGTCCCCAACACCTAGAGCAGGGGTAGGCAACCTCAGCCCTCCAGCTGTGGTGAAACTACAAATCTCATCATGCCTCTGCCACTAGGAGTCATGTCTGTGATTGTCAGGGTCTTGCCATGTCTCATGGGACTTGTAGTTTCACCACAGCTGGAGGGCCGAGGTGGCCTACCCCTGCCCTAGAGGCCTAATAGGGACCTTCAGAGTCAGGAAGAGCTGATATTCATCTTCACAGTGTGGGCTACTAGGCATAGTGGGTGTGGTGTAGATAGAGAAAGTTGGGCGCCAGACACTTTGAGAATGCAAAAAGAGATTTATTGTCTCTTAACAGAACTGGGGAGAGAGGATTAGGGCCTGAACACCCTTAGGCAGATGCAAAATATAGCAGACTCCGAGACAAAAAAAAAAGGAATAGAAGAACAGCTATACAGTTCAAGGACCTTTAAGTTGAATTGCAGCAAACTGTATCTGTAGACCGCTGCCTCCCATAGCAACTGATCTGGTAACTTCAACTTCAATACAGATCACCACTCACAGTATCCCATTGTAGATCCTCTCACTGAGCTCCCAGTCTCTCACTAGACTCTTCAGATCCCATCCGCCACTGGATCCCTTGAGCTCCTTCACAACTATCCACCTGCGGCTTCCAAGTGTCACCCACACTGTCTCGCTGGGTCCCTGATTTGGCTCTTCAGCTAACTTGCTGAATCCTCTGCAACCGTCACCCACACTATTCCACTGGGTCCCTAGCTTGACTCTGCTGAAGCTTTCCCAACTTCTTCACCATCCCCGGCTAGTGAAAAGGGCTGCTATGGTACTTCTTCAGTCTCCACAGAACCTGGCCTCTGATAACAGGAGAGATTGTCCCTTGCTGGCGACTGTGTGCCCTTTACCTCTGACTTTGGTTCTCTCTTGCCTGTGGCGACAGGAGTGGTTGTCTCTGACGGCAACTGCTTACCTTCACCCGTGGCAACTACTTGCTTCTCCAGTCGGCAGAATCCCCTGCAACTTGGTTGGGCTCCAAGCCTGAAGCCCCAACCCCGCGCTGCTTGCTTCAAACCTGGATAGGCCTTAGACTGCCTAGCAGCCAGGTACTCCAGGATAGGCCTCAGGCTTCTGTCCTAGAAGCCGAGAGCTTTTCAACACAAGTCCACCCAGACAGCCGTTCAGGTGGCACAGAACCCGGATCACCTGACCCCTCCCGAATAAATAGGCTTTCCAGCAGGCCAAACCAAATTTGTTAGTCACCCTGCCTAACACCAGGGTGCTACATACATAAATCCTAAAAAGTGCTTATATAAATTCACCTCAGTGCTCCCCCATTCGGAATGCGCTCACCTCATGAAGTGTGACGTCACATTTAAGTTTGGTCAGAAACAGCGTTTTAGTCACCCTGGACTAATAAATAGTCTCTCCCACTTTCTGTCCTGTCAGTTTTTCTCCACCATTGCTCAATATATATGTAAGAAAGAGGAGATCCAAATAGTGCTTATATCTTTTCAAAACCAAATACGTTTATTAAAAAGAATGTATCAAACTCATATTTAACAGGTGCTCCAGTGCACCAGCTATGTACAGCATGTAAAATTGTAAATCCCCCACACTGCAACAGCTCCGTGCGACTCCGAAAACAAATTCATCGTCTCGTCAAATCATCTGCCCCTCCCATACTTGTTACGTCACAGGGTCGTGTGACTTCCTCAGGGAGATTCTTAGCCCTAACATGCTGCGTACCTTATGAGGTAAGGCAGTTACCAAGGCAGCTAATGGGACAAAAATATACTATATGCCCAAAAGTATGTTGACAAACCTACAAATGATTTGATTCAGGTGTTCCCAGTGACGTGTACTGTTAATGCTACAGCATACAAAAACATTTTAGACTATTGAGGGCTTCAAACCTTGTGGTAAGAGTTTGGGGAAGGCCCTTTTCTGTTTCAGAAAGACTGTGAACAATGCCAACTCCATAAAGATATGGTTTGACCAGTTTGATGTGGGGGAACTTGAGTGTCCTGCACAGTGCCCTGACCTCAGCCCAACTAATCTCTTTTTGGATGAATTGGAATTCGAGTTGTGAGCCAGGTCTTCTTCTCCATCAGTCCCTGACCTGACAAATTATATATATATATATATATATATATATATATATATATATATATATATATATATATATACACATATACAGGGGCGTAACTACCACCATAGCGACCCATGCGGGCGCTATGGGGCCCGCAGCCGAGTGGGGCCCAGTGAGGATAAGAGCACAGTCTCCCAGCCAGGGGAAGAGAGAGGAAAGGAAGGGGCGAGCTGTCCGTATCAGCAGAGAGCTGAATTGCCCGATGTAATAGCTTTCATTAGGACTTCCAGTGTTCCTGGGGCTCACGTCACATAGCTCCACCTTTTGGCCCGGTGCCTTTGATAGACAGAACGCCGATCCAATGCGGGACATGTGACGTCATCAAAGGCGTCGGGCCAAGAGGTGGGGCTATGTGACGATTAGCCCCGGGAAGACGGGAAATTCAAATGAAAGCTATTACAGCGGGCAATCCCGCTCTCTGCTGATCCGGGTGGCTTGCCTCTTCCTCTGCATTGGTGGGGCTGTATGGGGCACAGGTCACGCTGTATGGGGCACAGGTCACGCTGTATGGGGCACAGGTCACGCTGTATGGGGCACAGGTCACGCTGTATGGGGCACAGGTCACGCTGCATTGGGCACAGGTCACGCTGTATGTGGCACAGGTCACGCTGGATTGACACTAGGGCAGCTGTGGGGGGGCTGTTTGCAGGGGGGCCCCATACAACATTTTGCTATGGGGCCCTGCTATTTTTAGTTACGCCCCTGTATATGTATATATATATATATATATATATATATATATATATATACAGTGCAGGCAGTGTATTAATATATATATACAGTGTACTACACCCCTCACATTTTTGTAAATATTGTATTACATCTTTTTATGTGACAACACTGAAGAAATTAGACTTTGCTATGTAAAGTAGTGAGTGTACAGCTTGTATAACAGTGCAATTGCTGTCCCCTCAAAATAACTCAACACATTGTACCCCTCTACCCATTCACCAAAAAAAGTGTCAAAAAGTTAAATCCACAACAGACAGTTTTTGACAATCCCTTTATTTAAAAAAAAGTGTGTCGCCATGTCCATCCATCTTCAATCACGCCACCCGACGGACTTGAAAAATAGAAAAAACTGTAAAAGCTCTGCCTCAATGGGAGGCCTCCCAGCGACTGCTGTCTTTTGGCTGTGGCAGCTGTTATATAGGCAAGGGCAGGGCCACCCAGTGATGTAACTGAGTGATTTTCTTACCACAAGTAGAGCTTTCTTTTGATGGTATTTGATCACCACTGCAGTTATTAGTTTTTGCTAAACAAACTAAAAAAGACATGTTCAACTAGAACATCGGCTGTTCGCAAGTTCGCCGAACAGCGAACAATTTGGGGTGTTCGCGGCAAATTCGAATGCCGCGGAACACCCTTTAAAAGTCTATGGGAAAAATCAAAAGTGCTAATTTTAAAGGCTTATGTGCAAGTTTTTGTCATAAAAAGTGTTTGGGGACATGGATCAATGCAAAAAAAAAGTTTTAAAAATGGACGTTTTTTCGGGAGCAGTGATTTTAATAATGCTTAAAGTCAAACAATAAAAGTGTAATATCCCTTTAAATTTCGTAGCTGGGGGGTGTCTATAGTATGCCTGTAAAGGGGCGCATGTTTCCCGTGTTTAGAAGAGTCTGACAGCAAAATGACATTTCAAAGGAAAAAAAGTCATTTAAAACTACTCGCGGCTATTGCATTGCCGGTCCGACAATACACATAGAAGTTCATTGATAAAAACGGCATGGGAATTCCCCACAGGGGAACCCCCAACCCAAAATTTAAAAAAAAAATGACATGGGGGGTCCCCCTAAATTCCATACCAGGCCCTTCAGGTATGGTATGGATATTAAGGAGAACCTCGCGCCAAAATTTAAAAAAAAAACGGTGTGGGGTCCCCCCAAAAATCCATACCAGACCCTTATCCGAGCCCGCAACCTGGCAGGCCGCAGGAAAAGAGGGGGGGATGAGAGAGCGCCCCCCCTCCTGAACCGTACCAGGCCACATGCCCTCAACATTGGGAGGGTCCTTTGGGGTAGCCCCCCAAAACACCTTGTCCCCATGTTGATGAGGACAAAGGCCTCATCCCCACAACCCTGGCCGGTGGTTGTGGGGGTCTGCGGGCGGGGGGCTTATCGGCATCTGGAAGCCCCCTTTAACAAGGGGACCCCCAGATCCCGGCCCTCCCCCCTGTGTGAAATGGTAAGGGGGTACCTACCATTTCACTAAAAAACTGTCAAAAATGTTAAAAATGACAAGAGACAATTTTTGACAATTCCTTTATTTAAAGGCTTCTTCTTTCTTCTTTCTTCTATCTTCCTTCATCTTCTTCTGGTTCTTCTGGTTCTTCCTCCGGTGTTTGTGTCCAGCATCTCCTCCGCGGCGTCTTCTTCCCTTCTTCTCCTCGGGCCGCTCCGCATCCATGGCATGGAAGGAGGCTCCCGCTCTTCTCTTCATCTTCTTCATCTTCTTCTCTTCATCTTCTTCTCCGTGCCGCTCCGCATCCATGCTGGTATGGAGGGAGGCTCCCACTGTGTGACGCGTCTCCTCTTCTGATGGTTCTTAAATAACGGGGGGCGGGGCTACCCGGTGACCCCTCCCCCTCTGACACACAGGACATGACGGGACTTCCTTGTGGCATTCCCCGTGACATCACAGGGAAGTCCCATCAAGTCACTGTGCGGCCCCGCCCCCCGTTATTTAAGAACCGTCAGAAGAGGAGACGCGTCACACAGCGGGAGCCTCCCTCCATGCCAACATGGATGCGGAGCGGCCCGGAGAAGAAGATGAAGAAGAGAAGAAGATGAAGAAGAGAAGAAGAAAAGAATATTAGGAAGAGAAGAAGATGAAGAGAAGAGCGGGAGCCTCCCTCCATGCTATGGATGCGGAGCGGCCCGAGGAGAAGAAGGGAAGAAGACGCCGCGGAGGAGATGATGGATGAGAACACCTGAGGAAGAACCAGAAGAACCAGAAGAAGAAGAAGATGAAGGAGGATAGAAGACAGAAGAAGCATTTAAATAAAGGAATTGTCAAAAACTGTCTCTTGTCATTTTTAACATTTTTGACAGTTTTTTAGTGAAATGGTAGGGGTATAAGAAGTACCCCCTTACCATTTCACACAGGGGGGGCCAGGATCTGGGGGTCCCCTTGTTAAAGGGGGCTTCCAGATTTCGATAAGCCCCCCGCCCGCAGACCCAAACAACCACCGGCCAGGGTTGTGGGGATGAGGCCCTTGTCCTCAACATGGGGGCAAGGTGTTTTGGGGGCTACCCCAAAGCACCCTCCCAATGTTGAGGGCATGTGGCCTGGTACAGTTCACGAGGGGGGGCGCTCTCTTTTCGTGCTTGGATAAGGGTCTGGTATGGATTTTTGGGGGGACCCCACGCTGTTTTTTTTTATTTTGGCGCGGGGTTCCCCTTAAAATCCATACCAGACCATTTTTTTTTAAATTTTGGTTTGGGGTTCCCCTCTTCTGATGGTTCTTAAATATTGGGGGGCGGGGCCACCCAGTGACCCCGCCCCCTCTGACGCACGGGGACTTGACGGGACTTCCCTGTGGCATTCCCCGTGAATGTTTTTATTTTTGGCCGGGGTTCCCCTTAATATCCATACCAGACCTGAAGGGCCTGGTATGGAATTTAGGGGGACCCCCACGTCATTTTTTTTTTTAATTTTGGTTCGGGGTTCACCTGTGGGGAATTCCCATGCCGTTTTTATCAATGAACTTATATGTGTATTGTCGGACCGGCAATGCAATAGCCGCGAGTAGTTTTAAATGACTTTTTTTCCTTTGAAATGTCATTTTGCTGTCAGACTGTTCTAAACATGGGAAACATGCGCCCCTTTACAGGCATACTATAGACACCCCCCTGCTTCGAAATTTAAAGGGATATTACACTTTTATTGTTTGACTTTAAGCATTATTAAAATCACTGCTCCCGAAAAAACGGCCATTTTTAAAACTTTTTTTTGCATTGATCCATGTCCCCTGGGGCAGGACCCAGGTCCCCAAACACTTTTTATGACAATAACTTGCATATAAGCCTTTAAAATTAGCACTTTTGATTATTCATGTTCATGTCCCATAGACTTTAACGGTCTTCGCGTGTTCGAACAAACTTTTTTCCTGTTCGCATGTTCTGGTGCGAACCGAACAGGGGGGTGTTCGGCTCATCCCTACTGACGGGCACTGATGAGGCTGCACTAATGAGCACTGATGAGGCAGCACTGATGGGCACTGATTAGGTGGCACTGATGGGCACTGATGAGGAGGCACTAATATGTAGAATTGATGGGCACTAATATGCAGCACTGATGAGTACCGATAGGCGGCACTGATATGCAGCACTGATAGGCGGCACTGATAGGGGGCACTGATGGGCAGCGCTGATGAGGAGGTACTGACAGGCATTACTGATTGGCATCTGAAGGGCACTGACAGATGTCACTGATGGGCACTGACTGACACATTTTATGGGCAGTGATTGACACTGTTATGGACACTGATTGGCACTTTGATGGACACTGACAGGCGTTCCTGATGGGGCACTGACTGGCAGCTGATGGGCATTGTTGTGGCACATCTGATGGGGGCTGTGCTGATAATCAATGTGCTGATTATCAGCGCAGACACCCTCCCAACAGGTAGAGCCGCCGATCGGGTTTTTACTTTTTGACACTTTTTTGTTGAATGGGTAGGGGTACAATGTACCCAATACCCAATCACATAGGGGGGCGATATCTGGGGTTCCCCTTGTTAAAGGGGGCTTCCAGATTCCGATAAGCTCCCCACCCGCAGACCCTGACAACCAATGGCCAGGGTTGTTGGAAAGAGGCTCTTGTCCCCATTAACATGGGGACAAGGTACTTTGGGGGGACCCCAAAGCACCCTCACCCTGTTGAAAGCATGTGGCCTGGTATGGTTCAGGAGGGGGTGGGGGCTCGCTTGTTCCCCCCTATCCTTACCTCTAGGCTACATGCTTGGATAAGGGCCGGTTTTCGGGGGGACCCCCATGGCGATTTTTAAAAAAATTTGGCGTGGAGTTCCCTTAAAATCCATACAAGACGCGAAGGGCCTGGTATGGTCTGGGGGAGAGGGAGGACCGCACGCCATATTTTTCCTTGATTTTTTATCTATATTGCCGGGAGCCAGCAATACATTACAGCCGCGAGCAAGTTTAAATGACATTTTTCCCTTTAGAAATGTCATTTTGCTGCGGCACTGTTCTACACATCCCACAGATGCGCCAATTTACAGGCATACTAAGGGGACCCCTAGGCACAATATTTAACCACTTAAGGACCAGAAGGATTTGCCCCCTTAATAAACAGGCCATTTTTTGTGATACGGCACTGCATCGCTTAACTGATAATTGCGCAGATCACGCGATGCTGTACCCAAACAAAATTGACCTCCTTTTTTTTCCCTCAAATAGAGCTTTCTTTTGGTGGTATTTGATCACCTCTGCGCGATCACCTCTGGTATTTGATCACCTCTATAAACAAAGAGCGACAATTTTGAAAAAAAACATTTTTTTTACTTTTATATAATACATATCCACAAAAAAACAAATTTATTCATCAGTTTAGGCCGATATTCCTATTGATTGGTTTGTGCAAAAGTTATAGCGTCTACAAACTATGGGATAGATTTAGGAACTTTTATTTATTTTTTATTGTTTTTACTAGGAATGGTGGCGATATGCGATTTTTAGCCGACTGAGACATTGCTGTGGACAAATCTGACCCCAAATTACACTTTTTAGGGACCAGTGACATTATTACATTGATCAGTGCTATAAAAATGCACTGATCAATGAAAACATGACACTGGCAGGGAAGGGGTTAACATCAGGGGGCGATCAAGGGGTTAAGTGTGTTCCCTAGGTGTGTTCTACCTGGGGGATGGGCTCACTGGGACATGACAGAGATCACTGTTCCCAATCACTGAGAACAGAAGATCTCTGACATGACCCCTGTCAGAACGGGGATCCACTTATTTACACTGGCAGATCCCCATTCTGGACATCAAGTCCGCCCGACCCGCGGGCACGCTCCTGCAGCGTGCAGCCGATACTGCGCCTGCGCGATCCGCCGTACAGGTACGGCAATTCGCGCAGGAGAGCCGACCTGCCGCTGAATAACTATGTAGTTAAAGGAATATTTCATTCTGTTGTTTCACTTTAAGCATTATTAAAATCGCTGCTCCTGAAAAATTGGTTGTTACCGGTTGATGTCATAGTTGCCACAGCAAAAAAATGGGCATGGTTTAAACGGAACAATGGGTGTGGCTTAAATGGGGAGTGGCTGAAGGGGGTGTGGTTCGAGTCTTCGATGAACGAGGGAAGGAGGGAAAAAGAAAGAAATAGGGAGGGAAGGAGAGAGAAGGAAGGTAAAGAAAGAGGAATGGAGGGACAACAGGCCCAGATCCTACACCACAATAGCAATATGTGTATTCCATAAAGTTTAACAATCAGCAGATAACGATACTCCAAACACCTGGTGTTGGCGCTTCCATCATCCTGCACCATGTTTGTTAAGCTGTCAGGATGATTGAAGTGCATTATTTCTATTATTAATAATAATAATAATATTATTACATTGTAATATAAAATGAAATCATTCAACTCACCATAATGCAAAATCAGTGGAAGCCCTGAGCGTGTCACTTGCCACTGTCGCCTGCCACTAGATGCCATCAGGTGTCCCCAGCAGAGTCCCTTCCTACACCAGGCATTCCCAGCAGAGTCCCTCCTTACATCTGGTGTCCCCAGTGGAGCCCTCTTTACATCAAGTGTCCCCAGCGGAGCCCCTCCTTACATCTGGTGTCCCCAGTGGAGACCCTCCTTACATCAGGTGTTCCCAGCGGAGCCCCTCCTTACTTCAGGTGTCCCCAGCGGAGCCCCTCCTTACATCTGGTGTTCCCAACAGAGCCCCTCCTAACATCTGGTGTCCCCAACAGAGCCCCTCCTTACATCTGGTGTCCCCAGCAGAGCTCCTCCTTACATCTGGTTTCCCCAGCGGAGCCCCTCCTTACATCAGGTGTCCCCAGCAGAGCCCCTTCTTACATCAGTGTCCCCTCTCATCGGACACATGGGACAGAGGGTTGGCAGCAGCTCAATTTCCCATTTTTCCCCGTGTGTTCAGTGGAGAGGGGAGGGGCCTCTGATTCGTGCAGCCAATCGGCTTCAGTGTATAAGTGAATTGTCTACTTGTATACTGAAGAGAGAAGCCAATTGGCTGCACGGATCGGAGGCCCCTCTCCACTGAACACAAGCCAGAAAGAGATCTTGCAGCGGTGGCCATCTTTTTGTAGTCCACTGCGGTCTTTGCCAAAAACAGTCCCGATTCCCGGGGCAAAATCTCAAGATTTTTATCTGGACAGACCTAGATCAGGACAAGGGTCCAAAAATCGGGATTGTCCCGGGAAAATCGTGACTGTTAGCAAGTATGTGATACATTTTCCCTAGGGCAGTACCCAAGTCCCCATATACTTTTTATGGCAATAACTTGCATATAAGCCTTTAAAATTAGCACTTTTGAGTTTTCATGTTCGTGTCTCATAGACTTGAATAGGGTTCGCATGTTCACTATAACTTTTTGCCTGTTCACATGTTCAGGTTCAAACCGAACCGAGGGGTGTTCGGCCCATCCCGAATGGACGGCCATGCACAAACGTTTGGCTATACTGAGTCTGCCTGCACATGTTTGCTACCAAATATTTAAATTGCTGCATAAGCCCAGTCATGACTAGTTCTCTTTAATGTTTTTAAATCATTCTGTATTTACTGTTGCGTATAACACTTATTTCGATCTACACAGTGGGAGATAATGGCTCTGTAAAATAATTATAATAATAATAATAATCTTTAACTACGGCTGTGAATGGTTCATGGTCTTTTTCCCATCCTCCGCACAAACACTCCCGGCTTATAATAATGGAGACAGCCTTTTCCTTCCTATATTGAAAAGGAGATAAAACAGGTCTTTTAAATTCACCCATCTCATCATGCTGGCTTTTGTGAATGATATCAAGGAACTGTTTTGAAAGCAGCATCTTGAATCTCTTCAGTGAGCCTACTCTTCATCCGAGCTTGATAACCCTTATATTATTATGTGCAATTTACGTGTCAAAATTAGCGCAAGCTGCAATATCCGATCAATTTTCTTTTCAAGTCTCAGGATGGCAGCGGAAAAGTGGTTCTTTTCTCTAAAGACGTCTCAAAATTGGAAAGGCTTTTTCTGTTTCCACTCTTCTGCGTCCGCAGCAATAACCGCACTGTTTAGGTAAGTTTTACAGACTCTTAGGATGTGATGTGCTTATGTGGGGAAGTAAATTAGGACCGCAATACTTTGGAACTTGTTTAAATGCTAAGTTCAAATTTTTTTTTTTTAAATTCCAGCTTCCCTATCTACCAATATGCCATTAATGTACCTCTGTTGCAGAAAAGCAAAAACTGTGTATTCTCCAGTGTCTCCTATAGAAAACTCACCAAATATTTCCTGATATGTGTCCTGATATTTGGGGTGAAAAAAACTTTAGAAGGAAGTATTTCAGCAGTTGACCTCATAGACAAACACCCTGCACCCTCACCTCTGTACTCACATCCAATCTATGTCAGTGAGCACCATTCTCACTGAATACACAGCCAGTGTCTTCCTCTGCTGACATATTGTTTTGTACTTTCTTCTTGCATAGATTGTTCATTTGGCAGAGTGTGCAGGAGCTGAGTAATCACATGACAGTATGTGAAACAAAGTTGTTGTACTGAAAACATGAGTAGTGTTCCCTGGAAGTCTGTAAAGCTCATCATAAACTAAACAATCTGATTGTACAATCGCCTTTAGATCTACCAATAACTATGTAGTGCAAGGGCCTGTCTAACTGGATACAGAGTGATTGAATAGATAGGTGTGTCCTTTTATTATAAAGTTTTGGTAACTCTAAAGGAGATTATACAGAGGTTGTACAACCAGATTGTCTAGTGCATGGCCACCTTTATACACCTAAAATAATGAATTGTGCTTTCAGTGCCATTAATTGTAAACGGCACCCCATATGTGGAAGCAAATGCGTATTTTGTCGAGTGCAAAAACGCACAACAGGTGCAGTAAAAAATTTGCACACTGCAAGGTGCCAAAATGTCCCTTGAGCTACTTTGCTGCGTTGGTCATGCCTAGGACAGCCCATTAAAATGAATGGGCTGCCCTATGCATGTCACGTGAAATATGTGCACCTATTACACTGAGTGAATGGGGCCTGAAAGTGAAATTTGTGTGTTTACACCCTCCTCTTCCCTGAGCTGGACCTAGATTACAAGAACATTGATAACTGAATATCTCCCTCCCATGTACTTGTAAAGAACTAGTCCAATGAAGAATATTTCTGGAAAGGTGGAAGGCTAAACATGAAATAGGCACCACATCTCTAAGTAAGCAAAATTTGTTTTAGAAAATAGGAATGAGATTTTATCGGTGCCAAAGGAAGCCGGACTCTTACAGTTAAAACATACAGATTTTTTTAATTGTATTTCAACATTAAAGTATATAAAAACGAGTAGAAAATCTGTGTTCTGAAATGTCAATAGCATCTACGCTAAATGGAGATTCTACAATCTACAATGTCGGCTTCATCAGGAAGTATTTAAAGGGTAACTCCACTTTCATATAATGTTATTATAAAATACCTTTCCGTTTCAATCTGCAGCCACTGTCATTTTCTGTAAAATGCAATGCAACATGGCTCCCTGGAGATGTTCTGTACACAGAATGTATACAGAACGTCCCCCAGAAACATAATTTCCTGCTCACTGATTTTCCCAGAAGTCTGCACAAAGATACAAGTCAGATTTTAGGCATCCCCTGCAACAAAAATTTAATTTTTGGTGAGATACTCCCAATAGGAACACGTCTAAAGGCATGCAGGCCCAGCAGATTTCCTAATTAGTGCATTGCAGGTGCACAGCTGATTGATAATTATGAAACCACTTCCATTAGACTCACGCAACACATGGTTTGTTAAAATCCTTGCAATGTACATATATCACCCAGAGGAGAGTGTTTTTTTCTCAAAAAAAAAAAAAGTGGAGTTACGCTTTAAGTTGGAGGAATACAGCTACATTGAAAATACACAACTAGTAAAAATAGACATGATACCTAAATTGTACATGTGTTAATGCAGTTTCAAACATGGACCAAGCCCCACAGGAACAGGGTCAATACAGAGGTAGATCTTAGTCACAGATGGACTGAGAAGTGATGGAGGATCACACCCAGATTGCAGTAATCGTCCCTCAACACGTGCAGGGTTTGTTGAAAAAAGAAACAGCAAGTAGCTTTCTATAATGTGAACTATATATATGCATTATACCTATCTATACAAACAGGTGGCATTGTAGTGTTATAGTGTGTTATTCTATGGTAATGTAGTCATAGGATGTACGTTCTGTCTCTGCTCAGTGTACTTGTATATTCCTGCTTCCTGTTCATGTTTCTCCATGCTGTAAGACATGTAATATATTTCTCCATAAAAATAAATCCGTTTGCTGTATCAAAGAAGCTTCCAGTGCTTAATTGCAACACTCTGCACAATAGGGTTAACCGTGCAGAAGGTACAACTTCTCAGGAATAACAGTTCTGCACTGTAAGTTAGGTCAATTACCAAAAATAAATATAAGTTTTAGCATTAGGGAAATCCCGTTTCCTTAAAAAATTAATCCATATGTATTACTTACTAAACAAAAATGAGTTCAAATATCCAATGGACAGAATAGGTGTGTTGTGGGTTCAGCTGCGTACCTTTTAGATCAGTTGTTACAAGTTGGAATCTGTGGGGGTAATAAAAAAGAAAGGAAAAGGGAGGAAAAGCTGTACTTTATCCCCATGTATCTAAAATAAATGATCATCTCAATCCATCAAGACAAAACAAATAACCATTCAGGTTCAGTTCCATCGGTGAAATTTGAGATGTTGTTTCACTGATACACTGACTTTGACTTCATTGCTCACAGAAGGTCTCTTAACCATAGCTCAGATATGGAAATGTCTTTAATTCTCTTGACAATAGTGTTACAAGTGCACATTGAACTCAGTTTCTTACTAGAGCAAGGAGCACCAACAACAACCCAACCTAGTTTTATCATTTGAGCATAAGAATCGTTTCAAACATCAGATGTGTGTTCTTGAACCTTATGGACCCTCAGAATGCATCTTCTCAGGGAAGCATGATTTTGGCAGTGAGGTTGATTTACTAAAGGCAAATAGACTGTGCACTTTAAAAGTACAGTTGCACTCTGAAAGTGTATGGCTCTAGAGCTTAGTAAATGAGGCAATGCTTAACGACATATGCAAGTTAAAAAAACAAAAAAAAAACATTTTGGCTTGCATATGATTGGATGATGGAAGTCAGCAGCACTTTCCCTTATTTACTAAGCTCTAGAACAACTGCACTTGTAGAGTGCAACTGCAATTGTAATGTGCACAGTCTGTTTGCCTTTAGTAAATCAACCCCATTAAAGCGGAGGTCCGCTGAAAAAAAAATATTAAAAGCATTAGCTACAAATACTGTAGCTGCTGACTTTTAATATATGGACACTTACCTGTCCAGGGAGCCTGCGATGTCGGCAGCCGAAGCTGATCCGTCCTTCAGCTCTCGGCTGCTGCCGCCGCCATCCTCAGTAAAGGAATAAGGAAGTGAAGCTGTGCGGCTTCACTTCCTGGTTCCCTACTGCGCATGCGCGAGTCGCGCTGCGCGTCCTCTCAGGTCCCTGCTGTGTTCTGTGTCTCACAGAATACAGCGGGGGAGGACGGGGTAGGCGCCGGAAGTGGCATAGGTCACAGCAAGCGCCGCTGTGATCTATGCCAGGAAGTGGGAGCAAATACCTGTATTAGACAGGTATCTGCTCCCTCCTCCCCCCTGAAAGGTGCCAAATGTGACACCGGAGGGGGGGAGGAATACAAAAAGTGGAAGTTCCATTTTTGGGTGGAACTCCACTTTAACTTCCAATGGTAGTGTGTAGACATGGTTTGGAACTTTAAAGACATACAGGTAATGTGCATCTTACCAGCATGGACTTACCTCTATAAACCCAGTCTGCCCAGACAGTATGGTCACCTGGTGAATTGGCAACATCCACAGGTAGCTTAACTCTTCAGAACACACAGAAGTTGAATTCAACACAATTTTACTTCAACTTTTACAGCATAGAGGATGTTTTTCCACTCCTTTGAAGTGTTAGAAGACAATAGCTCTCCCTGTCTTTGTGATAAACTAAAGCCATGTATCAAAATTTGTCAGGTTCAGCGGGGACAGGCTGAATTTTGATCCATGTATGGGCAGGCTGGTTGTACACAAGTTGATCTATCAATCAACTTGTGTACAACTAGCCTGCTGGTAAATATTCTCTCAATCAGTGCTGCCAGATATAGCCAGCAGTGCTGTTAAATGTATTCTGACGGCAGGGAAGTTTCTCTGCTGCCAGAATACAATAACTCCACAGGAGGGATTCCCCCATCCACCTCAAATGTGTGGATGGGAAAATCTAGTCAATGACTCGTGCATGGCCAGCCTAACACCGACTGAGGGAACATGGAAGAATCAGGTCTAGCTTCGACTGAACTAACACTAAACAGGAGGGGGAGGACAGAGCGATATACAAATTTACTTATGTAAACACGTAGTAGTGGCCCTAAACCACTGCTAGATGTCAACATACTACAGAAAGAACAATGGTAACCTCATTCAATTGAATGCAATAACAGAAAAATACTTATAAGTGGGACAGAACATTGATAATGGGTACAGCAGGTGTGCAGATCCAGGAACTCAGTACAGTGGTGGTGAGGGCCCCTCATAATGGGCACTGTAGCTGTGCAGACCCAGTATATCAGCACAGGGATGGTGGGCACCCTTCAAAATTGACAGAGCAGGTGTGCATACTCTGGAGCTCTGAGAAGAGATCGATTGCACTCAAAGTACCTAAGAGACAGAAGAAACCATCAGGTAGTTTACCACCCCAGAAAAAAACTGAAACGTTTAGCCTTTGGTGGACTGACCCTATAAAACCTGGTTCATTGAGGCACGTTGCAGGAAAACTTGCACCACATCAACATGCCGCCAGTCTGTATCTATCAGTTTTCGCAAAGTACATTTGAATATGTTGGCTCCTTATCAAAGTTCTTCTTTAATGAACACATTGTCAACAGCTGTCGGCTTAGACCGCTCAACGCTGTGCCTAATTCAGCTCTATTTTTTCTTCAAGGCGTTTTGTGGTGAGCTGCAGTCCTTATTTTTGTATGAGTGACACATTGCGCTCTCAGCGCTTCTGGTTCCCTGACAAAAGGTATCAGATTTAGGCTATAAATCAGCTTCAATGTGATAGAGAATTTCTTCTGGATCAGCATATGCCAACTAATATCTATATATAAATATACCTGTATATTTCATGTATCGGTGACAGATTCTCACTGAAATGCGAAGTAACGAGTGTTTGATATACCTACCACATCGCTTTCACTGAACTTGTGCCTTTTATTGCCATCCTCCGTGAGACACCAGAAATGAAATGTTACCTAAAGGGAGTCTTTTTTTTAAGAATATACTGTATAGGCTGAGCTTTTTTATAGGAAGTTGATCAACTTATATCATTTTTTTAAAGGGTTAGTCACATTTACCAAAAAAAACAGCCTATGCAGATGAGGGAATCCGTACATAAAAACAAACTGTGCACCTTTGACTAAAGTTGAATAATAGCCTTGCTATGAGTATAAGTCATTTACATACCTTATGAAGCCTAACCTAAAAAAAAATCCTAGGACATTGCTAGAATTTTACTAAGTGAAGCCCAGCTATTACTATTCACCTTCACCATCATAGGAATGAGCTCTGAAACTCAGAGCTCAGAGTTAATACATCAGAGGGGAGAGAGCGCATGTGAGAAGGTCGGAATCAGAGAAAGAGCTCACTCCTGTGAAGGTGAAGATGAAAAGTAATACAGTAGGTGGGCCTCGCTTAGCAAGGTCTTGGGAGTTTTTAGGTCAGTCTTCGTGAGGTATGTAAATGGCCTACACCTATAGCAAGGACATTATGCAGCTTCAGTCAAATTTGCACAGTTTGTTTTTATCTACAGATGCCTGTTATCTGCATAGGCAGTGTTTTTGGCAAAGGTGAACTAACCCTTTAATGTGTGCTAAATATGTGTACTTTATGAGTACCATACGCCACAGTAGCTTTCCCTGTCACCATGTGACAGTGCTGGTTCAAACATTATGAACCAGAGCCATCGCATGAGAGGAAGGGGATGATACACATGCTCCTCCATACCCAGAAGTACCTAGTATTTTCTTCACTTTCAAAATGGTATATGCTTGCCAACAGGGATTAGGTCAAAGTTCTCACTGAATCAGCACTTGCTGTTACCAGTGATGCCATACTCATTTCTGGCCGTGGATCTTAGGCCATGTAAAGAAAGGGGCAGCATTAGAGTGGCATCCCTTGCCAAACATGACCATGTTTGAACAATGATATTGGTCATATTTGGTCATGGGCATCCTCTGGAAGCCCCCACTCCTTTATTTATGTTTAGCAATGGAGCCCCAGGAGATGTCATTTGGCAGCAGTCAGCAACAGGATTGGATGTGTCCTTTGGTCAGCGGGATTTTTCAGCAGGCATTGTTCATTGTAATATTTTTTATTTTTTGGATGGATGGATTTACATTGTGGGTGTGACTTGTCCAAACTGTTTTTGTGTGTTTATTTACTAAGTACCCCTTATTCTTACATAGGGGAAAAAGGTAACTGGGCGCCCCCCTATTGTTAACCGGTTCAATACAGGGCATTTTCACCCCCTTCCTTCCCAGACCAATTTTTAGTTTTCAGCGCTGTCGCACTTTAAACAACTATTGCGCGGTCGTGCGACGTTGTACCCAAACAAAATTGACGTCCTTTTTTTCCCACACATAGAGCTTTCTTTTGGTGGTATTTGATCACCTCTACGGTTTTTATTTTTTGCGCTATAAACAAAAGAAGAGCGACAATTTTGAAAAAAACACAATATTTTTTTACTTTTTGCTATAATAAATATCCCATTTTTTTAAAAAAAAAAACAAATTTTTTTCCTCAGTTTCGGACGATACGTATTCTTCTACATATTTTTGGTAAAAAAAAATCGCAATAAGCGTATATTGATTGGTTTGCACAAAAGTTATAGCGTCTACAAAATACGGGATAGATTTATGGCATTTAAAAAAAATATATATATATATTTTTTTTTACTAGTAATAGCGGCGATCGCGATTTTTTTTGTGACTGCGACATTATGGCGGACACATCGGACACTTTTGACACATTTTTGGGACCATTCACATTTATACAGCGATCAATGCTATAAAATTGCATTGATTACTGTATAAATGTGACAGGCAGGGAAGGGGTTAACCACTAGGGGGAGACAAGGGGTTAAATGTTTCCTAGGGGAGTGATTATAAGTGTAGGGGGAGGGGACACACAGATCCACGGTCCGGCCTGGTTAACAGGCTATCGCGGGTGCTCGGCGGACATCGCGGCCGCCGGGCACACGCACCGGGTCCCGAGCAACGCGGCGGGCGCGCACGCGCCCCCTAGATGGCCGGGAAGCCCAGGCCGTCATATGACGTCCACCCAGGATGGCAGATCCCATCTGTGGACGTCATTTTACTATGGCCGGGTAGTGAAGTGGTTAAAGACACACATATTAACGGGTCAGGGTTTTGGGGAAGATGCCCTTATTCTCATTAACATGGGAACAAGGTGCTTTGCCAGGAGGTCCCCCCTGGCAAAGTGCCCCTCAATGTTGAGGGTATGTGTGGCTTGGTATGGGTCAGGAGGAGGGCACACAATTCTTTATTAGCTAGGCTGCATGCTCTGTTAAGTTTCTGGTATAGCTAGACCCAGACATTCTGGAAAAATACTTCAATACATTTTCAACTGATATTTGGCTGTTTCATAGTTTACATAAAAAAAATTGTACAGCATGTTCTGGTCCCAGAGACAATATAACTGTAATTTTCCCAAAGCTGTTATTTAAGCAGTGACGAGCCTATTGCGGCAGTCTAGTTCTAAGGCAAGGCTCCAAAATAGGGTAATCATTTGGCAGATCTTGTATTTTATTTATTTTTTTATTATTTTTATTCAGTTTTTTTATACATGTTATACATTCAAAACACAGGGGACAGAGAAGGCAACATACCCACTCTCCCCTTGGCCTCACAGGGCCAAAAATTAGAACTAACATAGTTCAACTAATCAAAAAACTCAAAATGTCACCCACCCACCCCCCACCCCCCCTAAACTCAACCATCAGCACCAGTCCAGGAGATATAGAGCATCAGTAAGTTACAATCAGAGTTTGATTATGTCACTTGTCCATCTGGATTCGGGGTAGAATTTTCAGGATGATTGTGTATACATGTAGAGAAATCTATTCACATCAGTGGCAAGAATTCATAGTGCCTATCTCCTATCCCATAAGACTATACAGACCAATAGGCGAAAAGGGATAAATCAGCCCACTGTTGCAGAACAGTCCAACCATGGCTGCCAGACCTTGTAGAATTTAATTTTACAGCCCCTGGAGGTATATGTGGCCTTGTAAAGATGGATTACAGAGTTTATCAGACCCTTCCAGTATGATATTTTAGGGGCATTTGGCTTCTTCCAATGCATTAAGATTGCCTTCCTACCATAGAACAACCCTATATTTAGTAAGGTGCGATGAGCTAGAGTAGGAACGTCCTCTTCCACCAAACCTATGAGACATACTGTTTGTGTCGTGGGGATTGGAATACTGAGAACCTCTGACAAGCAGGAAGTGATTGCAGACCAGAAGCTCCGGATCTGCAAACAGCTCCAGAAAATATGTTCTGCATTTGCAGGCGAGGAGGAACACCTCCAGCATTTATCTGTAGCAGATGGATAAATGCACGCCAGCCTGGCCGGAGTGTAAAAAATTCTATGTAAAAACGTAAACTGTATAAGGCGGTCCCTAGCGGATAACAAGTGTTTAAAAGGGTGGTCCCTCATATCTTCCCAGTCCTCTCCTTGGATTTCAGGGATTTCTGCCATCCACCACTCCCGACATCTAGTTACCGCCAGTGGCTTTTTTTTGAAGAAGGATTCGTACGTAGCTGATAGAGGTTTGGACAATTCTTCATCCGTTAAAAGATCCTCAAGGGCAAAGGGTAGCACCTCTACCCTCCAGGAGGAGAAATGTGTCTGAAACGCATGGCGCAGTTGTAAATACTTGAAAAAGTATGGATTAGATAGGTTATGTCGTGTTTTCAATTGGTCAAATGTTATGAGTTCTCCCTCCCTTGTAATGTCCCCTAGTACCTTAACACCCCTACTAGCCCAAACCATGGGGTCTGGTAGGGAGTAGAAATGAGGCAGGTTAGGATTCATACATAGGGGAGCAGAGGGCGTAGTTCCGATATAACTGGGGGACATTAGATTCATAGCTACCTCCCAGGCTTTTACGGTTGCTTTCATTGACTAAGTCAAAGGTAGAAAAGGGAAAGTGATACTGGTAGTGAGATAAGAATTACTACACACCCCAAAAATGGAATACCAATTAGAAAAAATTGCCCTGTGGGGTTTTGTATTGCAGCCAATAATTCAAATTTAAATAGAAAAAATATTTTTTATTGAAAAAGTATGGTCATACAATTACATAAATTTTGTTAAAACATGAGCTCTGTAAGTGAGGCCATTGCACATTTATCATGATGATACAGTTGTGAGTATACATAAAAACATAGCATGATACAGGTATATATAATCATTCTAAAAAAATGACATGTTTCGACCATTAGTATTAGAGGTCTTCTTCTGGGGGAAAGGAGTATAAGAACTATATGAGAAAAATATAGTGTGAAAATACATAACTTTCAACAACATTGTTAATATTGACACATACATTGCATTTTTACGATCATATTTACCACTAATGGCTGTAGAGATAGCCTCCAAAGTGCTGTGCTCAGAGACTACCATGGATCCAGGCGACATAGCAAGAACCCCCTATCTGGAAAACCAAAGAAACAGGCCTACGAAAGGCAGCGCTTAGGCTCACGCCCGGGGGGAGGGGGGTGGGGGGTCAAGAGTAGGGAACAGGACCAAAAAGACTCACCAAGGCCACTATTGGATTATAAAAAAAAAATAACAATGTATTATAAAAAGGGGTTACTTAATCCTAAACTGTGAAAATAACAGGTGAATGTAAAAGAGTGAGTAAAGGTGAGAATGAGTGGGGGTTAGGAATGAAAAATGATGGATAAAAGTGAATAAGTATAAAGAAATGTGAAGAAAAATACCAGTGTAGAATAATAAAATGGTGCAATGAAGCAATGGAAGACAGAACTAGAAAAATACCAGTTCTGAAGGAAAAATATATCTGGAAAAGAAGAATGCGATGCGTGACAAATAAAACAAACCAGAAATTGCAAAAAACTGTGGAAAAACAGGGAAGTGCTATAGAGAAAATAAACAGTGGACAAGGCGTCTGTGGAGTGAAAAGGTGCAGCAAAAACATGCCAAAATGAAAAAAGAGAAGGTGCCTTTAAAGAAAAGGAAAGAGAATAAACAGCTTGGAAACGTTACCTAATGAAGTAAGGTAGTAAAATAATTGATCAAGTTGCACTGTGAGTGCGGGTTGCAGGGATAAAAGCTGCACATCCAGCATTTATTGAGGGTAAGCGGCGATTTAGAGGACCTAAAAGATGAATGAATAGTAGTCAAAAATGATGGGTTTGAGGTAAATCTATTGGACATGGTATAAGGTCCAATGAATACCCATCAATATCAAGAACGTTGCTTACTTTCAACACCAGTGAAATCCCGGTCCGTTCAGAATCGCAGCTGCTTGGGATCCTTGATATCCATGCTATTATATATGTTTTCCCAAATAGGGCGAGTGATCCAATGACCCCCCCCACACACCCAACCCCCCTGAGATAAGTGGGGGAAAGAGCCGCCATGCGAGGAGGCCCCCACGCTATCTCCTAGGCTTTCCAGAAGGGGAGGCCCGCTGACCGCTGTTGTCACTTCCGTCAAAATGCGCATGACGTCATGATGTGCCACGCACGTCAAGAAAACTCGCACATGCGCGGCCTGCCAGAGGACACCCGGAGTGATCTCAGGAAGTCGCCAGCAGGAAATTGCTCCCTCCGGTGGACAACATAAGGATGGCTGCCTTTGGGAACACATAAAGTACCAAACGGCAAGAAGTGCCGTCACTCCCCCTGCCTGCCGTAAAGCCTGAACATGGACAAAACAGAAGCCACCCACAACCGCACAGGGGCCAGGAGCACAAGCCACACCACCGGGATCTACAAACAAAAAGCACAACTAGATTGTTGTATATATCTATATAGGTAGAAAGCAAAAAAATACATTAATAGACCTTTACACATGAGCATCAAAAGTCAAAACCACGCTTAAACAAGAAACAAAGGACCCTGCTAGATAGCACTGAAATATTTCAAAAAGGGCTAGAAGACGCCTAATATAGTAAATACAATTTATTTATAGATTACTGTGCTTTACCTGATACAAAGCCCTTGAAAAACGGGGCCCAAGAGATGAACTCATTCAGGCCTGGACATTCAGTTGCCCGAAGCCTGAAGATCCACCTCTGCTCCCGCTGAAGGAGGGACTTATTCCAATCGTATCATCTTGATTTATGTGCAATGGCCTCACTTACAGAGCTCATGTTTTAACATAATTTATGTAATTGTATGACCATACTTTTTCAATAAAAATATTTTTTCTATTTAAATATAAATTATTGGCTGCAATACAAAACAGTCAAAGGTAGATTGGATTTTGGGCCTCTATACAGCGCTAGTCTTAAACTCTCATAGGAGCCTAACTGAGCTGCCTCAAGAACTGTGGCAGAGTCTCCATCATCCGCCAACAGCCAGCGTTGTGCACAAAACATCTGGCCAGCCAGGTAGTACTTCTGGCAATCTGGTAGTGCTAACCTCCCCTGCCCTCATGGTTCTTAGAGTACCTTTATGCCTATTCAGGGTGATTGGGGAGACCACAGAAAGGATCCGATAGAACTGTTCAATTTGTGGAAAAATTACTTGGGAACCCACACTGGAGAGTGCCTTAAAAAATACAAAATTACTGGCAAGGACTTCATTTTCAGGAGATTTATACCTCCTAGTAGGTACAGGGGCAACCTTTTCCACGACCTGAAGGGTCTGGTATAGATTTTGAGGGGGACCCCACGCCATTTTTTTAAAAAATTTTGGTTCGGGGTTCCCCTGTGGGGAATTCCAATGCCGTTTTTATCAATGAACTTTTATGTGTATTGTCGGACCGGCAATTCATTAATAGCCGCAAGTAGTTTAAATGACTTTTTTTCCTTTGAAATGTCATTTTGCTGTCAGACTGTTTTAAACACGGGAAACATGCGCCCCTTTACAGGCATACTATAGACACCCCCCAGGTACGAAATTTAAAGGGATATTACACTTTTATTGTTTCACTTTAAGCATTATTTAAATCACTGCTCCCGAAAAAACTGACATTTTTAAAACTTTTTTTTGCATTGATACATGTCCCCTGGGGCAGGACCCAGGTCCCCAAACACTTTTTATGACAATACCATGAATATAAAATTAGCACTTTTGATTTTTCCCATAGACTTTGTTAGAATATTATTCCAAATTCATAATTCGGCACTTATAGGTGTTATATTATATTCATGGCAAGCTTGCAAAACATAATTGGTTTTATGATTAATCATGATAAATAGAGTATGTGTGAATGACCTTGATCAATAGATTTGACATGATTCTTCTTCTAAAGCTGAGCATTGCTGGATTTTTCTGGTGTAGCCAATTTGAGTATGACATTTAGGGTATCTTGGTGTAGAATGTCATGAGAAGACAAAAATAGACACGTGTCCACGTAGCTAAAGGAATATACATTGTGGATTATATACTGTTAAGTTAAGTTAGTTTGTAGTTCCAGTCATATTAATAAGTACTAGTATATAGTTACTTAATGTAAAGTTGATAATATGTGTTCATATTATATAGATGTTTGGTTATACGACATTACATGATCAGCATATTACTTCAAATATGGAGTGTTACATGTGGGCTTGTCAATCGTATGCCATATATGACTATGAGTGCATACTGAAGCTAGCAGAAATGAATATGTGCCATACAAGGTTCTAAGTTGGTGTGAGGTTATGACGTTCACACGTTCACATGTAACATATAAAGCCAATGCTTCCATATTGGAGGGCACACAAAACACAGACAGACACACACACACACAGACACACACTCCCACTCGCTAGGATAGATACTGACATGTTCACATGACACTTTGATAAGTTGGGACAGCTGTCAATTCTGCCAGAAGACTAAGAACGTCATTTCCTGTTTCTTCTTGAAGGACACACACAGCATGGAGAAAGACAGCAGCCATGAAGCATACATGCTTTCATAAGCTATTACAGCTTTATAACTCTTTTTCCTATTTCATATATTTTTACCTACATTGAACTGAACTATTATATTTTTTACATTGTATTTATGATGCCAATTGTGTGACAATAAACTCACACTTTGTTTTAAGTCAGTTTTGCTATCAATGCTATTCATCCTGAAGCGCCTCTGAGATACAAGAATATTTAGATATTAATAATATTCTTCATTTTGGCGAGCCAGACAACTGCCGTCATTTCTCAATTTTTATGGAAATCTCGATCCTTGCTGAGGGGGGAGAGATTAGCGCAGTTTTGCGAATATTCAAGTCTCGAGAAAAAAGACGGTTCAGAACCTATCAACCAAGAGGCGTTTGTGCTGCATCAGATGTGGACAAGAGGTCCAAGAAACTGAGACGGTTGAAGACGAGAAATTCTTCTAAATACGGTGAGTAAAAGTTATGGAATTTATTGATGAAATAGCTAGAGACAGCAAGCTAGAGTTTAAAGATGTGTCTTTATATCCAAATGACAGTCACTTGTGGAGATATATGTACAATGAATGCTTAAATGCCAATACACAGATTGATAAATCCAGGTTCACTGTACATAAATTACGTAAAAAGATAGCTAATATCTTAAGCTTAGTGAGAATATTTAACAAAATGATTATTAATGTTGATTTACCTGCTAAAAATGTGTGTACACTAAAGCAGACAGAAACTAACAATGTACAGAACACAGGGAAACATGAAAATGTGTCTCAAGATTCTCTTAATTGTCCAAACTGTGAGATTTTTTGTAATTATATAGAGAATCTTGAGGAACAAATTGACTCCAAAACAAATCTTTTGGAAAAACTACAGAATGACAGTAGATTGACACAGATTGCTGTAATAACTACAGATGACAAAAAGACTGAATCTAAATGTAAGCAACAATCCTCTTATATTCCGGAAAGTTCGGATATGGAGAATGTTGATGCTACTGATGAAAAAGAAATGAAACATAAAAACTTATTATGTAGAACTGCAAAACTAAAGTTGCAAATACATGACCAACTTATGAAAGTTTTAAAAGACTTTCCTATTTATGACACTGAGGCAACTGTATTTTCCAATTGGGATTTATTTGAAATGTTTGCGGATCGTTTTAATCTGTCAAATGATCAACGCAATTACATATTTCAGTTGTGGGTTCCTGTAAATTTCGCTAAACGAATTAACACACCTGTTATTGATGACGAAGGTCAGGAAAAACAAAATGACGCGACAGATAGACTGCGACAATTATTGCTATGTATGACTGGTGAGCAAATACCGACCATAGAAATGTTAGATCTTTTACAGACTACTGCAGAAGAAAGTCCAATTGACTTTAGAATTAAATTTTGCAAGATTTATCAAATGATATTTGGAGTAGATGATGACAATGACCCAGGTTTAAAAATAGCTTTCATAAAAAAATTTAAATACCTTGACCCAACTTCAGTAGCCATAGCACAGGAACGTCAAAATTTAAATGATATAGTAAGTTTCATTGATAAAATTAGAAGACAATTGAATCAAAGCAAACTCACACATGAGATAGCTATAATTCAATGTGACAAAAATAGTGAGGCTGCAGACATGTCAGAAACGACAGATCTTGGCAGGAATGACAAGGACAGGTGCAGACAAGTGAGGCAAGGAGAGCCTATCACGTGTCTTTACTGTCATAGATCTGGTCATATGAGAAAACATTGCTGTAAATTTAAGAGAGACTCACAAATAAAAACTAAAGATATGGAGAATGAAAAATCAGCTTTTGTACAACCTGTTTTTTCATGTCAAGATAACATTTTGACTGAATTGCCTTATGCCACAGAAGTCAAACAGATCAGTAATTTGACTGTTAACAGCAGTTCAGACAACACTGTCACTGAAAGAGAGGGTTTATTGCCATTGCCAAAAATAGAATCACATCGGGATTCAATTTCTCTGCCATTACAATATGTAGCACCAATTATTTTGGATGAGAATGGTAGGCCATATATACAATGTTTGCTGAATGGTAAAAATATTAATTGTCTCATTGACAGTGGATCTGAGATTAGCCTTACCAAAGAAAACATACCTGTGAAACCAAATTCTCCTATGTGTAATATAGTGGGTTTTAATAATACAGGTAATTCCACTGCTAGACAGGTATCTAATGTAACATTTGAAGTACCTGGATTGGTGAAAACTAACATTAACATTTGGGTATGTCACAAAGCAGAGAATATACTCGGCATTGATGTGATCAATGAACAAAAATGGGTGATCGATTTGGCTAATAAAAGTATTTGGAAAGATCCCTCTAGGCCCAAATCAGTGCTTATTGATCCCTCTGTATACAGTAAAGTTGGTTCCATTACCAATATGTCTACAGAACAAA
Organism: Lithobates clamitans; assembly: GCA_037952925.1. Classification (NCBI taxonomy): domain Eukaryota; kingdom Metazoa; phylum Chordata; class Amphibia; order Anura; family Ranidae; genus Lithobates; species Lithobates clamitans. Next base: position 730,652 of record JBBGZY010000310.1, read on the forward strand.
AATGGCCTGATGTTGATGGTAATTGTGCTTTAAAGGAAGTGGTACAACGTTTTCCAAGTTTGTGGTCAAATTTCAAAAATGACATTGGAACTTTGAAAAATACTGAATTGAATATTGAGGGAAAAGATCCAGAACCCCTTAATCAGTATGAGTTACCACTAGAATCAATTGGTCCACTTTCTGCCATTATTCAAGAGTTTGTACAACTTGGAATTGTAAAGAAAGCTAAATCAGTGGTAAATAACTGTATTTGGCCTATAAAAAATACTGATAATTCATATTCTTTATCAGTTGACTTAAGGACATTGAATAAACATATCACAAATAACCCAGTTCTTCCTGATAAATCTAACTTAAAGTTAAATTTGAATGCTGAGGACAAAGTGTTCTCTGTATTAAAAATTATGAATAGCCATTTTTCCCTTTCTTTAGCGAATAGCAGCCAGTACAAATTCGCATTCACATTCAGAAAAGAGACTTATACGTTCACTCGATTAATACCTGGCCTAGGTATTGGTGATGGTATAGTTCATGAATCTATAGCAAAAATACTTTCAAAATTTTCTAGGCCAGACTGTATTTGTCAGTATGTGGATACGATTCTGCTGAGTACTCAGAATATCGATGAACATATTGCTCTTTTGTCTGAGTTGTTTATGATGTTACAGGCTGAAGGTTTAAAATTAAACACGACAAAAGTCCAGCTGATGAAAAGTCAAGTGAAATACCTTCACATGCAAATTAGTCAAGGAAAGAGACAACTGTTGCAAGAAACAGTTAGAGATATCACTGCAATTCCACCTCCAACAACTCATAAAGCATTGCGTCAATTTTTGCATAAAATAAATCATTGCAAAGAGTTTGTACACTGTTTCGCAGAAAAAGTTAATCCACTATATAATCTTTTGAGAAATAAAGGTAATATAGTTGACCAATGGGGTCCAAATGAGAAAAATGCTTTTGAAATGTTGAAAAAAGATTTGCAGAATGCTCCAACATTAAGTACAATAGAGGTTTGTTCTGAAGCATCTTTTGTTTTGAAAACTCATGTATCTGAGAATGCCATCTCAGTAACGTTGTCTCAATTACAAGAAGGTAAGGAGAAAATAATTGCCTATTTCTCCAGAGTTTTATCATTTTTGGAAAAAACTTTTGAGTCAGGTGTAAAGCAACTGCTAAGTGTTTACTATGCAATTAAAGCTACAGAGAGCATAGTGAAATCAAACAAAATCATTGTAGAGACACCTGACTGCTCACTAAAAGGTATTTTTGAGGAAGATAGTTTTAAAGAATGTCGTAAAACATATCCTTTATGGTTCAGAGCTTTATCATCCAAACACATTCAGATAGATGTAAAAGGAAGACATCTTCAGGAATGTACACCAGCACATGTTTATACAGCTGCATCTCAGAAGTCTCTATCTAAGGTTTCCAGCATAAGAACAGAGAAGGACATAGAGCCAGTATTTGTTACTGTAGAACAGTCTAACACTAGAGTAAGAGCTTCAACACAGAATACAGTTACGCACATTTCTAATCTTTTAGAGATGAGAACAAAGGCATAGTCCATTGTCATCTCTGGGTGGTACAAAACTTTTCTTTTGTTTGTGAAAACAGAGATTTGTATCATGACCAAAGGAGGTGTTGCGTCCTGTCATACCTAAACTTCACAGTACATATGATTTATAGTTTAGGCCATCTTAGACAGGATAAGGACAGTACATTGTCATACAGAGGTTCTCTTTGAAGGAAAATATAAGATAATATTATTTTACATATAGTTTAACAAATTCACAAAGTTATTGTCTCATAATGTTTTAACATTTGTTGAGAAAAAAAAAAGAAAAAGTTACAAGAATTTAATGAAAATATTTTATGCCTGATTAATGATACTGCATTTCTTTTACAGAAATGGCATCTAAAATCACATAAATATGGAAGATAACAAGCTCATATGAAGAGCAAAGAGAATATCAGGAAAATTCAAAGTTAAAGAAGGAATCCTCTAGGGAAGAATATTGGACAAAAGATTTATACTTCATATTTATGACTGTTTTATCTCATTCAACAAGATTTTTCTAATCTAACAGAACTTGACGAAGAAACTTTAAAGACATTTCATGAAGAAAAAATTAATCAGAAGAAACTTTATCTACTATAGATAAACAATTTGGGACTCAAACATTTGTCCACATATACATTTTTTGATAATCCGATTATTCTGATATTAATGTTCATATTACGTTAGGATTATCATTATTATTTTTATTTATTTTTCCTTATTCATATATTGAATATTTTTAGGTAACAACTGCACACTCATTCTAGTTTATAGAACATCTTTTGTTCATAACTTAAGAAACATATCATTCTTAATAGAACTATGGAAAGTTATGACAAGTTTTAGAGTGTAAAGTATATTTCCAAAGAGCTAAAATATTATTTGAGCACAAATATGGAAATATATTATTGCATAATTTATTTATTTTAATAATAATAATAATAATTGTTATTATTATTATTAATAATAGTAATTATAGATATGAGTCATCATTATGTTATACATTTTTAAATTCTATATCATTATTTTAAGATTTTGAATAGATAGATCTAAGAGGAGTTAAAGTAAAGAAAAGTGATTAGAAAGGAGAGTTATTTCTAGCTGCTTCAGTTCTGAGGAATATTGTGTTCAATCATTTGATACAAGGATGTGTAAATGTGACACGAATGATGTTTTGAATGTATTAGAATATTTTGATATGATTAATCATAATTCAGGGGGGATTGTTAGAATATTATTCCAAATTCATAATTCGGCACTTATAGGTGTTATATTATATTCATGGCAAGCTTGCAAAACATATTTGGTTTTATGATTAATCATGATAAATAGAGTATGTGTGAATGACCTTGATCAATAGATTTGACATGATTCTTCTTCTAAAGCTGAGCATTGCTGGATTTTTCTGGTGTAGCCAATTTGAGTATGACATTTAGGGTATCTTGGTGTAGAATGTCATGAGAAGACAAAAATAGACACGTGTCCACGTAGCTAAAGGAATATACATTGTGGATTATATACTGTTAAGTTAAGTTAGTTTGTAGTTCCAGTCATATTAATAAGTACTAGTATATAGTTACTTAATGTAAAGTTGATAATATGTGTTCATATTATATAGATGTTTGGTTATACGACATTACATGATCAGCATATTACTTCAAATATGGAGTGTTACATGTGGGCTTGTCAATCGTATGCCATATATGACTATGAGTGCATACTGAAGCTAGCAGAAATGAATATGTGCCATACAAGGTTCTAAGTTGGTGTGAGGTTATGACGTTCACACGTTCACATGTAACATATAAAGCCAATGCTTCCATATTGGAGGGCACACAAAACACAGACAGACACACACACACACACAGACACACACTCCCACTCGCTAGGATAGATACTGACATGTTCACATGACACTTTGATAAGTTGGGACAGCTGTCAATTCTGCCAGAAGACTAAGAACGTCATTTCCTGTTTCTTCTTGAAGGACACACACAGCATGGAGAAAGACAGCAGCCATGAAGCATACATGCTTTCATAAGCTATTACAGCTTTATAACTCTTTTTCCTATTTCATATATTTTTACCTACATTGAACTGAACTATTATATTTTTTACATTGTATTTATGATGCCAATTGTGTGACAATAAACTCACACTTTGTTTTAAGTCAGTTTTGCTATCAATGCTATTCATCCTGAAGCGCCTCTGAGATACAAGAATATTTAGATATTAATAATATTCTTCAGACTTTTAAAGGGTGTTCGTCGACATTCGAATTTGCCGCAAACACCCCAAATTGTTCGCTGTTCGGCGAACTTGCGAACAGCCGATGTTCGAGTCAAACACGAGTTCGACTCGAATTCGAAGCTCATCCATTCATGTTCGTGTCCCATAGACTTTAACGGTGTTCGCGTGTTCTAACAAATTTTTTGCCTGTTCGCAAGTTCTGGTGCGAACTGAACAGGGGAGTGTTCGGCTCATCCCTACTCATGGCCGGCTGTCACAATGACTGTCAGGGTGACCGAAAGTGGGCAGTGGTCTGACGTTCCCCCAGCCAAGTATTTAGCATCATGAACATACATTAGCAGTGGAGGATTACCAAATGCCAAATCAATTCTGGCAGAGGATCTATGGGTAGCAGATAAGTGTGAATAGGATTTGACATTGGGGTGTTTCCAGCGCCATAACTCAGTGGCACCAGTCACAGACATCCAAGAGCATAGTTTAGCGGAGGCAGGCCTATTGGTACTGGAAGAGTCCAGTGTGGGGACTAAAATGGCATTGAAATCCCCCATGAATAGGGTAGGCAGGCTAATAAAGGGAGCCAGTTTTACCATAGATCATAAAGCACTTGCATCTGAATAGGAGGGGGCAAGTTTATATTCACAATCAACATTTTCTGGTGGTATATATCCATTACCACAGCAACATATCAACCCCCTGGGTCAGAGAACACCTGGTGAATAGTGCAAGGGACAACCTTGCTAATTAGGATGGAAACCCCTCTTGCGTAAGTACAGGGCCGTCTTTAATATTGATTGGACCCTGGGCAAAAATTTTCTTGGGGCCTCCCCATGCAATTTCACTCTCCACCTGCTCTGAGACATACAATAAATAACAACTAGACTTAAAATCAGTTTACTGTAATAGATCAGGCAGCAATTGCGATTGGTTGCCAGCAGTTACAGCATATCATTACTGCTTACTGACTGGTTGATAGAGGTAACAGCACACATTACGGCTCACTGATTAGTTGCTAGAGGTTACAGCACATCATCTCCTTACTGCAGGGGAGCATGATATACATATGAATGCCGCCTTTATTTACATATCAATGCCGCCAGCCGCAGGTATTTACTTAGTAATGCCGCCACTATTTACATATGAATGCTGGTTATTTACATGTAAACACAGGGTCTGCAGGTGAGTCATCTGTGCACAACAATAGGGCAGAGCTGAGCAGCATTACTACCAGCACTTCACACAGAGATATCGGGACACAGCACAGGACTAAAACTTCAAGGAACAAAGGAATTTAAACTGGGATAATTGGCAAGTATGAGGCAGCTGCTTTGGGCCCCACAACAATGATAGGGCCCAGGACAGCTGCCCCTTTTTCCCTGCCTTAAGGACGGCCCTGTGTAAGTAGAGTATGTGGAGTGTAATGCCCTTTGAATCCAGGATTTGTGCAGGGATAAGATTTTACTTCCCTCCAGGTGGGTCTCCTGCAGGAGGACGACGTGTGGCTTTACTTGTTTAAGGTACTGAGAAACAGCTGCTCTTTTAAATTTACTGTTCAAACATTCCAAGACACTACCTTGAGTCTGCTATCCATCAGTAAAATTCAAGGGAAAGGATATTACACATATACCTGTTGCTATCCAGATCCTGTGACACAATTTCCTGAATGGTAACCCCCCCCCTGCTGTTATACCTTAAACTTGCAACCAAAAAATAGAGAACAAAAATTGGCCAGTATGCAGCTTGCGCCCGAGAACCAAAAAAACTGAAAAGGTCCAACCGTTGGTGTTGAGAGTTTGGCATTGCTATATCAAAAACTTGCATCTCCACGCAGAACTCTTTGCCAAATATTAATTATAAGAGCAGTGCATCCTTTAAACTGCAGGTTAGAGTGTCATCACTGAGAAAAGAGTGCTTATCAGCAACATACAGTGCTAGCCAGCACCACAAATCGTGGTGATGCAAACGTGATAGTGAAAAACCTTCCATGTGTAGCAGAAAAACATGGAAACAGAACAGGCCTCATCCGAGGAGAATTGGGCACCCAGATGGCGTTAGGGGTTACCATCCAGCCAATCACATGCATCTTGCGGATTTGACCGAGCCTTTGTATTAAACCCGGAGACGGCTAGGATACAACATACTGTACTATATTTCTTTTTCTCGGAAGCATCTCCTCACATCTGTGAAGGAGTGACGTTTCCTCTGTGTTTCAGCAGAAAAGTCTGGAAAGAGCATGGTGCAAGCATTTTTAAACTTTAAATCTTGATGCTTTCTTGCTTCAGCCAGGAGCATATCACGGTCTCTATAGTGTTTAGAAACCTGACTAGGAAGGGCTGAGGCAGAGAACGAGGGGGTCTAGCACCGGTGGGAACCCAGTGTGCTCTCTCCACCATGTATGTGGGCAGGAGATCCTCCAGGGAAAGCAGTGTTTAAAAAAACTGTTCAGTAAACAGGACCTTCTGCACCTTCAGGCAATCCCAGCACCCTCACATTATTTCTCCTCTGCCTGTCCTCAAAGTCATCAGCACGATGTTGGAGTGATCTTACTATGTCTCCGAGTTCAGACAGTGGGAAGCCCTGGGAGTGGGAGGCATTTTCCACCTCAGAGATGCGGTCTTCTGCCTCTGATCTTGTCCAGGTTGTGTCTGATGAGATTACACTCAGATGCCAGTTAGTCAATACGACCCATAAGATCAGTCTTGGACGCTGGGATTCCACCTCTAACTCGGGGGGTGGTGGTGGTGATAGCTCCAGTGCACAGTGTGCAATGCCTGCGCTTGATTGCTGCTCCATCCTTGCTCTCTGCTGCCTGGCGCGCTATGAGCACGACAAAGGAGCCAAGATGGTGGGGGCGGGGCCAATATCTCCACCACGCTGGGAGCGGGGCTGCCTTTGATCCCATGGCGGCAGCAGACGGGTCTCCTTGTGTTTGTTTGAGGTCGAGAATGGTATTTTATGCGCTCCGCAGTCTCCACTACCTGAATCTGTGCAGTTATCCGGGCAAGGGTTGGTTTGAAAGGCTCCAAAGGGGTAATTTTCAGAAGGAAAGCCGGAGCTCAGACGAGACACGTCTTGCCCCAATCACATCCGGTCACGCCCCTCGGCAGATCTTCTTTAGTGCTTTGCATGCAGTGTGCCCAGCATTTACTGTGTTCATATTGTATATACAGTGGGGACGGAAAGTATTCAGACCTCCTTACATATTTCACTCTTTGTTATATTGCAGCCATTTGCTAAAATCATTTAACTTATTTTTTTTCATCATTAATGTACACACAGCACCCTATATTGACAGAAAAACACAGAATTGTTGACATTTTTGCAGATTTATTAAAAAAGAAAAACTGAAATATCACATGGTCCTAAGTATTCAGACCCTTTGCTCAGTATTTAGTAGAAACACCCTTTTGATCTAATACAGCCATGAGTCTTTTTGGGAAAGATGCAACAAGTTTTTCACACCTGGATTTGGGGATCCTCTGCCATTCCTCCTTGCAGATCCTCTCCAGGTCTGTCAGGTTGGATGGTAAACGTTGGTGGTCAGCCATTTTTAGGTCTCTCCAGAGATGCTCAGTTGGGTTTAAGTCAGGGCTCTGGCTGGGCCATTCAAGAACAGTCACAGAGTTGTTGTGAACCCACTCCTTCGTTATTTTAGCTGTGTGCTTAGGGTCATTGTCTTGTTGGAAGGTAAACCGTTGGCCCAGTCTGAGGTCCTGAGCACTCTGGAGAAGGTTTTCATCCAGGATATCCCTGTACTTGGCCGCATTCATCTTTCCCACGATTGCAACCAGTCTTCCTGTCCCTGCAGCTGAAAAACACCCCCACAGCATGATGCTGCCACCACCATGTTTCACTGTTGGGACTGTATTGAACAGTTGATGAGCAGTGCCTGGTTTTCTCCACACATACCGCTTAGAATTAAGGCCAAAAAGTTCTATCTTGGTTTTATCAGACCAAAGAACCTTATTTCTCACCATCTTGGAGTCCTTCAGGTGTTTTTTAGCAAACTCCATGCGGGCTTTCATGTGTCTTGCACTAAGGAGAGGCTTCGGTCAGGCCACTCTGCCATAAAGCCCCAACTGGTGGAGGGCTGCAGTGATGGTTGACTTTCTACAACTTTCTCTCCTCTCCCGACTGCATCTCTGGAGCTCAGTCGCAGTGATCTTTAGGTTCTTCTTTACCTCTCTCACCAAGGCTCTTCTCCCCCGATAGCTCAGTTTGGCCGGACGGCCAGCTCTAGGAAGGGTTCTGGTTGTCCCAAACGTTTTCCATTTAAGGATTATGGAGGCCACTGTGCTCTTAGGAACCTTAAGTACAGCTGAATTTTTTGTAACCTTGGCCAGATCTGTGCCTTGCCACAATTATGTCTTTGAGCTCTTCAGGCAGTTCCTTTGACCTCATGATTCTCATTTGCTCTGACATGCACTGTGAGCTGGAAGGTCTTATATAGACAGGTGTGTGGCTTTCCTAATCAAGTCCAATCAGTATAATCAAACACAGCTGGTCTCAAATGAAGGTGAAGAACTATCTCAAGGATGATCAGAAGAAATGGACAGCACCTGAGTTAAATATATGAGTGTCACAGTAAAGGGTCTGAATACTTAGGACCATGTGATATTTCAGTTTTTCTTTTTTAATAAATCTGCAAAAATGACAAAAATCCTGTGTTTTTCTGTCAATATGGGGTGCTGTGTGTACATTAATGAGGAAAAAAAATAAACTTAAATGATTTTAGCAAATGGTTGCAATATAACAAAGAGTGAAAAATGTAAGGGGACTGAATACTTTCTGTCCCCACTGTATATTGTATATATTCTTTGTGTGACTTCATTCAGCTTTTCATGCCAACCTGTTAACCGTTTTTTTCCGGACAAATTAATTCCACACTCCAGCGTACAACAACATAAAGAAGCTTTTATGTCTTTTAGCCATTTCCTAAATCACACAAATCTGCCCTAATAGTCTGCTTTCTTATGAGAACTTCTGTGTCTACATTCTTGCCAGCTTTGTCATATATTTGGTACACTCAGTAGATGACATTTCCAGAGTCAGGTAAGCATAGCTCTGTACACAAGTGTAAGTAAAGGTTCTTTGGATTAATACTTAAAGAGACGATGTCAACAACTTCAAAATTGCTGAAAAAGGCACAAAAAAATTCAAGTACTTTAAAATACTTACTTGCAGCGTTTTCGTCTCCAGAAATGTTGTTGAAAAATCGAACTACTCCAAGAAAAGTAAATTCCCCTGCAGAGCCCCCTCCCTCTTTGCATGTCATAGCCCTCTCTTTTACTGGGAGTGTCTAATAACTCTCTGTGTTGGCCCAGCTCCTCTACCCCCTCCCCTCACCTTGTATACATAACCTTTTATGTAACCGCTTGGAAGGAGTAAATGATAATGTCACTTGGTTGACAGCTCTGAATCTTCTGGGGTTGCAGATAACTTATCCAAGATGGTGTCACCCAGTAGCAGTCTCAGAGCTTTTGGATAACTACATAAGGCAGGTTTTTACAGGTAAATAACATGTATAAAACATTTTAAGCACACATTTATTCTGATTGAAAGATTGCTGTTAAAATGTAATCGTCTGTTTTTTTTCTGGCTTTTTGGATAGCGTCAGGAAAGATTAGAACCCCTATTAAGTTGTTAATGCTGTCTGTGTTCAGTAGGCATATGCACCCTCTTTTTCTCCTTTTGTCCTGGTGATTATTGTCTCGAGGACAGAAAGTCATGAAAAATCCAAGTCTGTGTGTTACTAATCTTATTTTATGGGAGGTCTGCTCTTGAGGAAAACAGTGTGACAAAATGCGTCGGCTGGCGCAAAGGCATATTGACATACTGATTATAATGCTGGGTGAGCGTTTGAAAAATGATAGCATTATGATTTTTTTTTGTAACTAAAATGTTTTAATAAATGCAGTTAGCACCATGATGTTCCCCCTCCTTTGCAATACAGCATTGATATATGTACAGTGCTGGAGTTGGAAAAAAGGAGAGATTGGAGGTCTTTGTGTTATATGGGAAGACTTGTTGTATCTTATTGAAGATTTGACATCCACGCACTTGTATGAATTTTATGCAGACATTATTTGCACTTTATACACATTGATATGACATTTATGGATTGATTTACAGGTTGAAATGTTATTGTGATGTTTTTGTAATATATATCTACTGCACATGCACTATTTTACATTTTAAAAGTAAAAGCTTGTCATAAACGGTGATGTATATTAATTTATATGCACTTTATTGATTAAGGGAAGGTCAAATAGATTGGGAAGGGAGCACTGTAAATGTTGTAACTATATGATTACTATATCTGTTTGATATTGATGCAGCCGCTAAGGAAGTTGAGGGGGTAGAAAAGGTTGCACAGATCTATATCATTGATTGCTATACCACTGGTAATTCTGCCTTTTTTGAGCCCTTAACCACGTGCAATATTTAAGTCCTGATGAAGGAGGAGTAGTTTGAGTCCCCAAAAAGCATTGGCTGTTTTATGTGATAATACGGCTAACCATTAAAGCTCCTAGGTCTGTTGGTTTTTTACGTTTTGAGGTTATTATTACTACCTGTGTCTTTCTGCTCCCTTGATTCTTTGCCCTGATATCACACTGGGTCACAGGCAGCAGTCAAAGCTGCATGGAAGTATTACTTTTTACAAAGTCTACCCAAAAAAAGAAAACCTGGACTCGTTTATGGTAAAAGAAATGAGGGGTATAAAACGAGCGTTAAATTGTTGCTTAAAATGTGGGGCAACTTACCACAAGGAGAATTATAAAAAGGCTTAAAGTGAATCTAAACAAAAGAACAAGAACAAAAATGTAATATATTGAAGACTACCATTTACTAGTTTTCTTTTTCTTAATGTTAAAACTACTTAATGTAAAAACTACTGAACAACTTCCCCCTGCCTTATCTCTTTAAAATAGGGAGGAAGTGTTCTGTAGTTTAGAGAGAGCGCTTGGAAACTGACAACTGACAGTCAGTAGAGGCAAAGTGCACAAGAAGTTATTAGTGTATAACACATTCCTGGCAGGATTAACATCAATATATATATATATATATATATATATATATATATATATATATATATATATACAGTGGGGACTGGGGACGGAAAGTATTCAGACCCCCTTAAATTTTTCACTCTTTGTTATATTGCAGCCATTTGCTAAAATCATTTAAAGTGTATGTAAACCCACTGTCATCAATTTGAAAGCATTAGCAGAGGTAATATATAAAGGCTTTACATGCCTCCTGCATGTATTCTTCTATTTAAATAGTCACCCCCTCATCTGCTAGGAGCCCCGCAATCTTCCAAATTCTGTGGGCGTTTTCATTCTCAGTGCTTGGTGGGCGGAATCGTGACGTCAAAGGACACTTCCACCTACCACTACACTCCCACAGCCAGCCAGGAAGAGCCTCGCGCCTGGTGAGACTCGCGTGCATGTGCAGGAGTGACAGAGCGCGTTCTGTGATGAAAGCAGTGCGCGCTCATGTTACGCCTGCGCATGTGCAGACCAGGAAGCACGAGAAGGAGAGGCAGAGAGGCAGAACCATTGGAAATTGTTGTACATCCAATCCTGGCAGAGCAGCAGAAGAAAGAAGTGGGGGAGGGAATTAAAAAATAATGCATGTCTCTTAGGCTAGTGCACGAGATATGTAAATCACCTGTCACTTACAGCAAGGGGGAGGATTTGACAAAGTTTTTCTCTGTCAAGATTTATCTCACTGAACAATAATAGAGGATTGCTCAGAGCTGGATTAACTCTTTGTGGCAAGACTGGGCTCAAATGATAGGAAATCTTATACTCTACATTATGACATCAAAAAAAAAAAAATTCGGGTTTACATCCACTTTGTGTTAATTTTTTTTCCTCATTAATGTACACACAGCACCCCATATTGACAGAAAAACACAGAATTGTTGACATTTTTGCAGATTTATTAAAAAAGAAAAACTGAAATATCACATGGTCCTAAGTATTCAGACCCTTTGCTGTGACACTCATATATTTAACTCAGGTGCTGTCCATTTCTTCTGATCATCCTTGAGATGGTTCTACACCTTCATTTGAGTCCAGCTGTTTTTGATTATACTGATTGGACTTGATTAGGAATACCACACACCTGTCTATATAAGACCTTACAGCTCACAGTGCATGTCAGAGCAAATGAGAATCATGAGGTCAAAGGAACTACCTGAAGAGCTCAGAGACAGAATTGTGGCAAGGCACAGATCTGGCCAAGGTTACAAAAAATTTCAGCTGCACTTAAGGTTCCTAAGAGCACAGTGGCCTCCATAATCCTTAAATGGAAGATGTTTGGGGCGACCAGAACCCTTCCTAGAGCTGGCCGTCAGGCCAAACTGAGCTATCCGGGGAGAAGAGCCTTGGTAAGAGAGGTAAAGAAGAACCCAAAGATCACTGTGGCTTAGCTCAAGAGATGCAGTCGGGAGGATGGGAGAAAGTTGTAGAAAGTCAACCATCACTGCAGCCCTCCACCAGTCGGGGCCTTATGGCAGAGTGGCCCGACGGAAGCCTCTCCTCAGTGCAAGACACATGAAAGCCTGAATGGAGTTTGCTAAAAAACACCTGAAGGACTCCCAGATGGTGAGAAATAAGATTCTCTGGTCTGATGAGACAAAGATAGAACATTTTGGCCTTAATTCTAAGCGGTATGTGTGGAGAAAACCAGGCACTGCTCATCACCTGTCCAATACAGTCCCAAAAATGAAACATGGTGGTGGCAGCATCATGCTGTGGGGGTGTTTTTCAGCTGCAGGGACAGGACGACTGGTTGCAATTGAGGAAAAGATGAATGCGGCCAAGTACAGGGATATCCTGGACGAAAAACCTTCTCCAGAGTGCTGAGGACCTCAGACTGGGCCGAAGGTTTACCTTCCAACAAGACAATGACCCTAAGCACACAGCTAAAATAACGAAGGAGTGGCTTCACAACAACTCCGTGACTGTTCTTGAATGGCCCAGCCAGAGCCCTGACTTAAACCCAATTGAGCATCTCTGGAGAGACCTAAAAATGGCTGTCCACCAACATTTACCATCCAACCTGACAGAACTGGAGAGGATCTGCAAGGAGGAATGGCAGAGGATCCCCAAATCCAGGTGTGAAAAACTTGTTGCATCTTTCCCAAAAAGACTCATGGCTGTATTAGATCAAAAGGGTGCTTCTACTAAATACTGAGCAAAGGGTCTGAATACTTAGGACCATGTGATATTTCAGTTTTTCTTTTTTAATAAATCTGCAAAAATGTCAACAATTCTCTGTTTTTCTGTCAATATGGGGTGCTGTGTGTACATTAATGAGGGAAAAAAACAAACTTAAATGATTTTAGCAAATGACTGCAATATAACAAAGAGTGAAAAATTTAAGGGGGTCTGAATACTTTCCGTCCCAACTGTATGTGTATATATATATATATATATACACTATATTACCAAAAGTAGTGGGACAACTGCCTTCACATGAACCTTAATGGCATCCCAATCTCAGTCCATAGGTTTCAATACTGAGTTGGCCCACCCTTTGAAGCTATAACAGCTTGAACTCTTCTGGGAAGGCTTTCCACAAGGTTTAGGAGTGTGTCCATGGGAATGTTTGACCATTCTTCCAGAAGCACATTTGTGAGATCAGGCACTGATGTTGAATGAGAAGGCCTGGCTCACAGTCTCCTCTCTAATTCATCCCAAAGGTGTTCTATCGGTTTAGGTCAGGACTTTGTGCAGGCCAGTCAAGTTCCTCCACCCTAAACTCACTCATCCACACCATAACCCCCCCCTCCACCATATGATTTGGACCAGTGCACAAAGCAAGGTCCATAAAGACATTGATGAGCAAGTTTGGGGTGGAGGAACTTGACTGGCCTGCACAGAGCCCCGACCTCAACACGAACAACTTTTGGATGAATTAGAGCGCAGACTGTGAGCCAGGCCTTCTCGTCCAACTTTAGTGCCTGACCTCAAAAATGCGCTTCTGGAAGAATGGTCAAACATTCCCATAGACACCCTCCTAAACCTTGTGGACAGCCTTCCCAGAAGTATTGAAGCTGGTATAGTTGCAATGAGTGGGCCAACTCAATATGAAACCCTGCGGACAAAGACTGGGATGCCATTAAAGTTCAGTGCGTATAAAGGCAGGCATCCCAATACTTTAGGTAATATAGTGTGTGTGTATACATGTGTATATATATATATATATATATATATATATATATATAAAATATTGCACTTATCAAACTGATACAGCAAAAAGTTTTCAATTATATTTTTAGCAGACAAAACAATGTTAGGGTTTACATTTACCTATTAAAAATTACTTTTTTAAAGTGAACCCTATAAGAGTTTTTATATAAGTTTTTTTTGTTTTTGTTTTTTTTTTTTTAAGTTTTTCATTAGCATACAAAATTGCCCACACAGGGGCCATACTTTTATATAAGTTTTATAAGTATTTTCTTAATCTCTGTTGGTCCTTTAAAAGTGATTTGCCAACTTCGAAGCTTACCGTCAGCTATTGTAAAGAAATGACAATGGAATAGACGCCTTTAAACAGAATGCTGGGCCTGCCTGAAAGGAAATTCACTAATAGTCAAATGTACTTTCTCTTATAAATTAGCAGTGCTGGCAAGTTGTAAATTGCACATATGTTTTTGGAACAACTCATCCGTCACCCTCTATTGTTTGATGTTTTTCTCTTTCCCTCAGTCTATACCAGAGGTAATTTCATGTCAAGGCGAATCTTTTCACCTACTGACAAAGACTCTGTCCTACCGTGATATTAGCTAAAAATAAGCTGCTGAATCTTTATTCTTAAAAAGTTTTGATTATTGCCAACATTATGCAAGAGGAAGAAAAAAATATGGCAAATGTTTGCAAAGTCTTGGTGCACTGCACCAATCAATAACTCAGATCTTGCAGGTTAGCTGGCTTTGAAACTTATATCTCTCTTGAGATATTAGACATTCAACGTTAGATTATGCAACCTAAAGCCCCGCCCACTTTGCACTATTTTATTACATTTCAAAAACAAATCTACCATATTTATGCTGCACTGGCAGGAAAAACAAGCATATTGGTATAGTGTATTTTTTTTCATATAGCACTCTCATTTCGTATCAGAAAAAATGATTATGGGACTAATTTTTGCTTTTTGCCTTAGCTACCCTGAAAAACCTAAAATATACCTTTGAAGTTTTTTAGAAGATCTTTTTAGAGCTACATGTGGGGAATCTATTTTCAAAAGTTCACACTTTAACACCACCATCATTATACTGCGGCAGATTGGCTCTCCTGCGCAAACCGCCGTAGTTGTACGTCTTTGCACAGGAGATAGCGGGCGCGCAAGCGCCTGCTGGTCCAGCGGACTCGATGTCCACCGGCGACCCGCGATCGCAGTGTACAGAGGCAAAACGGAGAACTGCCCATTTAAACAAGGCGATTCCCTGTTCTCTCTCTCCAGTGCTCTCCACCCCTGTTTTTCAGCCCCTCCCCCAGTGCTCTTCGCCACCCCACACTCTTAGCCCCCCGTGCTCTTTGCCCCCCCCCCGTGCTCTCCACCCCTGTTTTTTTTTGGCTCCCCCTCC
Organism: Lithobates clamitans; assembly: GCA_037952925.1. Lineage (NCBI taxonomy): Eukaryota > Metazoa > Chordata > Amphibia > Anura > Ranidae > Lithobates > Lithobates clamitans. The sequence continues at coordinate 746,062 of JBBGZY010000310.1, forward strand.
AGTGCTCTCAAGCTTCCCCCCAGCACTCTCCGCTCCCCACCCCTGTACTCTCCACTCCCCCCTGCATTTTGCCCCCACCCATGTGCTCTCCAACCCCCGCCAGTGCTCTCCAGTCCCCCGTGCTTTCCACCCCTGTTCTTTCTGGCCCCCACTGGTGCTTTCAAGCTCCCCCATTGCTCTCCTCTCCCCCCTGCTCTTTGTACCCCCCAGTGCTCTCCACCCCTGTTTTTCTGCCCCTCCCCCACTGGTGCTTTCAAGCTCCCCTCATTGCTCTCCACTCCCCCCTGCTCTTTGTACCCCCCAGTGCTCTCCACCCCTGTTTTTCTTCCCCTCCCCCAGTGCTCTTCGTCACCCCACACTCTTAGCCCCCACAGTGCTCTCCACCTCTGTTCTTTTTGGACCCCCAGTGCTCTCAAGTCCCCCCCCAGCGCTCTCCGATCCCCATCCCTGTGATCTCCACTCCCCCCTGCTCTTTGCCCCCACCCATGTGCTCTCCAACCCCGCCAGTACTCTCTGCTCCCCCTTCTTTCCAGCTCCCACCCAGTGCTCTCCACTTCCCCAGGACCAGAGGACAGGCTAACTGGGGCCGGAAAATGAGGATGGCTGAAGGTGCAGGTGGCCAGGGACCACTCCATCTCACAACAAACAGATCCTCTGGAAGGAGCACTGTCCCCATACAAAACGAGAACAGACCCTGCCTGCTGTTGGCCATCATGGATATCCTGCTGGCATGCAAGGTACCGTACCGAGCATCAACAACACACCTTCCCACAGACAGGGACTGCTGACTGGGCCATGGGGCACAGGAGGGGCTGCAATGATGAGCACAGTGAAGCTGCATTCCTGGGCACAGTGAGACTGCATTCACGGGCACAGTGAGACTGCATTCACTGGCACAGTGAGACTGCATTTGATGGGCACAGTGAGGCTGCATTGATGGGCACAGTGAGACTGCAATGATGAGCACAGTGAGGCTGCAATGGTGGGCACAGTGAGGCTGCATTCATGGGCACAGTGAGACTGCATTCATCGGCAGAGTAAAGCTGCATTTGATGAGCACAGTGAGGCTGCATTTGATGAGCATAGTGAGGCTGCATTTGATGAGCACAGTGAGGCTGCATTTGATGAGCACAGTGAGGCTGCATTGATGGGCACAGTGAGGCTGCATTGATGGGCACAGTGAGGCTGCATTTGATTGGTACTGATGAGGCTGCATTTGATGGGCTCTGGTGAGGCTGCATTTGATGGGCACTGGTGAGGCTGCATTGAGCTCCTGTATCATGTCTGCAGTCTCTGACCATCTCCTGTATCATGTCTGCAGTCTCTGACCATCTCCTGTGTCATGTCTGCAGTCTCTGAGGGAGTCTGCAGAGGAGTCAAGAGTGGGAGCACCGCCGGGATGGGGGTCATGGGAGAAGTCAGACAAGTGTGGACTGTGGAGAGGAGACTATAGGATAAAACCAGAGCCACCGAGCTGGAGCCGACTGACTGAGCCCTACACGGTGCACCTGAGAGGAGGTCAGTGACAGCACCGCTAGGCCAGTCTGAAGGGGGGATCACTGATGTAAGGGGGGAGTGAATACGATAATGTAAGGGGGCACCGATATAAAGCACAGCCTTATATCAGTAACCCACCCCCCCTTACCTTAGTGTATTCTTTCTGCGGAAGGTGGTTCCCCCCCCCCCTCCCACGTTCTGAGTTCCTGGGGTCCCCCTTGATGATTGATCACTTACCACTTTTAACTGGAATTTGCTTTTATATATATATATATATATAAAGCCCTATGTGATTTCATATCTGTCTTATCTATATATAATACACTCTTCAAATGTGCATTTTATGGTTTTCCCTTTCATGAACAAGAAATCAATGACGTTATGCTGTTGCGGTGGTATAATAATGCTGTGGGGCTGGTATGAAATTTTTTCCAGGGCTGGATGTTATTCCCAGTCCGGCCCTGCGCACAAGATAATAATTGGTTGAAACATGTGGGATGGGACAGGCCTGAGCTCAGGGAACGTGTGCCCCAGGGAATTCTGGGATCTTTCGGAAGAGTCCTATGGAAAAGTTGTAAAGCGCTACATAAACTATTGGCGCTATATAAATCCTGTATAAAAAAAGCTACCCACCCTCCCGCCCCTTTTTCCTCTGTTATGGTATGTCACCGCTTTCTGCGGTTTCTTGACCTTGCCAGCATTTAAAGTTGCTATAATGGGCTATTTGGAAGTAGGCTGTCTGTCCAGCACTTATGGTAAGGACAGGCCCCACCTCCCCCTTTGGATTTGAGTGCTCACAGTACGACTGTGACTGGCACTGGTTAAATGTGTTCACATGTTAAGTGTTTGTTTTTTATTAAAGAAGTGGCCTTGATCTTTCCAACCTAATGGTTGTAAGCGTTTTATTTAATGGGGTAAAAGGGCAAGGGTGGTGGGGGATTTGATCCCATGGTGTTACATTAATTGGGACCTAAGCCCATTGCGCCCCAGCAGTCAAGCGTTTTCATTACACTTATGCCCTGTACACACGATCGGACATTCCGACGACAAAATCCATCGGATTTTTTCCGACGGACTTTAGGCCAAACTTGTTTTGCATACACACGGTCGCACAAAGTTTAAATGATCGGATTTTGTTGTCGGAAAATTTTATATCCTGCTCTCAAACTTTGTGTGTCGGAAATTCTGATGGAAAAAGTCCGATGAAGCCCACACACGATAGGAATTTCTGACAACACAATCCGATTGCACTTTTTCCATCGGAAAATCCGACCGTGTGTACAGGGCATTAGTATAACAAATAATCCAAAAAAACAGTGCTGCGCTAAAACATTGTGTCTTTTGAGTTCGTGTATTGCTCCCGAGCAGTAATTCAACTAATGATCCTAAAAAGTAGTGCTCAAAAATGTGAAACAGTTTGGAACAAATTGTCCACGTATTTAGTAAACAAAAGAATCCATAGGAAGAACAGTAAAATATTCAATAAATGTGCTGATCCACCATAATTAATGTGCAAAAAGTTCCTTCAATGTGCTAGTGCTCTCCTCCATCAATGTACTTCTGCCTGCTCACCTCAAATTTTGACCCCTGTTTCCCCAGCGGGTAAAATCAGTAGTTCCCCTCTGGGGATATTGGAGAGGTCTGTCTGGCGTGCTGCTCCTCTGTATCTCCCACTCCTTCCTGCTGGCTCAATGAGCCTCGATCACGCTTGGAAGTATTGGATATAAGGAGGAATAAGAAACAAAATATAGTGCTCTCCGTTTGGTAAAAGTTTTATGCTCCACATAAAATAATATTAAAACACTCACAAATATGACACTGGAGCAGTACTGGCTACACTGATAAAAATTATTCTGTTGGTTTGTAATTTTAACATAAAAAATAAATAATTTTTGATTAATTTACTTTAATATTTTAAGTGCCTTACTTTATCTTTCATTAGTTCTTAAAACACACCTTTTACATTTAAGAAAATAATGTATAATATTGAGTAATCTAGATAAAACTTTTAAGGTATGTGCATTTCCGAATTTTAAAAGAGTTACATTTACTTAAAAAAAAGATTTTTTTCATTTGATTGAAATTGCGGGACGCATATATTTGCCAAACGTGCAACCACACGAGTTTTGATGCTGTATATTTTAAAGAGTTTGATGTCTTTTGGAACTTTGAAAGCCTGCACAAGGCAGTTCCCATACATTTGAGGCCCATCAGGACAAAAGAGCACCACCAGTGACAAGAATTTTTCCAAGTCACTACAAAGCCATGCAATGCCATTGAAAGGAAAGAGTGAACATTGAACAAATTATCGCATGCTTTAAATGTTGCTTTACATACCATCAAAAATGTTTATTTTATTTGCAGATTACTATATTTAAAATAAATAGACATACGTCCGTTGTATACACCTATTGGGACAACTCACTTGTGCTTACTGCATGCGGCAGAACGCAACCAAGATGCAGGGTGAGGGACCGCCAGCTGTTAAGCTTCAAAACTATTTTGTGCCACAAAAATGAATGTTTCAGCTGGTTCCGTTTTTGAGATATTGGAATTCAAATTCAAATTCAAATTTAATAACATTGGGTGCCCACTTTGAACCCAATGTTATTAAAATGTAAAAACAAAGATAGCATTAGTTTGCACTGCATCTGTGCCGATTTGTGCTGCAAAAACAAACGTATGCACTGGTTTGGTTTCAGAGATATTGCGCATTATAGTTGATGAAACCTTTCCCACTTTGCACCACATGTTATTACATTTTTAAAACAATTATACAATTGTTTTGTGCTGCGTTTTGTGCTGATTTGTAGCACAAAAACAAATTTTATGTTTGTCCGGTTTTTGAGATATTAGACATTCAACGTTAGATTATGCAACCTAAAGCCCCGCCCACTTTGCACTATTTTATTACATTTCAAAAACAAATCTACCATATTTATGCTGCACTGGCAGGAAAAACAAGCATATTGGTATAGTGTATTTTTTTTTCATATAGCACTCTCATTTCGTATCAGAAAAAATGATTATGGGACTAATTTTTGCTTTTTGCCTGAGCTACCCTGAAAAACCTAAAATATACCTTTGAAGTTTTTTAGAAGATCTTTTTAGAGCTACATGTGGGGAATCTATTTTCAAAAGTTCACACTTTAACACCACCATCATTATACTGCGGCAGATTGGCTCTCCTGCGCAAACCGCCGTAGTTGTACGTCTTTGCACAGGAGATAGCGGGCGCGCAAGCGCCTGCTGGTCCAGCGGACTCGATGTCCACCGGCGACCCGCGATTGCAGTGTACAGAGGCAGAACGAAGAACTGCCCATTTAAACAAGGCGATTCCCTGTTCTGCCAGATGACATGTCAGAGATCTTCTCTTCCCAGTGATCGGGAACAGCGATCTCTGTCATGTCCCTGGTAGCCCATCCCCCCTACAGTTAGAACACACCCAGGGAACACACTTAACCCCTTGATCACCCCCTAGTGGTAACCCCTTCCCTGTCAGTGTCATTATACATTTTTATCGCACTGATCAATGTAATAATGTCACAGGTCCCCAAAAAGTGTCATTTGGGGTCAGATTTATCCGCCGCAATGTTGCAGTTCCACTAAAAATCGCAGATTGCCACCATTACTAGTAAAAACAATTAAAAAAAAATAAAAGTGCCTAAATCTATCCATAGTTTGTAAACGTGATAACTTTTGCGCAAACCAATCAATATATGCCTATTGCGATTTTTTTAACCAAAAATATGTAGAAGAATATATATTGGCCTAAACTGATGAATAAATTCGTTTTTATATTTATATTTTTTTTGTTTATAGCGCAAAAAATAAAAACTGCAGAGGTGATCAAATACCACCAAAAGAAATCTCAATTTGTGGGGAAAAAAAGGATGTCAATTTTGTTTTGGTACAGCGTTGCACGACCACACAATTGTTGGTTAAAGCGAAGCAGTGACGTATCGCAAAGAATGGCCTGGTCATTAAGGGGGCAAATCCTTCCGGAACTGAAGTGGTTAACCACTTCAGCCCCGGAGAATTTTACCCCCTTCCTGACCAGAGCACTTTTTGCGATTCGGCACTGTGTCGCTTTAACCGACAATTGCGTGGTCGTGCATGCTGTACCAAAACAAAATTGACGTCCTTTTTTTTTTTTTTACTGACAATTGCGCGGTCTTGCGAAGTTGTACCCAAACAAAATTGACATCCTTTTTTTCCCACAAATAGAGCTTTCTTTTGGTGGTATTTGGTCGCCTTTTTTACTATTGGCTATAATAAATATCCCCCAAAAATATATAAAAAAACATTTTTTTTCCTTAATTTAGGCCAATATGTATTCTTCTACATATTTTTGGTAAAAAAAATTGCAATAAGCGTATATTGATTGGTTTAAATTTATAGCGTCTACAAAATAGGGGATAGTTTTATGGCATTTTAATTTTTTATTTATTTTTTATAAGTAATGGCGGCGATCTGCGTTTTTTTTCGGGACTACGACATTATGGCGGACACATCGGACATTTTTGACACTATTTTGGGACCATTGTCATTTATACAGCGATCAATGCTATAAAATTGCATTGATTACTGTGTAAATGGCACTGGCAGTGAAGGGGTTAACCACTAGGGGGCAGTGAAGGGGTTAAGTGTGTCCTAGGGAGTTATTCTAACTGTGAGGGGGCTGGACTTCAAAACACAGGACAGTGATCACAGCTCTCGATGGGAGAGAGCTGTGATCTCTGTCCTGTCACTAGGCAGAACGGGGAAATGCTTTGTTTACAAAAGCATCTCCCTGTTCTTCCTCTCCGTGACACGATCGCGGGCACCCGGCAGATATCATCACCGCCCGCAACACCCGCTTCTTAAAGGTGACGTGCCTGTACGCCCTTTTGCCTACCAGCGCCATTCTGCCGACGTACATCGGCGTGCGCTGGTCGGCAAGCAATTAAAGTGCAAATTACTTTTCTAAAAAGCTTAAAAAAAGTTAATACATTCTGTTTTCTATGTTCTTTACAGATATACTTTATATACATGTATGTGTTTAAGTTTGATTTGTTGGCTGAGAAAAAGGCTTTTTTTTTCTTTTTTTTTTAAATGTTTACATGTACATTTGATGCTGCTTTAATATTACATTTGTAACACTTTACGAATAATAAATGTTAATTTATTTTGAAAGCCTGTTTCATGAGACTATTCCTTTTTTAAAAGAACATATTATTGTATTATTTTTATATAAAAATCTTCAAACATATATCAAATACATTTGGAAAATAAATTTTACCAACTTAATTTTTTTTAGTAAGTTACAAGTTAACCAAGTAAGTAACTAAGAAACTAAGTAATAGGGCAGCACAGTGGTGTAGTGGTTAGCACTTTCGCCTAGCAGCAAAAGGGTCGCTGGTTCAAATCTCAACTACGACACGCCCTGCCTGGAGTTTGCATGTTCTATCCTGTGCCTGCGTAGGTTTCCTTCCACACTCCAAAGACGACATCCTGGCAGAGTAATTGGCTCCTGTGTAAATTAACCCTAGTATGTGTATGGATGTGAGTTAGGGATCTTAGATTGAAAGCTCCTTGAGGGCAGGGACTGATCTGAATGTATATGGAAATTAACAATGCTATAAAAGTACTATAAAAGTACTTGAAATAAATAAGTTAATAAAAGTGTTCCTAACCTAAAATTGTCTAGAAACTGGAAAAAGTGAGTTGGCTTTACTTAAACCTATGGTCTATAAACTGGAAAAGAAAGTTGGCTTTACTTGAACCTATAAACTGGAAAAATTGAGTTGGCTGTACTTAAAACTATAGTTCCAGACAAGTTAAGGTATATATTCCTAACTTAAAACACTATGGTCTATAAACTGAAAAAAATTAATTTGGCTTTACTTAAAACAACAAAGTTGAAAACATGAAAAGTCTAATGAGTCAGACAAAAATAAGTTTAGTTGACAGTACTTAAAAGGCTGATGCAAATAGTTGTCTCAATTTTTTTGAGTAGACCCAGCACAATATTTTTACAGTGTATCAAGGCTTATGTCACAAATCTCACTTGTCAGGATGGCCGTAGGATGACATCAGAAGATGGGCTTCGCCCCTATAGGCATAATGTCTGGGCGTAGACTTCTTCAGTAGGGGTGGGGTTTTGATGTCAGCGGAGATATGTGAATACCTGTGTCCAGCAACAAAGTTATAGATTGATGGGCTCCGCCCCTATACGCATTATGTCTGGACATAGACTTCTTCAGTAGGGGTGGGGCTATGATGTCAGAGCGGAGATATGTGAATACCTATGTCCAGCAACAAAGTTTAGATTGATGTTTCCTTAAGAAGCTGTTTATTAATGTAATGGCTTGGAGGACAATTAAACTGTGGTCTTGCCCTTTCAGCAAAGGTTTGTCTCAAGTTTCATTTTTTAGAAGGCAAGGTCAAGCACAAGGTTGAAATGTGCCGCCAAGGGTTGGTACACCATGTTTCCCAGCAGTTAAGAGCTGTCTCCCACGGTACTATTTTTCCACCATTAGATCTTCTCCATCTTCTATAGCATTGTTCAAACCACTTTATCCGAACCCAGGTTGTCATAAAAAACAATTTAATAAACCTATGGCCAGGTATGAACATTCAAGTAGGGAGGTTTGGAGTTAAATTTTAATAATGCCTTAACCCCAAGGATCTACCTATCATACCAAAGAGTTGTTTATGCTCTCTAATGTAAAGCATGTACCAATATACAAGTGCTGTATTATTTTGATTTGTCTACCTTTTTCTGCACCGACCGTGGTTTTGTTTTGTACAGTTATACTTTCTAAAAAAGAAAGTGCATCTGTTAAAAAAAAATGTGATAATGCCTGGACATACACTTTGACAAACAGAAAACAAGCGTATGGTAATAAGGCTGGGGGAGCTGACCTGCTGAGAGAATGACTTGAATGACTTAAGTGCGTATGCTGTTTTCTTTGAGGATGATTCGTTCTGCAGTGCCTGGAGCTACAGAAGTCAGTAATGGTTTGTTCAAAAGCTAACTCACGGCTTGATAAAAATGTGAAATTGTATGAAGATAAATAGACTGAACACGGATTTACTTTAAAAAGCAATTCCAGGCAACAGGTGAAAGCAACCCATAAGCGAAAAATCATTTTGGCAATGCTTAGACAACTGCCTAGGGGACAGGGTACAAGGGGCAGCACACAATCATCCACACCACCTGTTGTTTACAGGCAATACTATGTTCTTGACTCAATGTAAAGTTCTAGACTGCTGCCCTGCCTCTTCTGCTTGCCAGTAACATCTGGTTGGGTTCTTGTTGCAGCCGTCACTGCATAGTTTGTGTGTTTTTGTTGGAGTTTAATGTGTACTTACAGTTCATTTATTCTGGATCTGTTTACCAAAAACAAAATTCTTACAGAGTAGTGAAGTAATTTGCCTAGTCTTCAAGGCATTGGTTCTAAATATACTAAGAAAAGGTAAATGACTTTCCAAGCCTTTCCATCCTTAGCCTGTGCCATGTGTGTCTATGATGTCATATCGAGTTAGTGTGGTGCAGTGGCTAGCCAGATGACTATGTGATATCATATATTCAGTAAAAGCTAGATAATTAGGGTTAGACAAGGTGACACTAAACAATTGATCCAGGGCAGAAAATATAAAAGAATGCATGGGCAAAGCACAGGTTCACTTGAATTATATATCTAGACTCAGAATGTGAATCGTATCATGGTATTCGATCTCAACCCTCAGAAGTTTGACTAGCATCTCTGTCACTGGAGGTCACAGCACTTTACATTGTGTCCAGGGTGATCACTTCTTGCATTGCAACACTTCATCAGTGGAGAATAAATAGCTCATTGTACATGTTGGTGTTCCAGTGATAAGCTGGGTGTTCATCCTACACATTCTCCCCCGTCAACACATTATCAACTGTCAGGGAATCAACTTTGGAAACCTTGACATATCACTGGCTCTACAGTAGATTGATGCCCTTTGTTGTACAGGACAACTCTAGTTTAAACAAAAACTACTATATAGATTCCAATGGCAGACCTCCCTAAATACAGTCATGGACAAGTTTGTTGGTACCCTTCCATGAAAAAAGGACCAGAATTTTCTCTAAAAAAAACTTGAACCTAAACAAGGTAATTAAAGTAAATGTTACCCCAGCATTTCATAATCCAGTTATGTGTATGTTGTACAATGTACTTGTGTTAAAAAGTATCCTGTTCCTTTTGCATTGCTTCCTTTGTGTAAAATACCCAGTGACCCTGCTAGTCCTCCTACTTTCAAATCTCAAAATTCCTAGGCTAGGCATAGAAGCATATCCATCCCAGCATGGTCAGTTTTGTGGCTGTGCCTGTCCTTCAATGGGTAGACTTGTGCTGACACGCCTCCCCTCCACCTTTTCTCCTGCACACTGCTTTACTGGGAAGATGAGTGTACTGCTGTTTCTCTACCTCCTGCTGATATGCCCCCTCCACAAATGCATTGCATTTGTTGTTTTACAAGGCAAGGGTTCACATATACTTTAACATCTGTATAATTGTTTATTCCATTTTTTGTTTAAAATCAGACTTTAATTTTGATTTAACAGAATATTTTAAAAAAAAAAACAGATGAAAGAGGAATGGACAAAAATGATAGATGCCTAAACCTAATATTTTGTTGCACAACCTTAAAGGCAATCAATTCAAACAAGCAATTTCTGTAGCTCTCAATGAGGTTTCTAGTAATTTGGCGAACTTTTCTTGAGCAAACTGCTGCAGCTATTTCAGATTTGAAAGGTGCCTTCACCAGACTGCATGTTTCAACTCTTTCCAATGATGTTTGATAGTATCCAGGCTCATAAAAAGCCACTTCATAATAGTCCTAAAGTTTTGTTCTTGGCTGTGTCTTTTGGGTTAGTATTCTGTTTGAGGACACATGACCTGTGACTGAGACAGAGCTTTCTGACACTTGCCAATTGGTTTTGCCCCAGAATTCCTTGGTAGTCTTGTGCTGTGCACAGATTCAAAGCACCCAACGACACAGTAAAGCAGCCCCAAAACATAACCAAGCCTACTACATGTTTCACAGTAGGAATGGAGTTCCTTTCTTTGAAAGCTTAGGTTTTTCCATGAAGCATTTTGGCTTGCAAATTCCAGTCTGGCTTTTTTAGGTTTTTCTTTCAACCCTGGAGTTCGCCTGGCTCTTCTTCCTTTGAGCCCACTGTCATTCAAAAAGTGTTGGAGTTCAGCTTGTATCTCTTTGGAAGTTTTCCTTGGCTCCTTATCTAGCATTCACATTATCCATCTGTTCAATCTGGGGTAGATTTTCCTCTTGCAGACACATCGAGGTTGGCTACTCTCTCATGGACCTTAAACTTTTTATTAATATTTACGTCTGTTATCTCAGGGACAGCTGGTTGGAGATGGTCTTATAGCCTTTACCTTTGTCATGCTGGCCTATAATTTTCTTTATAATCTCTTCAGACAACTCTCTACTTTGCTTTCTCTGGTCCATGTCTAGTTTGGTGCACACGATAATAACAAATAGCAGACTGACTGCTTTGCTCCATGTAAATAAGCTGACTGACTGATTACAAGATTAAATGTGTGTGAAACTAATTACAGAAATAATTAGAACTATCACTATGATCCAATTATTTATAAACTGTTTAGGGGTAACCAGTTCTTTTTTTCAGAGAATAGGTGCAGGAACTCTCCCTTCTAAGTCAATTTGTGTCTCTAACCCCTACCCACCTCTGAGCACCGACCCTTGGTTCTGCCCCTACCGACCTCTGAGCACCGACCCTTGGTTCCGCCCCTACCCACCTCTGAGCACCGACCCTTGGTTCCACCCCCTACCCAGCTCCCAGTATGGTCCCTTTAAGAGAATATAGCTCATAGAGAATGATATAAAGTATCATTTTTCAATGCTAAGTAATTTGTATGGAATTTGGTAATAACGAGAAAGGCAATAAAATAGATCCCCTGCAGCCAGCAGCAATAGACTCCCCCCCTGTAAAAATAGACCACCAGCAGCAACAACAAATGTCCCAGCAGCCACCATTAATAGACTCTTCAACAGCCAGCAACAGTAGACCCCTCCCTAAATAGTAGATCCCTTCCAGTAACCCCCAGTAACAAAACATCCTCCACCAGCAACAATAGATTGCAAAAAATAGATCCTTTCCAGCAACAATAGGCACCCCAGCAGCCAGCATCAGTAGACCCTCCATCACACCCCAGCACCCCTTGCCTTTGCACACATTCAGTGCTGGAGGTGCCAAAACTGTGTTCCCCCACCTTCCCACTGAAAAAAAAAAACCCTGGGGGTAACAATGAATCTGTACAGGCCATTTTAGAATATTAATTTATCTATTTTCACCCTTTCTTTGCTTTACTCTGACATAAAGAATAAAAGGTACCACACCTTTATAAAGCACAGCATTGTGCTTTACAAGGGTGCTCAGCACTATTCTTCTGAAAGAAAAAAGGAGTGGAAAAAGCCAGAAAGAAAGCTTGGTCAGGGGCCTGTAAACAGCCTCTCCTCCAATCACAGAGTTTCTCTGAAGTTTTAAGCCAAGAGAACTCCACAGGACACTGCAGGCTCAACACTGCAGCCTGCATGTTTTGTGTTCTATTGCTCTGTTCTTAATGTCCTCCTTAGTCCTTCGCACCTTTCCCGCACTTTGGCCCACACCCACCTACTTGCCTCTGCCTCACTATTTGCCTTGCATGGGAGTTTGCTGTTATTTTCCCACTGCCATAAACTTCTCCATTGATTCCACTGACATAAATTGCCTCTTGGCAGTCCTTAAGTAGCAAAACAACATCTATCTATTAGCTTTATTGAGTCATTTAGGCAACTGTAAAGTCACCGAGCCCTGATGAAGGGGAAGTGGCCCCCAAAATGCATTGTCTGTTTTCTATTTTTCTGCTAATTTTACGTTTGTTTGGCACTCTCATTTGATTTCTTACATGTGGATTCTGAACTCTGGCTAATAATGATTTGATTGATGCACTGAAAAATCTGTATTCAATGCCTCATTTGGAATGCATTGGCAAGGTGACAGTTTCTCTTTAGGCATGCATAGCTCAATACGACACACTAGATTTTGCTTCCATATTACCTCTGTCTGCATCAGATATTTATATAGGTGCTGCCTCTTTCTGTTACTCCCTCTTCACAAATTGCTGTCATTATCACTTTTACCGACAGCATTCAAAGATTCTCTGCCAGCATTCACATTCTGCATAACCTGATTTGACCTGTCTGCTTCCGGCCTGCCCCTCTCCATTTTTTATCCCCAATGGAGGGCTGTTTATTATTGTCAGTTTTTCTATTAATTGTATAATGAAAAACAGAAAATAATGAGTACTAGAGGTCAATTTTTTTGTCTTTCTACTGACTACAATGCTGTAATTAAAGATGTAACTCCTAACTGACATTTAGTTTCCTGTAGCAAAGTGTATGTTGTTTTTCCTTAAAATACTGTTTTTATCTTTTTTCATTATTTGTTGCATCCCAGTGCTGCTGATCTCCTCTAGACTCTTTCAGCCACTTTCTGTCAACATGCACTCGCTTCAGTGCTCTGAACCAGCTTTCTGATGGTGACAACAGTGGTCCATGTCAGCAAAATGTGTGCCAGCGAAGGCGCTCATAGTCTCTACTGCAAGAGCATGTTACAGGGTCACAACACAGGAGCACAGCTGGGAGAAAGGGACTTTTAAAGTAATATTGCCAGCAGATCCGCCAGCTCAGCAGGGGATCTCTCTACTGATCAGTCAGATGACAGATCCGTGTCCTCTCCAATGATACAGAGCATACAAAGACACTGCCTGCTTTCCTCCATGGGCTGTCGGATGGAAACGAAACATCTGACTGTCATCCAATCTAATCCGCCAGATGGATGAGGAACAGATCCCCATCCGTCTGCTTTTAGCAGACAGGATCGGATGCCAGAAGGTGTCAACGGACACATGTCTCCATAGAGAGCAATGGATGGTCTGAAAAATTGACAGGTGGACCCGATCAGTCCGTCCATTTGAAAGAGGCCTAAAATGTTAAAGATTATATTATATTCTATTATAAATAATGTTATCAAACAATATATCAGTGGAGCAAGAGACAACCAAAGGTCATCTCTGCTCAACTCTGATCACTTGCTAGCTTCTAGTGAGATTTCCCTGCATTGGTTAGTGTTCCTCTCCAACCTCCAAAGCAGGTGTTCCTAAATTACTGACTAAACAGAGTGAAGTACGTAGAGGAAAGAGATAGTTTTTAAAGCCTAACTTGTGACTATAAACTCCTTTTTTTGGACCAAACTCATCCAAACAAATTATTTGCTTCACTAACAGATGAGCCTGCTGGGCACATGCGACAGTGATAGCATGTGATACATATGTAGCGCTACCCTTGTAAGGGCCGCTGGTGAATGTAGTTCGTCTCCCACCCTGCATAGCCAGACACACAGATTTCCAGTCAGACAGAGTCAAAAAGCAGTCCTTGCAACTTTGTTTTTTTCATTTTTTATTAGGGGAATAGAACTTGGATGGGGATAGGGTGCATATGGGATGCCCACTTAATTGGAGGAAATTGGTAGGGACTTAACTATACACACTCCAGTATATACAATCTCTTCTCCCAAACCTCTAGCACATATACTTGCTTGCAGACTAATACTCCCAGGACCAGCTAGCACTGATGTGGGGATCTGACACTGAATCTGTCAGACGCAAAGCAAATGCCCTTTGCAGGCAGGGACCGCGGACTCCTATGGTGTAGCAAAAATGAAAGTCTTTGGTGCTAGCTGTCCTATATGTGGCTACTGATCCCAGTACCACCTCTTCAGGCCCTGCCAGCCCTCCTGCCTGCAGCTGCCTCTTTCCACTGCCATTTCAGTCCTCCTGACTGACTCTGCACCCATCCCAGACTGCTCCATCCCAGCCCTCTCAGGCGTGCCTCCCAGTCATTCTGACTGTGTGTCACTCACCAGCCCTCTTGGCTGTTCCTGTTCCTCCTGGAGACTTGCCCGACAGTGTTCTCCCACTTGCTCCCAGTACATATAGTTTATACAGTGCTCCCAGCAGGGGCATCTGCTAGTGAAGCAAATAGATTGTTTGGACCAGCTTGGTTCAAATGAACTATTTAAAGTCACAAGAAACCTGGAGTTAGGCTTTAAAAAAGGTAGGCTTAAATCTAGTTCAATTAGTCAACCGACTAAAGAAGTATACAGTATTTACTTACAGGTGGAGCCTGGTGAAACCCTCGGCTTCTTGGATACCACAGTGGTAAGATCTCTGTGCTGTAATTTCCTGCTGTGCTCCTGTCCACCTGGGAGTTTTGGATGTTCCTGCCCACCTTTATGTGTGTCCGCTCCTCCTGTTACATGCATCATAAAAAAAAATCCAGCAGGGATTGTTGAAACCCCTCATAAATGCCACATCCGGTTTGCAGACCCAGGAAATCAGTGCAGGGGTGGTGGAAACTCCTCATAATGGACACAGCAGTTTTTCAGACCTGTGAATTCAGCACAGAAATCTCACTCTGAAAGAGTCTCTGAAAGATAGAATAGACTGTTCAGGGTCCAACTAGACCTATCATGGTTGCTGTTAAAAGGAGTCAACGAGTATTCAACCAGGTGGTGGACCGGGTAGGGGTTAGTAGTCACGCGCAATCTGGGGATCTTGTTGGTAACCATGGTAATGGGTATGAACATCCTCAAGGACTTGGACATATCTCCAATGCTGACAGAAATGGAGTGACTATGTGGCTGCAATGGGGAGAGCTGTTGTACCAGAATTGCCTGTATTGCTAAGACTCTGATGCCATACTGTTTTGGGATTGTTAAGCAAGCCCTTTGCCGCTACCCAACTAGCTGTTATTATCACAGCATTGCCTGCTTTCCCTGAGCCAGTGTAGCACATCCTCCATGTTGTTATTCAAGGCCATCACCAAGCTTCTCTGAGTCCTCTGGCAACACCACGAATCAATACCGGCATCACCCCATCTAATGTACCTCTTTGAGACAGAAGCTTTTTGAAGTTAATTAAGCAAGAGTAGCGAGCAAGGGGCTTCTACTGATGCCTAATTATGCACGGCTAGGTGAATTATTAGCCACGCGGTCATCGGAATGCATAATTATGTGATTACGCTAAGCTCAAAATGTTCCACTGCGGTTTAGGGAGAAAGAATGAAAGAATACACAGAAATGAAAAGGAAAATATGAAGTTTTATGCATCCTGGGGACTGAGTGTTCCTGAATTCTCATTCACAAGATATAAAAATATTTGGATGGGTACAAAAGCATAGCTTAATGTCAGGTTATTTTAAACACACATATCATTTGTTTGGGAACTCACAAAGTAGCCATTGATATCAGGCAGACTAAAACACATGTTGTTAAAGAGCACCTGTCCTGGTATAAAAAGCACCAAACTCAACAAAACTGTCAACATGTAGTTATATTAAGGTTTTTGAAAGTACCTGCATTAGTTTTCTAAATTGATCTACATGTCCCTGTATAGCCCTCTTGGATCCTCTATCTGGCCGTACATGGGACATTGTCTACTGTCCAAGTCAAAATTAAAGTGAACTTGTACTAAAGCTGGCCATAGACTGATCAAAATCCAGCTGGCTCAGCAGAGTCCAGCCAAATTTCAATCCATGTGTGGCTGTTCCCACTTGACAGGTTGTTGAAATCTTTTTCTCAATCAGCAGCTGCAGCCAATGGGCTGCAGCCATTTATCAGTGTGTAGCCAGGTACTGGCTAACTTTGCCATCGTGGGACATTCTGTAACACCAGCTGCAGTGCGCCTTTTTCCCTCTAGTGTTCAGCCGGGGCAATGTCATCATTTCCTCAATGCAGAGCAAGTAGAGACCACAGCTGAGAACAGGGGATCATGGGATATGTAGTCCGAGGAGGCAAGATTTGCATTGGAGTCACACTGCTGCAGACTACAAGTTCCAGCCTAGCTGGGATAGCGAGAAGAATGCTGGATGAGGACATAAAAGCCTGGTCTGGGGAGGAGTCTTTCTCTTGGGACCACAGCCTTCATCCTTCAGACAGCAGGGACCCGGCCGCCCTGGGGAATGTGAGCAGGTGCCTTAGCGTAGGTGGTGTGGAGTGACTGTTTGGGGGTCACTCTCATCGTTGCAGGTACAGTTACAGCAGAATCCCAGCGTCGCTAGGTGCACGGCCAGGCACCCTTCACTGGTTGCAGATTCTTTAAGAGCCTGTTCCGGGACATCCTATTACCTTGAGCCTTGAGGATTGGTGAGTGGGCAGAAGCCCACTCTGTGTACACCCCACAAAGATACTGCATGCAGACACCTTTATTCCATCTCTTTTCAATAAAGCCTCAAAAAGAAAAACACTTTGCACATGTTATTTTCTGTTGCTGGTCGCCACTGCACAGCAATCCTTCTGGGCCCTTGTTGAGATATCTGAAGACACTGGACATCTACACCACAAGTACTCCTTCATTCTTCTCCCCCCCCCCACTTAAACAACTCTGTGCACAATATCTGCACACATGAAGGGGAACTCTACTCAGATATCAATTATAGTATTTCTTGTAACTCGTTGTTTTTATAATTGGGCCACAAACTTGTTGGGCTTGTGGCATTAGAATTTGAAGGGAGCAGTCTGACATAAAAGGTCATTCTCTTCTCTTTTATACCTGGGGTCATAATTTCTTTCAGGATCCACTTTTCTTTACATTGCATACCCTTTGCATATTTACCAAGAGTAAGGATTTAACACTGAAAGATATTTGCCCAAGCCATTCTTGTTCTTATCAGCTTTAACAATCTTGAGTAAAATACTTATTTACTTTGCTAAAGTCTGGAGTCTGTGTAATTGCATTATCACTTTGAAACATGTCCCAAACCAGGGTGTCAGAGGTGCCAGGAAGCTTGTTTGGTCAGGGCAAACTTTGGGGTCCAGTCATCTTCCAACGGCCCTCACGGGGGTGGCGCTACAAGTGTATACTGACAGAGGAGTCCCTGTTGTCAGAATACATTGGCACAGCCAGAAAGACCTCCAACACCTTGCATGTGTGGATGAGGGAATCCATTCATTTTTTTCTTTTTCGATAAACCCTCTGGCTGAATGTTTTGTAAGGTTTGTAAGGTTGTAAGGTTTAAATCAGATAAATACATTCAAGGTGCATCAAAACTAAAGGTGTGTGTTTTACAGCCCATTTTCTATAAAAGGCAGCCAAAGCCTGAGTAGAAAAGCCTGTCCCCTGCCAGCATACTCAAAAAAAGGCCCTTGCTCTTTGTGGGGAAGCAGTTGTCTCTCGGCAGAGGTCTAACATCAGTGCTGAGTCAGAGCAGGAGCTTCCCAATCAGAAGAGAGCATGAGCTTTGTTTATTGGCTAAACTTAGACATTGGCTTCACACCTATGTATTGCAGTAACACACAATTTACCACACAATAACACATGGCAGTGCACAATCCATGGCGTGTTATATTGCCATTCATTTTGACAACACACCTCAATGCTCATGCATTTCCGTGCATCGAAATGTACACATGGGAACCATCGGTTCATTGTTGTTCTCTGGGTTGGAACATAAAGATTCCAGAGAATTGTGCCAACATCTTGCAGTACTTAACTTTGGCACCAAAATATGCTGCTTGCCAGTGATCAACTAGGATGGCGAATCTTATATGCCCCCCATTTGTAGTCTGTGAGGAGAGAAGCATCTTCATGTCCTTTGCACCTTAGACTGTCAATACATGGAGCTAATTTCTTTCCTGCAACCACAGGTTGCAGGAAAGGAATTTGCTTGATTCCCCTATCAATACAGACAGTGTTGATGTAGGAATCCTTCCTGCCAGGCAAGCTGTCCCCGTCGGGACAGGACAGTGATTATTGCTAGCGGCTATGGTAAGGTGACCAGATTTTCAAAATGAAATCCGGGGACATTTTTTTAAATTTATTTTTTATTGGCAAATGGTAAACTATTTGATAAGCATATTTTCCTCAAATGATATATGCAGTGTATGTGGTATGTGTTTATGGAATGATTGTATGATATATACATTATTTCTCACATTTTGTCCAGAGCACTGTGCACATTACAGGCCTCCTCTCATACCACCATCCAGAGAACTGTGTAGCCCCCCAGTCTGAACAACCCCCCCCCCAGTCTGCACAATCCCCCCAGCCCAGTCTACAAAATCCCCCCCAATCAGCACAAACCCCCCCCCAGTCAGCACAACCCCCCCCCCAAGTGAGCACAACCCCCTCAGTCTGCACAATCCCCCCCAAGTCTGCACAATCCCCCAGTTTGCCAGTCTGCACAATCCCTGTCCCCCAGTCAGCCCAACACCCCCCCCCCCCCCCCAGTCTGCACAATCCCCCCCAGTCTGCATAATCCTCCCCCCAGTCTGCACAATCCCCCCAGCCCAGTCTGCAAAATTCCCCCCAGTCTACACAGACCCCCCCCAATCTGCACAATCCCCCCCCCCAGTCTGCACAATCCCACCCCCCCAGTCTGCACAATCCCCCCCCCCCAGTCTGCACAATCCCCCCCCCCAGTCTGCACAATCTCCCCCCCCCAGTCTGCACAATCTCCCCCCCCCAGTCTGCACAATCTCCCCCCCCCAGTCTGCACAATCTCCCCCCCCCAGTCTGCACAATCTCCCCCCCCCAGTCTGCACAATCTCCCCCCCAGTCTGCACAATCCCCCCCCCCCAGTCTGCACAATCCCCCCCCAATCTGCAAAATCCCCCCCCCCAGTCAGCACAATCCCACTCCCCAGTCTGCACAATCCCCCTCCCCAGTCTGCACAATACCCGCCAGTCTGAACAATCTTCCCACCCAGTCTGAACAATCCCCCCCCCCCCAGTCTGCACAATCCACCCCCCCAGTCTGCACAATCCACCCCCCCAGTCTGCCCAATCTACCCCCCCATTCTGCACAACCCCCCCATTCTGCACAATCTTCCCACCCAGTCTGCACAATCCACCCCCCCAGTCTGCACAATCCCCCCCCAGTCTGCACAATCCCCCCCCCAGTCTGCACAATCCCCCCCCCCAGTCTGCACAATCCCCCCCCCCCCCCAGTCTGCACAATCCCCCCCCCCCCCCAGTCTGCACAATCCCCCCCCCCCCCCGTCTGCACAATCCCCATCCCCCCAGTCTGCACAATCCATCACCCCAGTCTGCACAATCCCCCCCCCAGTCTGCACAATCCCCCCCCCAGTCTGCACAATCCCCCCCCCCCAGTCTGCACAATCCCCAGTCTGCACAATCCCCCCCCCCCATTCTGCACAATCCCCCCCCCCATTCTGCACAATCCCCCCCCAGTCTGCACAATCCCCCCCCCCCATTCTGCACAATCCCCCCCCCCATTCTGCACAATCCCCCCCCCCAGTCTGCACAATCC
Source organism: Lithobates clamitans (assembly GCA_037952925.1). NCBI lineage: Eukaryota > Metazoa > Chordata > Amphibia > Anura > Ranidae > Lithobates > Lithobates clamitans. The sequence goes on from JBBGZY010000310.1 coordinate 765,930, forward strand.
CCCCCCCCAGTCTGCACAATCCACCCCCCCCAGTCTGCACAATCCACCCCCCCCAGTCTGCACAATCCACCCCCCCCAGTCTGCACAATCCACCCCCCCCAGTCTGCACAATCCCCCTCCCCAGTCTGCACAATCCCCCCCCCCAGTCTGCACAATCCACCCCCCCAGTCTGCACAATCCCCCTCCCCAGTCTGCACAATCCCCCCCCCCAGTCTGCACAATCCCCCCCCCCATTCTGCACAATCTTCCCCCCCAGTCTGCACAATCCACCCCCCCAGTCTGCACAATCCCCCTCCCCAGTCTGCACAATCCCCCTCAGACTGCACAATCCCCCTCAGACTGCACAATTCCCCCCCCCAGTCTGCACAATTCCCCCCCCCATTCTGCACAATTCCCCCCCCCCCCCATTCTGCACAATCCCCCCCCCCATTCTGCACAATCCCCCCCCCCATTCTGCACAATCCCCCCCCCAGTCTGCACAATCCACCCCCCCAGTCTGCACAATCCCCCCCCCAGTCTGCACAATTCCCCTCCCCAGTCTGCACAATCCCCCCCCCATTCTGCAAAATTCCCCCCCCCAATCTGCACAATCCCCCCCCCATTCTGCACAATCCCCCCCCCCCAGTCTGCACAATCCACCCCCCCAGTCTGCACAATCCACCCCCCCCAGTCTGCACAATCCCCCTCCCCAGTCTGCACAATCCCCCCCCCATTCTGCACAATCTTCCCCCCCAGTCTGCACAATCCACCCCCCCAGTCTGCACAATCCCCCTCCCCAGTCTGCACAATCCCCCTCCCCAGTCTGCACAATCCCCCTCAGACTGCACAATCCCCCTCAGACTGCACAATCCCCCCCCCCCCAGTCTGCACAATTCCCCCCCCCCAGTCTGCACAATCCCCCCCCCCATTCTGCACAATCCCCCCCCCCATTCTGCACAATCCCCCCCCCCCATTCTGCACAATCCCCCCCCCCATTCTGCACAATCCACCCCCCCAGTCTGCACAATCCACCCCCCCAGTCTGCACAATCCCCCTCCGACTGCACAATCCCCCCCAGTCTGCACAATCCCCCCCCCAGTCTGCACAATCCCCCTCCGACTGCACAATCCCCCCCAGTCTGCACAATCCCCCCCCCAGTCTGCACAATCCCCCCCCCCCAGTCTGCACAATCCCCCCCCCCAGTCTGCACAAATTCCCCCCCCCCAGTCTGCACAATCCCCCTCCCCAGTCTGCACAATCCCCCTCAGACTGCACAATCCCCCTCCCCAGTCTGCACAATCTTCCCACCCAGTCTGCACAATCCCCCCCCCCCCCAGTCTGCACAATCCCCCCTCCCCAGTCTGCACAATCCCCCCCCCCATTCTGCACAATCCCCCCCCCATTCTGACCAATCCCCCCCCCATTCTGCACAATCCCCCCCCCATTCTGCACAATCCCCCCCCCCCAGTCTGCACAATCCACCCCCCCCCCAGTCTGCACAATCCACCCCCCCAGTCTGCACAATCCACCCCCCCAGTCTGCACAATCCACCCCCCCCCAGTCTGCACAATCCCCCTCCCCAGTCTGCACAATCCCCCCCCCATTCTGCACAATCTTCCCCCCCAGTCTGCACAATCCACCCCCCCAGTCTGCACAATCCCCCTCCCCAGTCTGCACAATCCCCCTCAGACTGCACAATCCCCCCCCCCAGTCTGCACAATCCCCCCCCCCCCAGTCTGCACAATTCCCCCCCCCCCATTCTGCACAATCCCCCCCCCCCATTCTGCACAATCCCCCCCCCATTCTGCACAATCCCCCCCCCATTCTGCACAATCCCCCCTCCCCAGTCTGCACAATCCCCCCCCCAGTCTGCACAACCCCCCCCCCATTCTGCACAATCCCCCCCCCATTCTGCACAATCCCCCCCCCCATTCTGCACAATCCCCCCCCCATTCTGCACAATCCCCCCCCCATTCTGCACAATCCACCCCCCCAGTCTGCACAATCCACCCCCCCAGTCTGCACAATCCACCCCCCCCAGTCTGCACAATCCCCCTCCGACTGCACAATCCCCCCCCAGTCTGCACAATCCCCCCCCAGTCTGCACAATCCCCCCCCCCCAGTCTGCACAATCCCCCTCCCCAGTCTGCACAATCCCCCTCCCCAGTCTGCACAATTCCCCCCCCCAGTCTGCACAATCCCCCTCCCCAGTCTGCACAATCCCCCTCCCCAGTCTGCACAATCCCCCTCCCCAGTCTGCACAACCCCCCCCCCAGTCTGCACAACCCCCCCCCCAGTCTGCACAACCCCCCCCCCCCAGTCTGCACAACCCCCCCCCCCCCCAGTCTGCACAATCTTCCCACCCAGTCTGCACAATCCCCCCCCCCAGTCTGCACAATACCCCCCCCCCCAGTCTGCACAATCTTCCCACCCAGTCTGCACAATCCCCCCCCCAGTCTGCACAATCCCCCCCCCAGTCTGCACAATCCCCCTCCAGTCAGCACAATCCCCCTCCAGTCTGCACAATCCCCCTCCAGTCAGCACAATCCCCCCCCAGTCTGCACAATCCCCCCCCCCAGTCTGCACAATACCCCCCCCCCAGTCTGCACAATCTTCCCACCCAGTCTGCACAATCCCCCCCCCAGTCTGCACAATCCCCCTCCAGTCAGCACAATCCCCCTCCAGTCTGCACAATCCCCCCCCAGTCTGCACAATCCCCCTCCAGTCAGCACAATCCCCCCCCCAGTCTGCACAATCCCCCCCTGTCTGCACAATACCTGCCAGTCAGCACAACCCCCCCAGTCTGCACAATCTACCCCCAGTCTGCACAATCTTCCACCCCCCCCCCCCCCAGTCTGCACAATCCCCCTCCAGTCAGCACAATCCCCCCCAGTCTGCACAATCCCCCTCCAGTCAGCACAATCCCCCTCCAGTCAGCACAATCCCCCCCAGTCTGCACAATCCCCCCCTGTCTGCACAATACCTGCCAGTCAGCACAACCCCCCCAGTCTGCACAATCCCCCCAGTCTGCACAATCTACCCCCTGTCTGCACAATACCTGCCAGTCAGCACAACCCCCCCAGTCTGCACAATCCCCCCAGTCTGCACAATCTACCCCCAGTCTGCACAATCCCCCCAGTCTGCACAATCTACCCCCAGTCTGCACAATCCCCCCCCCCCCCCCCAGTCTGCACAAGGGGGAGAACGGAATGAGAAGGGAAAGAAGCAAAGAGGTCTGGTGAGAGAGGAGAGCTGTTCATGGAGCGGATGGCTCACTCACCAATTATGCCTCCCCTCTCAGGCTCGTTTTCACAAGTAGGCTGAGCACAGTGCATGCAGTGGGCTGGAGTGTGGGCGGGGTTGGGCGGACACCAATTCAAGGCGGATTGTCTGATTGGACAGGCGGCGGAGTGAGGGAGGAGCCAGATACTGCTGATGGGACGGGCAGCAACAGGTGCTACAGCCTGACTCCCGGAGCTAAAATGCGGAAGTGCCTGAGACTAAGCAGCCGAAAATAGTGCCATGGCTGCTGCCGCGCCAATCCGGGGACAAAACCGGGGACATATTCAGTCCGGGGAGAGCGTCCCCAATCCGGGGACTGTCCCCGGAAAACGGGGACGTCTGGTCAGCCTAGGCTATGGCAACCGCAAGCGATAATCACAGGTAAGACCCGGCATGCTGGTTGTACCCAAGTTGATCGATTGATCAACGTGGTACATTCAGCCTGCCCATTCACGGTTCAAATCGTGTATGGCCTGCCTTAATGCACCCACAACCCAGCCAACAGCTCCTCCCCTGCTCCTACCTCTTCCAGTCACAGTGAAGTTAGATTCCTCTGGCTGCAGGGAAACCCTCTTGGACTGGCTACTGCACAGCCACAAAACAAAGAGAACCTGTCACTCCTTTTACATCCAAAAGCAAAAAAACACAAAAACATTGAGCAAGTGTGACACAGCTAATAGCAAAAAGATAAGTGTTGGGCTAAACTACTACATTTTTATGTTTGGCTGGAGTAAGTTTTTAATATTCAGCATTTCTATCATGTAAATAGCCATAAGCAGAATTCAGAATCCATTAACATGACATATTTGCCCAGAAATTCACTAATAATAAAGATTTTCACTTCTAGAAAATAAACAGTTCGCAAGTGCCTGGTCTAAAGGACAATAAATCTGAAAATTAAGCTGCCACACTAGTGTATAATCTCTGCGATATTGCTTTAATTTGTAATTAATTATCCTAATCTCCGGCTCTATTCTCACCTCTTGTGCCTCTAATAGCCATTTCTCATCCCGGAAATTACAGACTCCACCGTACACAAATGAACAAGCCTGCTATTAGCCTCCTCCAATCTCTAAAATCTTCTGTTTGGAGACTGGCCGCTTTCCCCAAACTAATTTATAATTGTAGATTAGTGATATATTATTCTTTAGTGTCTGCTTACATACAGCAATATATATTTATAACTTTTTTAAGGGGTCAATTGCTCAAACTTAGAAAATAGAATAGGGCTTAAAGTGGATCTTCCTAGGTCTGCATAAACACATTCATGATGTCACAAGATACAGCAATATTACATTTTAAAACCAAAAAAAGAAAAAAAACTCCAACTTTTATTATTAAAATAGTGGCCCTTCAGCTTAAATCTAGTGATGTTGCTTAAGTTGAATACGCACTATACAATTTTCTTTCGATTTTTTCCTTTAGATTTACCAAAACCATATAATATGAGGTCAAACCTCAACAATTTCAATTTGTATGCATGTAATGCAAAACCTTGCACTACATGGTTTTGGTAAATCTAAAGAAAATCAAACAACAAAAGTTGTATAGTGTGTATCCAGCTTTACGCTGAGAAGATGTCTTTGGTCTGCTGAAGGCTGGGGGGGAGCATTTCTTCCGTCTCCTTGCCCCCACTGAATCAGATCACATAAATAAAACTTTATAGCAAGTCACAAAGTGAAAGGCAGAAGCTGGGGATCAACTGTGTCAGACATTTGTGAACACAGACAAGAACTACACTGGCCTTAGAATTTACATAATCATGCCAGCATTTGAGTCCGGGAAGCAAATGGTGACCCTGGATGAGGCTTGAGCAAAGAGGGCTCTGGTCTTCTGGAGGGAAAAGCAGATGAAGGCATTGTCAGGGGGAATACTGTGACAGGTAATAAATAGCTAGGGGAGTTAAACTTACACATTACTTATGAGAATCAATGTAAGAGCGCTACCCGATGCTAAAGTGCTAACACATCATTAACATTGTGCAATAAATTAAAAAAATGATGATGATATTAATAATAAGAATAATCAATGCATAACAATAACTAATTAAATTAAGTCCATAAAAAGTTCATAAATCCTTATATAGTTCATAGGTTTCATAATCTTCAAGTACAGCTTCAAATTTTCATTGTGTAGTATAAAGTGCCAAGTGCTGAAAAAAACACAAATATTCTGTGCAGTCCATGCTCTCCTCGGTGTGCCCTTTCACTCACCAGATATAATGGACTCCCATGACAGAAGTCAGAAACGCTTGTGTAGATGGCTGGGCTCTGTTGTCCCACGGGCTGTATCTCAAATGTAGATTGTTCTCAGTGTACCGTCATATGATGTAAATGAATGGCAGAGAAAGCAATATAGTGCAATTCCGTTTATTAACCATACAAACAAACAATATTCACTCACATGTTAAAAATGCTGTGACAAGTATAAAAATATAAAAAACCCGGAACCGGAAGTAACCATCGACTTGCGTCACACCGGCCTGGAAATAACGTCTCCACCTGTGGTCAGCTGACACGTTTCGTCCTTCCCACGAGGCGTTATCAAAGGATCACATAACACATTACTTAGCTTGCATCCACATAGAAGGGTTGACTTACTAAAACTGCAGAGTGCATAATCTGGTGCAATTCTGCATAAAAAACAATCAGCTTCTAGTACTTTTGTCAAAGCTTAAAGTGTTACTAAACCCACCACAGAAAAATCAGTCTGTATATGCAGTAAGGCATTCTTTTTATATTCGCTGTGGAATTCATTAAAAAAAAGGTATCAAAAACGCACCAAGTCACGCTGCAGCTGCACTACAAAATCTGAACTGAAAACTGAATCAAAATGGCACTGCACTAGTGTGAACCTAGCATATAATCATTGTTATACTTGTAAATAATGCCTAAGCTTAAAGTGATTGTAAAGGCAGAAGGTTTTTTATCTTAATGCATTAGGATAAAAAAACATTCTGTGTGCAGCAGCCCCTCTCAACCCACATAAGGTAACCCTCAGGTAAGTGTACCTGAGCCCCATCTCTATCCAGTTATGTGCATGACTGCCTCGGCCGTTTGGGACTCTCCCTCTTGCTTGGCGGAGACACAGCAGCGGCATTATTGGCTCCCGCTGCTCTCAATCAAAGTCAGCTAGCCATTTAGGAGAGAGTGGGGGTGTAGTCGAACCTCGGCTCCATGTCACACGAAGCTGCAGCTTGACTCAGGTGCCCCCATAGCATGCTGCTTGCTGTGGGGACACTCAACAGGAACACAGAAAAGGGACCCGAAAAGAGGAGGATCCAGGCTGCTCTGTGCAAAACTCCTGCACATGGCAGGTAAATATATCATGTTTGTTATTTTTAAAGAAAAAAAAAGAGACTTTAGTATCACTTTAATTCCTGAGGTGCCCATTAACATGTACACTGTAATCCAAAACAAACAAACTGAGACGCACCAGAGTTTGTGTTTATAAGAATTCTGTACTGAGTCATTACTAAATTCTGAGCAAGAAAGGCCGACCAGGGACCCCAGGTGCCAAGATTGCACGGCTAAAGTCTGAGAAATAAACAAAGCCCATGAGTGAATCTCAGTGCCAGCTTTGTATTATTAATGATTTTTATGCGTAATTTTATTGTTTGGACTTGTCTGTGGGATGGTATAAGCACTACTCCACAGCCAGAAGCTTCCAGATTTGGTATATCATTACCCAACTCTGTCCCAAAATTAGTTTTTTAGAAAACTTTTTTAATAAGAAATACCCACTGTTACGGAAACAAATCTAATCCATTATTTTAGAAGATGTTCTTCATAGTACAGTTTTGTTGTATGGACAGGAGATCCTGCATTGCTTAGTGGTGGACACCTGCTTAATACTGATTAATGATTGGGGGTTCCATTTAGATTTATCATCCCTACTTGAACAGGAACACGTGTAAATATTACCCAAAAAAACAAGGTTTTTGTTAGGGAGATGCACCCTAGTTCTGTACTAGAATCTTCCTGATATTAGTATACGAATTCAACAGGTTATACATGCATCTCATTCTGTGCATTTCCAGGTCCCAAACTAATTGTGAATTCCTCTTAGGCAACCGAAATTCAGTGCCAGACATTTGCGTAGGGATATTTAGATACCTTATATCCCATTAAAGCACCAATGACACCTATAGCTCCCAATTGCCTATCTTTAACACTTTACACTTAACCTACCCCCTTACAATGAAACTTAATCTAATCCTTTAAATTAATTTTATGCTTTTGGCTAAGGGCTCGTTCCCAGTGGAACGCAGTGCAGAAAACCCCACGCACCACATTCAAACTGCTGTGGTTGTCAATATAATCCTAATGTTACCCCAAAAGCAGATCACAAGTGCATGTGCATGCACTGGATGCACAGTACTGCAGTACCATATGATCTGGTGCAGTGTTTTTGAAAAGTAGTGTATGCACTACTTTTGGTACGAAAGCTAATACACATCTTGGTACATGATAGTACTGATTTATAACAGTCTAGAGGATAGTGACACCAAAATTGCAGGACCTAAACGTTTGTCTCTTCACACTGACTTTATAAATACACAAACCTCCCCTTTTATTACATAGCATTTATTTCCTTCCTTCTTTAGCACTTGCAGTAACATCTGTTCACAACTATGAACTCTGTTTTCTGTGGACTTCCTTACTTCTTTCAAACTTTACCTAGAAATTAAAAATTTGAGGAAAGGTGGACTTTTTATTGCAGAAGATGCATGGTTTGTTTCTCTGCAATAAAGGATACCATTCACTTGTCTGTTTGCAATGTTTTTGACAATTGTGTTGCTATGTTTATTTTAGTGATTTTTATAGCATAAATATAGAATGATGACAATGTATTGTTTTAGAAGCTAGGCCTCCTCTATTCATGTGCTAATGAACCTGTTGGACTGCTTCACAAGCTCAGGACAGGAAATTATGCTCCAGGAAGTAGGGGTAGGGAAAAAGGACTTGAACAAGTCATGTAGTGAGAGACAAAATAACAATTGTATTGGCGGACTTTGAAGAATCAAGCAGTCTGGAGTATCCTGGGAGAAGACTCCATCACAAGGACATTCCTGATATGTGTCTGATGTACCATACACTTGAATGAAAAAGTATCCTGTTCTATTTGTATTGCTTCCATTGACTGAAATCCCTGGTGTTCCTGTCAGTCCCTCTTCATTACTATTAAAATTGACCACACTATGCAGGAGAGCACACCTGGGTCAGTTCTCTAGCTATGCTGAGAACTCAGCCTGCTCTTTTCCAATGATCAGATATGTCCCGACACACCTCCCCTGTACAGCCATTCACTGGAAAGCTCAGTGTACTGTTGCTTCCCCCCTCCCCCAGTTCTTATGCACCTGAGAACATAGGGTATGTGATCACTTATAAAAAAGGGAAAAATAGCTATTTATAATTTTTTATATCTATACACAATTTGTGTATAGTTTGCCTTTCATTTCTATTTTAAACTGAATGGATTATTTTAAAGGTGATCATTTACAATCACTTTAAGAAACTGTTTAGTGTATGAATATCACCCACATTGTACATGCTTATTTGTTAGGAAGGATAGATATAGCGTATACATTGTAGGCATATTTTGAAATATCTGTCATTCTTGTATTGTTTTACTATATTTATAAATGGTTTGTATGTGCAACATTTGTTTAGTAAAAGCACATTGATACACTACAGAGGTTTCAAATGTTTCCTTGCAAAATGACCTTATAAGATGCAAAGCAAAACAATTGGGGGCTTGAGGCAGGGATTCACGCTAAAGTTCAACTGCAGCCTGTTTTCTGTGGTGTTTTCTGTTGTTTTTGATAGGAAAATGCTCTGTACGCTGTTTAGAAAGAGCAAGGCTGGTTTCTGGTATCCAGGAGGAGGTGTGCAATCTGCCTCCCTGGGCCAGAAACAGCCAATGGATGTCTGTTGCAAAGGAATTTGCTAGTAGACTTGTGCACAACTGAAAATTTAGTTTAGTTTCGTTTCATTTTCATTCGCAAAATACATAATTTAATTCTGTTTTATTCATTATGTTGCGATAATTTGTTTTCGGATAATTCGTTATTTCTGTAGAGTATCGATATTCGTTATAACAAATCGATTCATTTTCGGATAATTCCATGTTTATGTATGTATATATATATTCTAGTTAACGATTTGTAGTTCAGAAAGTCGTTTGTTTATTGAATCCATTAATACACACAATGGCAATATCTCTTCTCCTATGCTTAAATACAATACAACACCCTTCTTACTCAGTTCTCAGGAATGCACTTTGCCAGTAATCCAACCTCCAGCACAAAATGTTATCAGCTGATTGGACTGTAAGATTTACTCCAAGTTGACCTTTTGTTTCGTTAGACCTTTAACGAACTAACGAATCATATCGAATAAATTCGTTATTTTTGCTATAATCTCTTTTGTATTAGAAATTCGTTATTCTTTTATTCGGACATTCGGATGCATCCGAATGTCCGAAAGATGCAAAATTCAGCTGAATTTTGTTTAGTTACGAAACGAATTGCACATGTCTACTTGCTAGGTATGCTTCTCCTTTGAACAAAGTTTGGGGTGATGGAGCCCCTAATTTTTTCCTCAGATTTTAGTCTTAAAAGTTTTGGTAAGAGTAAGGGAGGGATGCAGGCAGTAGCTGTGTTTGGTTTGCACTTCCTTCATGCTTTACATACTGAATCTGAAATAAAGAGAAAGGCAGAGGTAGAAAGAGACTTATTGAAAGAGTGGTTTTCAATGGCTACCAAGTGTTTGTAAGACACTGTAAATAGGCAAGGGATTTAGAAAGTAGGGCACTAAAAGTGAAACCTGCAGTGGCTTTGAAGTGTGTTCAGGGGACTGCAGGCAAAGCTGAAGATTTTAATGAGAGGTGTGCAGCCATCATGATCAAGTCTAATGAAATAAATAATAAAAAAATATCACCCGGGTGGTGGTTATGGATTCCCTCTATTTATTCCATATACATATTAACTTGTCTATTCCTATAGTTAGCTAGTCTATTAAATCTCTGATAATGTTACTGTTTATAGTACAATTATATAAGGTTAGCTATGAAAACAAACACACTGCTTAGTAAAACAACGTCTTATTTATTTCCCAAGAAAATAAGGAATGCTAACATAAAAAAACACTACAGGGCATATAACAAAAACGTCAAAGATACTTAACGCAAGGCCGTCCTCTAAATATTGTCTCATCAGATGGGCTCAAAATGGTAACAGAGAGAACCATGAGGCTCAGAGAAGCAAGCGAGAGCCAAAAGAGATTGATTTCCCTTCTGTGTGCACATTTACACTTGCATTCAGACCCACTTGTAACCACACCCCACTAGCCTCCTGTCCATTGAGATATTGCCAAGAGGCAGTCCTTTTATTATATTATATTTCTGTCCATCCTGCTGTATTGACCTCTAGGGGCAGCATTCGTCCATGTATCACGCTAAGTGACCTGGGTCACCTTCAGTGTTAGCTGGCCCTTTGATCTTTTGTAGCTCAACTTCATCAATCATCTCTCTTTGAAGCTTGCTTACAGAGTGCTAATCAAGGATTTCCATCTTATCACACCAGTTGGTCAGGAGCCAAGCTTTTGTTCTACAAAGCTTTGATGTGCAACTTGTTACATTCCAACTTAGGCCACCTGGCTGTATCAACCAGGAAGAGAAACATACCTTAGCAGGTATGCCGGGGCAGCACTCAAGCCTGTAGTTAGAGTTAGGGAACTAGGAAAGAATAATGCTTTGATCTGTTGGACTGTGAGATGTCTATTTTGCACTTCCTTTAATAAAGTATTAAAACATTGCCCTTTACCTGGTCTGAAGTTACTAAAGAGGTGTATTGCAAGTAACTGACACACTCATACTTCACGAGTAGGTCTTAACACATTGGTGTATTAGGACATTGGTGTTGAGTGAAGTGGTGTGAAGACACAAGTGGTTACTTAGAGTATCTAAGAGTTGAGGCCCCTCTTAAGGTCGCGTATTCCCCCACAGCATCCTCAGCCTTGTTCCAGGGCATTGATGAAGACGACACAAAGCAAAGGTACCCTGTATGTAGTAAAGTGACCCAGTCTAAGGTGCCTAGTGTAGCCCAGAAGAACCCATCCTAGGATAAACCTCTCATGTGACCCTTGCTTGGCACCCAAATAGGAGGGAAACATGGAGGACTTGACAAACAACCACCCACCTGTCCCTTACAAGCATTGCTTAAGAGATGAAAGCAAGCGGCTCTGAACAGTAGATTCTAACACATTGTGTTTTTGTTGTCATGGACTAGGGCATATTGCTAGAGCGAGTGTAATGCTGTGAAGACTGAACAACAGCAGGCCAGTGTTCCCGGGACAGCATGTAAAGAGATCCAGGTTCTTTCTTTCCAGTGTAAATCTATGCCTTTTCGTGAGAATGTTAAGGCAACAGTGGTGGGCACCCTACAATAGTTTTGCAGTCAGAAACGGTCAGATAAAGAAATGTGAACAGTGAGCTATATATTTTGGCACAGTTGAAAGAAACATGTAATCTGCTTTGTCTTTTACTCTTTTAAGGTAATAAACATCAAGAGGTTGTGCAGGCAAAGCAGATGACAAAGCCATTCAAGATGAGGCAGACCAGAAGATGAGAGGAGAGCATGAGGAACGTGAACATACAGGGTCGAAAGGGGATTTTTTTTCCTCCTATTTACAATACGGGGGGTTATTTTGCCCTTTCCTAGACAAAAGCTTAAGAGCCGCTGATAAATGCAAAGTCAGTTTTTCCCATATTATGCTATAAAATTCAAGAGGTGAAATGTGTTGCTATGGCAATTGTAGTGATTTTTATGGTATAAATATAGAATGATGACAATGTATTGTTTTGGAAGCTAGGCCTCCTCTATTCATGTGCTAACAAACCTGTTGGACTGCTTCATGGGCTCAGGACAGGAAATTATGCTACAGGACGTAGGGGGAGGGACAGAAAAAACTTGAGCAAATCATGTGGGGAGAGACAAAGGAACAGTTGTTCTGGATAAGCAAGTAGTCTGGAGGATCTTGGGAGAAGACTCCATCACAAGGAAATAACTGTTTAGTGTTTGCCTATCACCTACATTGTTCAGGCTTATTTGTTTGAAAGGATAGATAGCTTGTACATTGTAGGCATATTTTGTAATATCTGTCAGTCTTGTACTGTTTTCCTATGATTGTAAATGGTTTGTATGTGCAGCATTTGTTTAATAAAATCACATTAATACACTTAAGAAGTTTCAAATACGTTCCTGCTTTTTTGCAAAATTACCTTAAAAGATGCAAAGCAAAACAACAATGTACATAAACCAGTGCATGTATATCTGCTGGGTGCTGGGTTGAATGAATCTATGTATGTACTGTATGTTCAGGAGTTACTTCTCAGTATGGTCAATCAAGATATCCCAAACCCATAAGAAGGCCAGGCTAAGATGATGGCTCCAGCCTGGAATTCGGGATTAGGTCCATGTATGCTAAGAATTGTGTCAGTTTAACACTTAAACAGGTATTTAGTACCCCTCAAAGAGATCACAGTACTCCTCTGACAATGCCTTCTTCTGCTTTTCTACCAAGAAGAATGGGGTCATCTTTATTCAGCCAACACTTTTATTGGTCACTATCTACTTCCTGGACTGGGATTCCCACTCACAGATGACACAATCATGTAAATCCCAGTGCCTGCACAGTTCTTGGCTAAGTTTACAACTGTCTGACACAGATCAGATTTTACTACAGCCTCTCACCTTGAGACTTGCTACAAGCTTACAATGATACAGTCTGGTGACTGGAGGAGAGGAGACTGAGGAATTGCTTCTCCCTGTCTGCAGCAGACTGATGACATCATCTCAGCCTAGGCGAGGTCACTGAACTGGAGCTCAAGTATGGCTACAAAGAAAGAAACTGCCATTTATGCAAGCATTTCAGGGTTTTGGTCAAACCTCCAGTGCTGAACAAAAAGTGTATTTGAACATCCCAAAATTAGAATATCATCAAAAAGTTAATTTATTTCAGTAATTAAATTCAAAATGGTATTTAGATTAATTACACACAGAGTAATATTTTCCAAGCATTTTTTTCTTTTAAAGTGGATGTAAACCTGATTCATGAAATTTGATCTGGGCACATATATCTGCAGTGTTTTCCTATGTCTCTTCAAAGAACGAAGTCCAGTAGCTGTCTCTTCCTCGGTAGCTCTGTGAGAGGGAGATAGAAGTGTGTGCAGGGGGAGGCTGCTATAAATAGATTAGCAGTCAGCTTGCCATCTAAGAGCAGACCTCTGCACATTCCTTTCTTCCTTTGCCTATGAGGAGAGGGGGTGTGTGCCTTTCCGTCCTCGTCTCCCCCTCCGGCTGGCAACATCTCTCCTGGGGGTTACTTCCGGGTATCGCGGCTCCCGCGCTGTGATTGGCCGGAGCCGCGATGACGTCACTCCCACGCGTGTGCGCGGGAGCCGCTGGTGACTGCACACAGACTGAAGCAATGGCACGTACGTGCCATTGCTTCAGTTTGCCCCCAGTACGCATGTGCCAATGTGATGCAGGGGACAGGGGATATCTCCTAAACCATGCAGGTTTGGGAGATATCCTGGGTAGCTACAGGTAAGCCTTATTATAGGCTTACCTGTAGCATAAAGTGGTTGTAAAGGGTTTACAACCACTTTAATAAAGTTGAGTGGAAGGAAAAAGTGTGGTAGAAAAAGGTGCAAAAGCAACAGGGATAACAGCAGCCTTGAGAGGATTGTGAAGCAAAGGCCATTCAAGAATTTGAGGGAGATTTACAAGGAGTGGACAGGTGTCAGTGCTTTAAGAGCCACCAAACACAGACGTATCCAGGACATGGGCTACAACTGTCACATGGGATCGCAGGCCACATAACCCCTCCTCCCCAAACCATAACCTACTCAGACAAATTCACACCAGAGCAACAGTATGGCTTGAAAATGGCCGCGGCACTTTATTGGTATAAATGAAAATTAACCATATCTATTAACCAATTTTAATCACACATATAATACTGAATAAAACTCTTAATAAATGGAAAAAAATTGCTCAGTCTTAGGACTCGAGCAAATATAACTTCAAACTGTAAAGTTCCCCCCCCCGATTCAGGGGTGACAGACCACATAAATGTGTCTGCGACAGGGAGGGGGGTGGGGGATCAAAGTCCAGTGTCCACACAGCAGCAAGAAGCACAGGCTGCTGCAGCCTTATATACCAGCCAGGTATGTTCCAGCACTTTCTTCAAGGTCACCAGTTACACCTGGGCCAGTCAGGGAACACCTCCCCAGGTAAACTGAAAATTTAAAGTGACAGCCACACCAAAACTACATGCATTTAATATTTAATGCAATAGACAACATTCATTTTTATTTTTATATATTTTTTTATATATACAATATGCAGTAGGAGAAAAAAAGGGGGGGGGGGGGTAGTGGCCACAAACCCATGTGCATGGGCACAAATAAATTACACCCTTTTATGCCATGGGATCGCAGGCCACATAACCCCTCCTCCCCAAACCAGAACCTACCCAGACAAATTCACACCAAAGCAACAGTATGGCTTGAAAATGGTCGTGGCACTTTATTAGTATAAATTCAAATTAACCATATTTATTAACCAATTTTAATCACACATATAATACTGAATAAAACTCTTAATAAATGGAAAAAACCTGCTCAGTCTTAGGACGCTAGCAAATTTTAAACTGTAAAGTCCCCCACCACCCAATCCTGTTGTAAACAGGATTGGCCTACCCAACAGCCATGGCCATTTCAACACAGGAATAAAGGCCGAGATTGAACAGGTCATTCCCCACCTTGGACAAGTGAGTCAGACCTATACAAACCAGGGATACCACCTTCCAGGTCAATGTGACAGTATGAAAATACGCCAACAGACGGCATACATTTTCCCAGAGACCGGTTAATCCGCCTTCTCACCCGCTCCAGGGGTCTTACCTGGGGGGGAGGAGGACCAGAGAAGGCGGGGAACTATCTCAGAAAAAACAAATGTACAAGAAGGAAAAGAAAGTTTAAACCATTGAAAATCCTGCTTCATATCAAGCGATTTTAGATGACCAATATCATTACCTCCTGCACGAATTACAATTATTGAAGGTGGAGGCCAGCGCATACAAGGCTGAGACAGATGAAATGATACCTGACACCAAGGCAAACCTCTAATACCTTTCCAGTGAATAGAAAAAGATTCTGTGGGGAGTGGTAGGTTTTACGTATAGCAATGCTGAGATGCTCTCCTATGTGCCCATAAAACAAAGGAGTGACCAAGGATCCAAACGGTCTTGTTTAAACCTGAAGAAAATTAAATAGAAAGATTAGGTCGAATGTATACATTAAACCTATCAGATTCCCACCTACCCAATCTTCTAATTATTGCCTCATCTAGACCCATCCTGGCCACTTCTGTGGTAGGGCCAATGCGGAAAGAATGGGTCGAGAACAGGGCGTTAGAAAAACCAATCACCCTCAAACATTTTTTAAACACCGAAGAGAACTGATATTTTGTAAGAGGTAAACCATCAGATTGTATTAGGAAATTGCCCGATAACCCAGCCCTCAGGGCCAGATACTTTGGGATGACTACCAAATGGCATATTACAGGATCCCCACAGGGATAACACTGAACCCAATATCCCCTCCCTAGTTGATCTGTTTTAGAGTGACAGATAAACAGACAAATGCCAGTACCCAAAACGGCAACATCTTGGCATCTCAACCCAGAAGCACTGGACTTATTAAGTGGTACCAATTCCAACAAAGCGCGGCAAAAAAGGCCAAACAGAAGGCTGCTTGAAAAAGAGATTGCTCAAAGGGATTATGGCATACTTGACGTGTGGAAAGGCAAAGCTGTTTGAGCATTTCAACAGAGATGGGCCTACGCTTGTCAGGGGCATACCGTATATACTCGAGTATAAGTCGATCCGAGTATAAGTCGAGGCCCCTAATTTACCACAAAAAACTGGGAAAAACGTATTGACCCGAGTATAAGACGAGGGTGAGAAATGCAGAGGGTCAACAATGCCCATCTGCAGCTGCATGCCTTCTTGTGTCCTGTGCAGCCTACCTGTATCCTGTGCATGTGTCCTGTGTCCTGTACATGTGTATGTGTCCTGTACATGTGTATGTGTCCCTGTGTCCTGTACATGTGTATGTGTCCTGTACATGTGTTCTGTACATGTGTATGTGTCCCTGTGTCCTGTACATGTGTCCTGTGTCCTGTACATGTGTCCTGTACATGTGTATGTGTCCCTGTGTTCTGTGTCCTGTACATGTGTCCTGTGTCCTGTACATGTGTCCTGTGTTCAGTACATGTGTCCTGTGTCCTGTACATGTGTATGTGTCCTGTACATGTGTATGTGTCCCTGTTTCCTGTACATGTGTCCTGTGTCCTGTGTCCTGTACATGTGTCCTGTGTCTTGTGTCCTGTACATGTGTCCTGTGTCCTGTACATGTGTCCTGTACATGTGTCCTGTGTCCTGTACATGTGTCCTGTGTCCTGTACATGTGTCCCTGTGTCCTGTACATATGTCCTGTGTCTTGTACATGTGTCCTGTACATGTGTATGTGTCCCTGTGTCCTGTACATGTGTCCTGTGTCCTGTACATGTGTCCTGTACATGTGTCCTGTGTGCATGTGTCCTGTGTGCATGTGTTCTGTGTACATGTGTCCTGTGTCCTGTACATGTGTATGTGTCCCTGTGTCCTGTACATGTGTCCTGTACATGTGTCCTGTACATGTGTCCTGTACATGTGTATGTGTACATGTGTTCTGTGTCCTGTGTCCTGTACATGTGTCCTGTGTCTTGTGTCCTGTACATGGGTCCTGTGTCCTGTACATGTGCCCTGTGTCCTGTACATGTGTCCTGTGTCCTGTACATGTGTCCTGTGTCCTGTACATGTGTCCCTGTGTCCTGAAAAAGTGTCTTGTGTCCTGTGTCTTGTACATGTGTCCTGTGTCCTGTACATGTGTCCTGTACATGTGTATGTGTCCCTGTGTCCTGTACATGTGTCCTGTGTCCTGTACATGTGTTCTGTACATGTGTCCTGTGTCCTGTGTGCATGTGTCCTGTGTACATGTGTCCTGTGTCCTGTACATGTGTATGTGTCCCTGTGTCCTGTACATGTGTCCTGTGTCCTGTACATGTGTATGTGTCCTGTACATGTATATGTGTCCCTGTGTCCTGTACATGTGTCCTGTGTCCTGTACATGTGTCATGTGTCCTGTGTGCATGTGTCCTGTGTACATGTGTCCTGTTTCCTGTACATGTGTATGTGTCCTGTGTGCATGTGTCCTGTGTGCATGTGTCCTGTGTCCCTGTGCAGCCTACCTGTGTCCTGTGCAGCCTCCCAGTGGTGATCTCCATCCTCCCTGTGGCGATCTCCATCCTCCGATCAGCGTGTGATAATAAAGTTTGGCGGTCATTCCACTGTTCAAAAGCTGCGCCTCCTCCTCGTCTGTGATAGGCAGAACACTCAGCAGTCAGCGGTCAGCCTATCACGGACATTCTCTCATTCTCATACCATGGACGAGGATGAGAGAATGTCCGTGATAGGCTGTACACTGACAGCTGTTCAGCCTATCACAGACGAGCAGCAGGCGCAGCTTTTGAAAGCTGGAATAGCCTCCGAACTTTATTATCACACGCCGGCCACCGTCTGCCTGCATGACACGCTGATCATGCAGACAGACGCCGGTGACTCGAGTATAAGTCGAGGGGAGCACTTTCAGCCCAAAAAAGGGCTGAAAAATTTGACTTATACTCGAGTATACACGGTAAGTACTTTTCCTGTAGCCTTTGAAGGCTTGTTTAACCGAAAAGTATACATTCAATGGAGGTAAGCTATGGAGTTTGAAAAAAAAAGAGATTCCAGCCAAAATCTTAACTATGTGGCTGTGGGACAGATGGTCGTGCATGAAAATGCATAAAAAAGACAAAACCACACCCTCCGAGGGCTGGTAACAATTGAAATGAAAAGATCTGCAGAAAACCAACCACCTATTCCAGGCAGCCGAATAATCCAACCAAGTGTGAAGTGAGAGGGAATTCTCAATTGCCATGGTTAGGGCCTTTAGATCAAATTCCAAAGATGGTCCGGACAAACACATCCCTCGCGATCCGCTTGAGAAAATAGCTGCCGGAAACGTGAGATCTGAAAACGGGATAAAGCATCCGCAGTTAAGTTAGATTTTCCGGGAATATGCTGAGCTTTCACCCATATGTTATGTCTTAAATATAGTAATACCAAATAGCAAACTAATTTAATGACAGAGAGTGACTTAGAAGAGAAACAATTGATGGCAAAAAGAACTCCTTTGTTATCAGTTTGAACAATGATGCGTTTGTTGGCGAAATGGGAACACCAGAGCTCAAACGCCGCTACTATAGGAAAGAATTCCAACAAAATTATGTTTTTCGTAGCCTTCTTGCCCATCCAAGAATCAGGCTAAGAACCACATAACCAATGAGTGCGCCATATGGCCGCAAACCCTAGTGAGCCCGCCGCATCAGTGAAGACCTCCAAGTCGGCTGCAAAAACAAAATCATCTTGAAAGATCGATCGCCCACTGTATTAGTTAAAACACCTATACCAAACCGACAAGTCTTCCTTCAAATCTGCGAATAAGCGGACGTGAGAAAACAGTGATTTAAGCCCGGCCATCACCAAACAGAGCCGACAGAAGAAGATATGACCCACTGGCATGACCCTGGACGCGAAGGCTCGAAGACCGAGCAGGGATTGAAGTTCTCTTAATAACACTTTCCGCCTGCGGAGCATGATGGAAATAGACAATTTTAATCTAGTAATTTTGGCTTCCGGTAAACCTGAACTCCATGGCTAAGGTGTCAATTGTGATCCCCAAGAAATCAAGAGAAACTGATGGAAGAATGGTCTTCTCGACTGCCAAGGGGATGCCGAAAAATTCAGTTATACTAGAAAAGAGCTTCAGGAGATAGAAACAAAGGGGGGAACCTGCAGGACCAACAAAAAGGAAATCATCAAGGTAATGTATCAAGCTATCAAAACGAGACTCAAAAGACACAACCAATTGTAAAAAGGAGGCCAACCATTCAAAATAAGAGCATGATAAGGAACAACCCATAGGGAGACACATATCGAAAAAATAAAGATCATCAAAACAGAAGCCGAGTGACTTATAAGTTAATGGGGAAATTGGCAACAATCTAATGGCAGATTTAATATCTGCCTTAGACAGCAGGGCACCTTTCCCAAAGCGCCTAATGATCTGGACCGCATCTTCAAAGGACGAATAGGAAACAGAGGAGAGAGAAGCATCTATGTCCTCATTCAAGGAGTTACCCTTAGGGAAAGACAAGTGGTGTATGGGTCTGAACGAACTGAGCTCTTTTTTGGGCACAATGCCCAGAGGGGAAACACGAAAATTGGTAAAATGCAGAGAAAGGAAAGGACCTGCCACCCACCCTTCTTTAATTTCCTTCGGGATTTTTCCCCAGGCAATATCTGAAAACCTATCCACGGACCTTACATTTTTAACCAACTGG
The DNA here is from genome assembly GCA_037952925.1 of Lithobates clamitans. NCBI lineage: Eukaryota > Metazoa > Chordata > Amphibia > Anura > Ranidae > Lithobates > Lithobates clamitans. The sequence goes on from JBBGZY010000310.1 coordinate 785,746, forward strand.
CAACCTGTAACCGAGAATACTGGCAAAAGAAAACCATCACTAAAACAGTTAGTTAATAGACTGGCTTTCTCCCTGTCTGGGTAGATTGCCAGCCAATGGAGCATATTTTCCAGCCTCACTGGAGTGCAGACTCTTGGAAAATAATATCCTTCTGTGAAGAATTGGGATTGGATTTCTTGAAGCACCTAGCCAAGGTGTGAGAGCCAAAACAAAAAGAACAATCATGGTTGTAGCGGCAGGAATTGCCCCACTTACACTGACTTTCATTAAACGCGCAGCAATACCCTTTCTTGTAAGTGGATTGCACGATGGCAGCCGCAGGCAACTGCTTAGGAGTGAGAGATTTCTGCAGAATAATTAAGTTCAGCCAGAGGAACACATCTTTTATACCCCATTTTAAGTTGGGGTAAACTGCTAGTTTCTGACGAAAGGATTCGTCAGAAACAAACCAACCCAGGCCCCCAAAATTTGTATATGCCTCCAGGATGGTTTCCAAGTGCTAAAAAAGACTGCAACAGCAGTCAGGGAACTTTTCTCCCATAATGCTGGAAAAAATACAAAAAGCCTGAAGCCAGTTAAACAAGGATCTGGCCACAGACCTGACTCATGGCTATCATCCTCAGCTTTGTCCTCTGATTTTTTATCAAACCTCAGAAATTCCTTTGAAGAGGGACGCAATGATAGCATATCAATTAATTCCCCCTTCCAGATTTTTTCCTTTGATAGAGACGGGTAAATGAAAACCGAGGGGAGATATTGCACAAGGTAGCACTTCCCTAACAGAAGGTTCAGGAACAGCATGACTAAAAAAAAATAATAGTAGGAGAGATATCAGTTAAACAGTTTGTGTTAGTGGAAAGTGTTGTAACAGGTGCATTAACAACAGGAGACCACACATGATCAGGGGAAAGAACAGGAGGAGAGGGGAAGGAATGCTGGGACACTACAGTCTCAGCTATTCTAGAAAAGGAGGACACTAGGGAATCTACCAGAGGCAAGAAACCAGCAGAAGACATAGATGGGGTTAAAAAAGTTTGCACTGAGGGTGCAGCGGGGGTTAAATTACCTTGTACAGCTGGTAATACATCCTGCAGGGGCACGTGGACGGCCGCTCAGAAGGTTGCCTGGCAACAGGAGCTGGAGGTGGAGGCGCGGTTTGTGATGGCTGGGCTGGACGCTGCCAACTGCTCCTCCTGTGGCCATGCCTCACCGGTGTTCTGCCGAGAAAGTTCCTCTCAGCGGATAAGGACCCCCCTCTACTGCACAGGCGCAGCGCTTGCGCAGTAGGAGCCGGCGGAAATAGCCGAAGGCGAATAGAAGAGAAATCAGCTGTACACGGTGCCTGTAAGAGGGCCCCACACGGGCTCGCTTCGCACAGCACTTTTTAATTCCCCCTCTAGGTCCACTTGGATGGTGGGGCTTCAGCCTGGACCCAGGGCGCAGGCGCCGTGTACAGCTGATTGAAGTTTTTCATCTTCGGCTATTTTCGGCGGCTCCTAGTCATTCGTACTGCGCAAGCGATGCGCCTGCGCAGTACAAGGGGGACCTTATCCGCCGGAGGAACTTTCTCTGCAAGACACCGGCAATGTGGAGAGAGCCCGCTTGAGCCTGCCAGAGCTTCATAATGCTGGGGGTGCGGCGTCACCTTCCTCTTGATGATTCCGGGACTCCTCCTCTGCAGGTGCTGTAGCCGCTGCCAACTCCACCGCCCGGCTGTGCCTGGGCCTGATGGCGGAACACGGTTGTTCCTCCAGTGGAGGGACCTCCGGATGGCTGCTGGAAGGTCCCGGTGTCGCGGCCGAATCTTCTCCCTCTTCTGCCAGATGCTCCTCTTCAGCATCAGCCAGGGCAAGGCATCGGCGATTCCAGTCTTCCCCTCCGGCGCTCTCTGCCCGCTCCAGGAAACTTCTCAGCAGAGTCTTCATGGCGGACCCACAGGATCAAAGTCCAGTGTCCAGCTGCTGCACAGGCTGCTGCAGCCTTATATAACAGCCAGTTATGTTCTAGCACTTTCTTCAAGGTCACCTGTTTCACCTGGGCCAGTCAGGGAACACCTGCCCAGGTTAAAGCGACAGCCAAACCGAAACTACATGCATTTAATGCAATAGACATTATTCATTTTTATTTTTTTATTTTTTTTATTATATACAATATGCAGTAGGAGAAAAAAGGGGGAGAAGGTGGGGAGCGGCCACGAACCCATGTGCATGGGCACAAATAAACTGCGCCCTTTTATGCTATTCCTTGTGTCAAGCCACTTCTGCTGTCCTGCAAGCAGGGTCCATCAGATCAACCTAAGTGCCACCCATGCTTCTTTGAGCCTAGCACTTAACTCCTTCTCTTTAGTACCTGTGCGCAGAGGACCTCTGTGGTGCTGATCTGCTCCCGTTGCTATGGAAGACAGACCTGCTAATGGAGAAAATGTCGACAACAACTCCTCCTGCAAGAGGCTATCCTACCTGTCACATGTACACACTTATGACAGGCTGCTACAGAAACCTTTGTTACCCTTGGTAACAACTTGTGTCTTCTCACTGTATTAACTCTTAAACTGCGGTCTTCATACCACAATGTGTATAACTGACCCCAACTGTAGACTATGTGCGCCGATTACTTGAATTACACCCTTTGAGTAACTTCAGACCAATCAAAGGCAAAATTTCAAAAGCTTTACTTAAATAACATGGCATGACAGTCAAACAAAGGCAACAGTCTTTTCCTAAACTAGTCACTCACTAACTCAGACATGTGGCTGCCCCAGCATACCTGCACAGGACAGAGTCTATAACTGGTTGAGTCCATGATGTTAGTATCCAGGATTGGCATCTTCAGGGAGGACTGCAGGTTCCAGCAATCCCCCCATGCTGTAGAACAGTAGTTTTCAACTCCTGTCCTCAGGACCCACTAACAGGCCAGATTTTAAGTATTACCTTGGGGAGATGCAGACTAGAATAACGCAATCACTGAGCAGCAAATGATTTCACCTGTGATGTATTTCAGTTATCCTGAAAACCTGGCTGGGCAGCACAAAACTCTACCTGCCTACACACAGACTATTCCCCTCTTCAGTCCATCATGAATACTGTTGCCAGACTCATCCAACTTCCCAACCACTCTTCCAATCTCTCCACTTCCTTCCACTCACACAATGAATAAAATTCTAAATATTAACTATGACATCCAAGGCCATCCACAACTCTGCACTGAGTTATAAAACCAACCTTGTCTCAAAATATCACCCAAACCATCCTCTCTGTTCCTCTCAGGACCTCCTGCACTCCAGTTCCCTCATCACCTCCTCCCATGCTCACCTCTAGGACTTCTCCAGAGCCACTTGAAGCCTCTAGAACTCCTTACCTCAATCTGTCCAACTAGCTATTACTCTGCCTGTGGTTAGGCTATCCCTGAAACCTTATCTTTCAGGCAAGCCTAACCCCCTCCAACTAAAAACTTAACCTTTACTTTCACCATTAGCTTATCCCTGACAGTTATTACCTTTTGTATCACTTAACACTCCCTTTTAGATTGTAAGCTCTTTCTAGCAGAGTCCTCCAAACCCTCCTGTCTTGAATTTTAATATATGTGTCTCTGTCTCCCTTTATTTTGTAAAACGCTGTGAAAACTGTTGACATTTTATAAATCCTGAATAATAAATAATTAATAAAGTTTGCTGTTATTGTGTGTATTGGCAAAGTTAACCTGACTGCCTGACTGAATCTGGTCATTACATTTGAAAAAAATGTTTGATTTTCTAAATTTCTCAAATGTACATTTATACAAATTGCAGAACATTTTCTGTAATAGGTTGCTCTGTAGGAGTATAATTAAGAGGAAGCCAGACTTCACATCTTCCGAACGCCCCTCCAATCTTCTGTCTGCTCTCCTGGCTGGAGCCAGGCAAGGCCCTCTGATCATCTGGCCTTGAACCAGTCGGATCTGAAAGGCTGGAAGCTAGAGACGACATCCTGTTCCACGGCCCTCTGCTCCCACTTCGTGATGATGAAATCACAGCTGCCCGATGCTTAGCGCCTCTTTTCTCTGCTAACAGCCAGGCACTGGTGAATCTACAGAGTGTAAAGAATTAATTTACTTAAAGTGGAGTCAGCCAGGCATATTGCAGTACAGCAGAGAACACATCTGAGACGTTTATACTTTTACTTAGAAAAGTAATCTGTATCTTACTGTGAACCCAAAAGACCCAATATGTGAGCTGCTCAGACTCTCAAGAGGGGCACAAGTCCTTCACATTCACTGATGTGAGTGCCAGCCTGGGAGGGAGCTCCATCCGGCTCCTATGATCGTTTTATATGTAATAAAGTCTTCCGATGGCCGCACAGCTATACAATCCCATAGATCGATGGTTAGAGCCAACCTCAACCTGGACTCCAACCAGGCCATGCCCCCAAGGGCTGAGGTTGCCACTAACCGTCGATTTATTGGATTGTATAGATGGGTGGCCATAGGGAGAATTTCTTACATATCTGTATCTTAGTTATACAGGCAGTTGATATTTAAAATGTACCTTTAGATATATTTCTTTATTCAGAGCATGCATTCTAAGCAATTTGTAAATGTAACGCTTCTACTTATTTATTACCTCTCACATTGATCACAGTACTCCTACTGGCAATACATTCATCTGCATTTCTCCCCAGAAGAATGGTGCCATCTTTGTTCAGACATCCACCACCGTCACTATCTATTTCCTAGACTGAGATGCTGGCTCAGAGTTGACACAATCATGTAAATCCTGAACCTGTACAGTTTCTGGCTGTATTTACAAATGTCTGAAAGAGCCCCTTAATCGTGAGTGCAGTAGACTGATGACATCATTTCTGAATAGGCAAAGTCACTGTTTGGAGTTCAAGGATGGATTTTTAATGATTAAGCATGAAGCTTTAAAAAAAAAATACAAATACCGTTGCTGTATATTGTCATGTTAGGTATTTATTTAAGCAGACCTGTAAAATTAATGAAGGCATTCATTGAATACAAGATAAAAATGACAATTATAAGTGCATGCTGGTAGGATTCCTCAGGATTTCAGCAGAAAAAGCTATTCACCACATTTTCTGGCCCATCTGTGTATTGAAAAAGAAGAGGAACGTAAAGCATACTAATAATGTAAAGCGTTAATATTGTATAATATATTGAATAATATATGTAAAATATACATGTAAATATTTATATATATATATATATATATATATATATACACACACTATATTGTCAAAAGTATTGGGACGCCTGCCTTTACACACACATGAACTTTAATGGCATCCCAATCTTAATCCGTAGGGTTCAATATTGAGTTGGCCCACCCTTTGCAGCTATAACAGCTTCAACTCTTCTGGAAAGGCTGTCCACAAGGTTTAGGAGTGTGTCTATGGGAATGTTTGACCATTCTTCCAGAAGCGCATTTGTGAGGTCAGGCACTGATGTGGACGAGAAGGCCTGGCTAGCAGTCTCGGCTCTAATTCATCCCAAAGGTGTTCTATTGGGTTGAGGTCAGGACTCAAGTTGCAGGCCAATCAAGTTCCTCCACCCCAAACTCGCTCATCCATGTTTTTATGGATCTTGCTTTGTGCACTGGTGTGCAGTCGTATTGGAACAGGAAGGGGCCATCCCAAACCGCTCCCACAAAGTTGGGAGCATGAAATTGTCCAAAATGTCTTGGTATGCCAATGCCATAAGAGTTCCCTTCACTGGAACTAAGGGGCCAAGCCCAACCCCTGAAAAACAACCCCACATCATAATCCCATCTCCACCAAATGATTTGAACCAGTGCACAAAGCAGTTCATGTGCATGTAAAGGCAGGTGTCAAAATATAGTGTATATGTATATATATATATATATATATATATATATATATATATATATATATATTTTATATATATATATTTTTTTTATTATTCTTTTAACCACTTAAGCCCCGGACCATTTGGCTGGCCAAAGACCAGAGCACTTTTTTTGATTTGGCACTGCGTCGCTTTAACTGACAATTGTGCGCTCCTGCGATGTGGCTCTCAAACAAAATTGACATCCTTTTTTTCCCCACAAATAGAGCTTTCTTTTGGTGGTATTTGATCACCTCTGTTGTTTTTATTTTTTGTGCTATAAACAAAAAAAGAGCAACAATTTTGAAAAAAAAAACAATATTTTTTTTACTTTTTGCTATAATGAATATTCCCAAAAAATATATAAAAAAACTTTTTTTTTCCCTCAGTTTAGGCCGATATGTATTCTTCTACATATTTTTGCTAAAGAAAAATCGCAATAAGCGTTTATTGATTGGTTTGCGCAGTTTTATGGCATTTTTATTAATAACTTTTTTTTTTACTAGTAATGGTGGCAATCAGCGATTTTTATCATGACTGCGACATTATGGCTGACAGATTGGACACTTTTGGTGCTATTTTGGGACCATTCACATTTTTACAGCGATCAGTGCGATTAAAAATGCATTGATTACTGTGTAAATGTGACTGGCAGTGAAGGAGTTAACCAGGAGGAGCGATGCAGGGGTTAAGTGTATCCTAGGGATGTGTTCTAACTGTGGGGGGATGGGCTATGTGTGATACGACACTGATCACAGCTCCCGATTACAGGGAGCAGTGATCAGTGTCCTGTCACTAGGCAGAATGGGGAAATGCTTGTTTACATCAGCATTTCCCCATTCTTCCCCTCCGTGAGACGATCGCGGATATCCCTGCGGACATCGAGTCCGCGGACATCGAGTCACACTCACTGAGCTCGCAGCAAGGTCGCACGCGCCAGCGGCGGCGCACACGCGACCACGCGGCGCCAAATTTAAAGGGACGTACCTGTACGCCCATTTGCCTGTCCGTGCCATTCTGTCGACGTATATGTACACGCAGTGGTCGGCAAGTGGTTAATAATTTATATTAATGGAGTGAAAGAAACACTATAAGTACGAAATATTCATAGAACAAGCAGTACCAGAGGACAACTATAAAAACAGGTTTACAAGTGAAAAACCAAAGATAAAAGACATCTTGGCTGCTAGGTACTAGGTGTGGGGGTGGAGGGGGAGGGAAAGGAAATGTTAGAAAGATGTGTTCAGTAGAAAAGATAGGCACTGAGAGAAGGGGAAAAAAGTTGTCAAGTAATTATATATAAAATATGATAAATAAAAAAGCTTAAAGGCAATAAAAAACTGTGCAATAAGTCCAGTTAATAGTCCATATCAAAGAAAGTCCAACTACAATAATCAGTGGCTGAAGGAGCTAGAAGCTAGTGTAGTGCTGCCCTCTTGAGAGGAGCAAGATAGATCAATACCCCTCTGGCTACTCTGACCCTGAGAATCCTCTGTCACCTCTGACACCCTGGGATCAAACATTTTTTTCCTTTAGACAATAATAATAATAATAATGATGAAATACACCAGAATGAGTTAGATCAATAATAGTTTACTCAATAGGATAAATGAAGAAAGAACTAAAGAATAAACTTAAGCTCAACTCCAAAAAATGTATCTTATATAAGGTATTATTAGTAGCAAAAATAACTATCACCTTTATAGTTCAAACATTAGAAAGTGCACACTACATTTCCTATAACCAGATAGGTGCATATAATGTATATGTGAATGGACTACGGAAGAGCAAAGGAAAGACTCCTTTATGTGTCAAACGCTTCTCTACTGCTTCCCCACATAAGATCCAGCAAAGTGACAGATATACAAATATAACTCCAGCAAACAGTAACTTTAGCACAATTCAACCTGCCCTTTAAAGAGAGTTCTTGGTGAAATGCAACTTTGATAATTCCAACAAACAATTCCCTAAAGTGGGGAGCAGTGGTGGCTGGTGCTCACAATTTTTGGGGGGCGCAAACAAACTGAAAAATTAAACTGTTAGTAATGCAGGGCTGTTAATAGCCATTTATCAGGTGATTATGTATCATTACTGCTAGGTAAAACGGTGCCCGTCAATTGCAGCCTCGCTGTGCTCATTATGAGGGGTTCCCACCATCCCTGTGCTGAGTTCCCAGGTCTATACACCTACTGTGTCCATTATGAGGGGGTTAATTTTGTTTTTTGAAAAATCTTACAAACAACAACTTATATACAATAAAACCATAATAAATAAAACATATTTACAAAATAATTGAATATGACTATACAAAACAAGAACATAATAAATGGTGCAAACCAAATTGCGCACAACACAATCCCTACGGGAGAGGCAGACTAAAGAACATCACCGTCATCATGCATGTAGCCTTTTATCAAAAATATATTTGATCTTGAAAATCTAGGGGAGTGAATCAAGAATACAAAGAAAAGCCGCACACCCCGAGATCAACAGGCAGCAGCTACAGAGTCCTTGTATTCCTCCACACCCTTATCCAGGCCTCCTGCTGCTACCTGCCTTTCTCAAGACCCTGAATCTTTCCAACCTCACCCAGAATGTCCTGCACCACCACTTCGACAGGGAGGATTTTACTCCGTAAGGATACCTGATACCGTGCACTCCACGTGAAATAACAGACTACTAGACTAACTAAAAAAAGTGTTTCCAAATCATAATCCCAACGAGTCTGGAAAGCCCCATACACCCACTCTGCATAACTCATATGGGGGAGGAAGGGTATACTCAGAGCCCTCCCCACCCTCTTGTACACCTCTATATTAAAAGGGCATTGAAGTAGAAAGTGATCCATGGACTCCACCACTCCTCCACACTCCACTCTCGGGCAGCCCCGATCAGAAAGAAACTTCAAGTTGCCCTTTACATATAGTTTTCCATGAAAGGCAAGCCAAGCCTGATCCCTAAACTTCATTGGAATTCTCTCCAAATTAATCAATCGCAAACCCACCCCCAAAACCAGGCTTGGGCAATCCCTCAAGGCCAGTGGCTCGCAAAAAGCAGAGGTCATGATCCGCTTCTCAAGAAGTTTCCTTGGAAGAGATCTGACTTCTCCTGCTGTTACTTGCCACTGCCGAAGCATTTTCAAACACGGGGCAACATAAGGCGGGAGCTGTTCATGCTTGACCCTCAGGCTTTTCACTGGCCCACCATTTTCCTAGTCTCGCAGAAAGGGCCTAAACCAGGACTGGAAAATTCCAACCCACCCAGGCGGTCTCTCTGACAACATGTTACCAAGATTGTACTTCACAAACATCAGAGAGAAAAAGACTACAGGGTTGACCATTCCTAGACCACCCTCCCGCCTGGGAAGGTAAGTCACATTCCTTTTGACAAGGTTTATTCTGTTCCCCCATAACAGCTGGAAGAAACAACTATAGATCCTGGTATAGAGAGAAACTGGCAAAATGCAAACAAAACTGACATACAGAAAAATCAGAATCAGGTAAGTCTTGATCAGATCAACCTTTTCCCTCAAGAAAAGCTGCCAACCTTTCCAGCTTGCCACCTTGGCATCGGCATTCTCCAGCCTGTTCACCCAATTTGCATGACCATAGTCACCGGGGCCGAATTCAATGCCTAGAACTCTAATTTCTTGTTGGGGCTCCGGGAAGTCATCCGGGAGAACAAAGCTCTCACCTTCCACGCCCATCCAGAAAGCTTCACACTTGTCCTGGTTGACCTTTGAACCTGATGCCTCTGCATAATGCCCTATCACTGAGACCACCTCCTGCGCCTCCCCAGTCCCAGAGATAAAAACAGAAACATCATCAGCATAGGCCACAACCTTCAAAGGAGGCTCACCAGCAATGTCCAAAGGTACCCCACACAAGGGTCCACTCTCTAGCCTTCTAATAAAGGGGTCGATTGCAAACACATATAGCAGAGGACTCAATGGACACCCCTGACGCACACCCGAGCCTACCGCAAAGGGCTGCCCAACCCAACCATTAACCAGAGGAAAGCTTTCAGCCCCTTTGCACAAAATCTTGAGCCAATCAATGAAACCCCCCTCCAGGCCATATTTGTCAAGAAGGAGCCACAAGTACTCATGATTAACCCGATCAAAGGCCTTAGCCTGATCCAATGTCAGCAAAAATGTACCCCAACCAGCAGCCCTACAACGCTCCAAGGCCTCCCGGACAGCTAACACCGCTGAGAAAGTGCTTCTAGCTTTGACCGCACAGTGCTGGTGGCGGGATAACAAACTGCCTGCAACTGGTGATAATCGCCAGAAGAAAATCTTTGCCAGTATATTTCTATCGACATTAGGAAGGCTAATGGGGCGCCAATTCCCAATCATCGAATGATCTTTACCCTTTGACAGAAGGATCACTGCAGATTGCCTCATGGAGGGAGGGAGAGAACCCTCATTCAAACAGCCATTAAAAAACTCCGCAAGGTAGGGAGCCAGGATCATCTTAAAACATTTATAGAACTTGGCTGTCAAACCATCTGGCCCTGGCGTTTTCTTGATGGCTAGTTTATCAATAGCCTGGATTACCTCATCTGCAGTGATTTCATGTGTCAAATTCATCAAAGGAACATTACTTTCCAGTCCTGGTGTAGAGTTCAAAAAACCCAACATCCTTGTCCGATCAAGGTTCCTTCCTCCCAGGAGATCAGCATAGTATGACCTGACAACCTCCAGGATCCCTGACTTAGACTTCGTCAGAGAGCCCGTACTGTCCCTCAGGCCATTGACCGTCTTAACCTGCAACGCTCTGTTTACAGTTTTGGTAAGGGTCAGGCGAATGGTATTTCCCGTAATCCCTCTCCTGAACCAAAGAGGCGTGCCGGTCATATTGATGTCTCCTAAGGAGGAGCTTCACCTCAGAGATTGCCCTAGAATCTCCTCCATTCAAAACAAGGCGGTCAAGTTTCCTCCGCAAACGCTGGTAGGTGATATACTTATGTTGCTGCTTCTTTCTTCCTATGGCCTTGAAAAGCCCAATAGTCTGCTGTTTAACAAGCTCCCACCATTCTGACTTGCTGTTGCAAAAGTCTAGGATCGTTAGCTGTGCTTGAAAAAAATCCTCAAAGGATTGTCTAATGCCCCGTACACACGGTCGGACATTGATCGGACATTCCGACAACAAAATCCTAGGATTTTTTCCGACGTATGTTGGCTCAAACTTGTCTTGCATACACACGGTCACACAAAGTTGTCGGAAAATCCGATCATTCTGAACGCGGTGACGTAAAACACGTATGTCGGGACTATAAATGGGGCAGTAGCCAATAGCTTTCATCTCTTTATTTATTATGAGCATGCATGGCACTTTGTGGGTCGGATTTGTGTATACATGAAAATTTTATAGCCTGCTCTCAAACTTTGTGTCGGAAAATCCGATGGAAAATGTGTGATGGAGCCTACACACGGTTGGAATTTCTGACAACAAGGTCCTATCACACATTTTCCGTTGGAAAATCTGACTGTGTGTATGGGGCATTACTCTCTCGTCTTCCAGGAGGGCCGAATTCAATCTCCAGATACCCCTCCCCCTAGGTGGCATGTCTGGGGCATTCAGAGTCACAGATAGAATACAGTGATCAGAAAACTCCACTGCCCAACACACAGGTGACGAAAAAGAGGAGTCTCCCTTTAAAAAAAAACCTATCTATTCTACTCTGACTACTACCTCGCTGAAAAGTGAACCCTGTGCTGTCTGGGCAGCGCTACCAGACCAGCTTCCCTAACTATCGCATTAAGAAAAAGGGTGTCATAGCCCAGTTTATCTCTGAAACCTCTCCTGTCTTTAGACCTAGTAATGGTGTTGAAATCACCTCCAAAGATAACCTGCTGGGCCGTAAAAAGAAAAGGCTTAATCTTTGTAAAGAGGCATTTCCTGTCCCACTTCGTCTGGGGACCATAGATGTTAATCAGGCGCAAGTCCTGCCCCTTCACAGAGACGTCTAAGACCATGCATCTCCCTATCTCTACCTCAATTACCCGCCGGCACGTTACCATACCAGAAAAAAGGACTGCAACTCCGCTGTAAGGCTCGGCCGCAAGAGACCAAAATGAGGGACCACGTCTCCACTCCTTCTTTGCCAGATGTATATCGACCAGACTACTCAGATGGGTTTCTTGCAAAAACAAAATGTCAGCATCAAACTAGCTGAGCAAAAATAAGACCATATGACGAGCACTTACTGATCTTAAGTTGGCAACATTAATGGTTGCCACTTTTAACGGAGTGGGAACTGCCATTAGGGTAGTTGAGGCAGCCGTTTCTTAGCCTGACTACTCCCTCTTCCTGGAGAACCAGCGCGCTTCGTTGCACCCTGGCACTCATCATCCATAGAGGATGCCGAAATGAACGAGTCCCACTCATCACATCATCATCATCATCATCAGACAGGACCTTAAACTTATTTTCCAAAGGCAAAACTTTAGTATTTAAAGCGGAGTTCCACACAAAAATGGAACTTCCGCTTTTCGGAACCCTCCCCCCCTCCGGTGTCACATTTGGCACCTTTCAGGGGGGAGGGGGGTGCAGATACCTGTCACCCACTTCCGGCATAGACTCCCATGGGAGTCTATGCCTCTTCCTGTCCCTCTTCGCTGTCTCCAGGGAAACACACAGCTCCCAGGAGAGAGCAGGGACCAGTTACGATGCGCAGCGCGACTCGCGCATGCGCAGTAGGGAGCCGGGAAGTGAAGCCGCAACGCTTCACTTCCTGATTCCCTCAACTAGGATGGCGGCGGCACCTGCCGAGAACCAATCGGGTTCTCGGCATCGCCTGCCGACATCGCTGGACCCTGGGACAGGTAAGTGGCCATGTATTAAAAGTCAGCAGCTGCAGTATTTGTAGCTGCTGGCTTTTAATATTTATTTTTTGTGGCGGTATAGGTGGACCCCCGCTTTAAGGTAACTGAACCCCTTTTTTTCCTTCTTTTGCCCCTCCTCCTCCTATCCTCATACCACTCCATATCATCCTTAGACAAACCAGACTCAACAGCCTCCCCACACCTATCCTCCCCTTCACCCCCCTACCCCCCTTCCCTTATCTACCACCAGGCCAGCCTCTCCACCATTTTCCCCACTCCTCTGCACCCCACGATCCTCAACAGAAACCCTGCAGCGTCGGGGGAGGGGGATTGGCACCACACCTGACACACCTGCCTCAGCACCTCTTGCTGCCTCTGCAATTTTAAAAGACACAGACACAGAAGGATTGGACACATTTTCGGCAACTGATACCTTACCTACAGAAGACACGGGCACACTGGGTAAACGCACAGACTGGGTAGACACAGACACATTAGGTATTGGCACAGACTGGGGCACCACAGATTGGGGAGACACATTAGGTATTGGCACAGACTCAGATGGACTCACAGGCACCCCAGCTGCTGAGCGCTGAGCATCCTCCATGTCCAGGCAGAAGAACTCTCTCATGAGCTCAGGATTGTTGTGCATTGCCTCAGGACACTGACTGTAAGGATGTCCCACCGCATTGCACAGATTAGACCTGATGATATTACAATCCTTCGCCAAATGTCCTATATCTGACACAAAGAGCACTTCATCACTGGACAGGAGAATGCAAGATGCCCTTTATCTCCACACTTATTGCAGAGCTTTGGCTGGCCTGGATAAAAGATGGTCAGCCTGTCCCTCCCCAGGAAAGCTGAGGATGGCAGATGCTGGACGACATTGTCAACAACCTTTAATTTTAGCTGCACAGACCTCCCCCCTGTTCATATTCCCCGATCGTCCACAATCTTTTTTAGGGGGCTCAGGACGTCTCCATACCTCCTCAACCATACAGATAAATCCCCTTGCGGTATGGACTCATTGCGGACCAAAATTGTGACCATTTTAATGAGGGGCTGGCGTGATACAAGCTTGGGGATGAGCCCTTTCCAGTCCGGCAGGCCCCTGCACACATGCTCATACTTCTCCCAAAATATGTCCAAAGACTCTGGACGGATAAAGGACAAATCATACTCATAGGAACCTGCCGGACTGATCAGAGCGAAGATATCTGTGGGTGTAAACCCCATGTGCAGGATTTTATCCACCACTGCCCTCCTATGTGGGGGGATTCCACCTCCTTTCCATTTTAACTGCACAACATTCCAATTCCAATTATGAAATATAGGAGGGAAACCATCAATGTATGTATGAATCCAAATGATATAAAGTCCTCAGAAGCTATGTGACTTCAAACTGAGGGTACATCAGCAGGTAAATGACATCTCAAGTGAAGACAGACACACCACCACCGACAATGAGAAAGCTTACCAGATTGAGTGGACCCAAGAGGACATACGCCAAGTTGGGTCAAGCAAGGCTTGGGTGGTCAGTGGCTGTAGAAGACCCGGCAAGGTGATGTATATGGAACGAACCATAGGTTGCTTTATCACTCGAAATGATGTCAGGAACCAGGTGTTAATGGTGACAATGAAGAAGGGGACATATTGCCCTGAGAGCGCACCGTGCATCACAACAAAATGCACTCTCAGGGCAATATGTCCCCTTTTCCCCTATTGGGCACGTGGTCGTGCATCACATTAATCACATTTATTTTTCTATTTTTATTATTATTATTTCCATTTTTTCACATAATATTTTTAATATACTTGATGCAATAATGGCACGTGATTTAAACACACGTATCATGGTAATATATATATTATTTTTTTGATATATATATATTTTTCATTACACACAGGTTCACATACACTTTATATTAGTTGCCCCCTTTTAGTTTGTTGATTTGGGGCCACCTCACGTATTTCCGGGTCATATATATGACACCACATTGGTTTGTAGGGGTTGCGCGGTACTGCTGGGATAATGCGTTGTCTTTCTAGCTGAGGACCGCCCCTTCACCAGCACCTGAAGGATGATGTGTTTACGCCTTCCCTTCTATTGCGCATGCGTTCCACACGGGGATGACATGGTGTCTTTCCGGCTGAGGACCGCCCCACACCAGTGATTCATGGACGATGTGTTTACGTCCTCTTTCCTATCACACTTATGCGTGTTGCGCATGCGCAGTATCATTTTTTCGGACTTGGATGCACGCGCACACTACTGAGCAGCAACGAGACACGCATTGACCTTTAGAGATTATTCTTTTGATCTGTCACCATACCCATACATCACATAATGGATAGCACTTATGGTTTACTTGACAACAGGTTTTTATTTTTATTTTTATTTCTAATTATGCCAGATTCGTTTTGTTTCTTACTCTGACATACTAGTTATACTTCCGGTATTCAATGTGAGGCGTGGAACGCACGCCGGGCGGCCATCTTGCCGGAAGGATAATTTTTACACTTGTGGTGTGGTTCCTCATTGATATTGATGTATCCCCTATATATACTTCACTGGCTGCAGTAGGGGGAACCCCCCAGATGACGTCTAAGAGGACGAAACGCGTCACGTAGGACTCCACTGCCGCCATCTCTTTACAGCGCTGTTTTTTAAATGGATTTACATGTGAGTGTATTTCTTTAATTTTTAATAAATTTTACATTTGTATACGGATTTACACTATGTGGCCTTCCCTTCTTCCTTCTTCATTGTCACCATTAACACCTGGTTCCTGACATCGTTTCGAGTGATAAAGCAACCTATGGTTCGTTCCATATACATCACCTTGCCGGGTCTTCTACAACCACTGACCACCCAAGCCTTGCTTGACCCAACTTGGCGTATGCCCTCTTGGGTCCACTCAATCTGGTAAGCTTTCTCATTGTCGGTGGTGGTGTGTCTGTCTTCACTTGAGATGTCATTTACCTGCTGATGTACCCTCGGTTTGAAGTCACATAGCTTCTGAGGACTTTATATCATTTGGATTCATACATACATTGATGGTTTCCCCCCTATATTTCATAATTGGAAACCGTTTGTTCACCTCTTTATTGTGGACATTGGACATTTTATACTTCCTAGCACTACACTTATTTTGTTTTTCTTTTGTTTAGCACATATCTTGTTGGCTGTGTTAGCTGCTGTTTTTTCCTCAGGGCAGCGCAGAATTATATTGTATATTTTCCTTCCATGGTCTCAGATCTTGGCATTCCTATCTATGAGTCCAATCAATGACTGTCTGACTGACACCATTTCCATTCCACTTTACTTTTTATCTCTTCCAAACTGTTCAGCAGCTCAGTACATGGGAATGTAGGCCGTACAAAAGAATACCAGATAAATAAATAATTCACACTCAAACTCAATTTAAATGGTGATAAAATGGCCGCGGCACCTTTATTGGTATAAACATAAACTTTATAAATAATTCATCAATAAATTAAAATATTACATTTTCTTTTTTCTTCTTTTATTTATTTATTTTATTATTTCTTAATATATATAAAACATATATCAATATCTTGCTCAGTTATAGAACTCGAGCGAGTACCATAAATAAAACATTCATCAATGTCTCCCCTTGATCCAAGGGTGACAAACCACATAACAGGTGCTGCGACAGGGTGGGAGGGATGGGGAGCTCGTCAAGCCGCTGTGGGGTCAACTGTGACAGGAGCCTGATGCGAGGGTCTTATATAGCCCTAAAAACACGTGTATTACTCTACAATACACGTGTTTTTCCCGCCTGGAATCACGTTTTTCCCGCTCGGAAGCCACATGCCTTTAGATTCAGCCATTTAAAGGGGCAGTAATACATTTTTTTTTTTTTTTATAAATTAATTCTTTTTTTCCTGGCACAATCCCATGCTGTGGGCACTTTAATCAATGCCCACTTTTTCATTCTCTGCACTCATTTAAAGTGGCCATAGAATAGATGATTCCTTTTTAATTTCATTCCTACTACGGCCACTTTAAATGAGTGCAGAGAATGTCCTGAGCTGCTGAACAGTTTGATAGAGATAAAAAGTAATCTGGGATGGAAAGGGTGTCAGGCAGTGATTGGAATGGTCAGATTTGACACCAGAGGCTGCAAGATGGGAACAGTAAAGATACATGTGAGGGAAGAGCAGACAGGAGATAGCGAAGGGGGGGGGGCAGTGTGATAGGGAAGGTGACTGTACAGACTTGCATTACACAGAGAGAGGGGAAGTAAAGTTGGAGGTAAAAGTGCTGCTGTAGAGTCAGGACACAATAATAGCATAGCAGGTGCCCCTTCTGCCCCCCCCCCCCCTCCAGTCCTGGCCCAGCAGCCTGTACTGTACCTGGAGATTTCTGTGTGATCCCTCTGTGTGCACTGCTGGTTGCCGAGTCTGTGCCACAGGGAGATGGATGGACTGCTGCCTCTGTCTCTGCCTGATGCAGGCACCTATTGCTCCCTGTCTGCTCCCTGTCTGCCCTGAGCCTGCCACCGTTCTTCTTCTGCTGCTGATTCCCTCACTTGCTGAAGGAGACAGGCAGCGTGTGAGCCAATGACGCTGCGGGTCCAATAAAAACACCACCCTACGGACCCGCCAATCAATAACAACCACAGGAAACCTAATGCTAGAGGTGGAGTGTTCGAGCGCAAGGCTCATAGCCCAAAGGACAATGTAAACCACGCCAATAGAGCTTCTTAGCCCCAATCACGTGTTTACACAGGCGTCATGCCTCCAATAGCACCCCTGTGTCCGTCGCCCTTAACACACACACTTAAAGGGACACTTTTGTTAAAAAAAAAATGTTTTAATTTCTTTTTTTAATGACAAGTTGCTTTGGCGGGGCGGACACTGGTGGGGAGGGAAGTACTGTAGTCCAGAGTTGTGGGGAAATGAGGTTAATCTTAGCTAGCTTTCAAGTACTTAATTGCATGCAAAGAATACTTCTTGCTAAAATAATGTAGTGGTTCCTATAGATTATTGTAGCAAGTAAACAATTTTCCTGTGCAACCAGAATTCTAGTTGAATTCACAGTGATCACCAGTGATGGCCCTTCAATAGGGGCACATGGGCAAAGTGGTCACTTTAAGAGTGTCCAGGTGCAGCAGTCTATGGGAGGCTTTCCCAGCTTGCAATCGGCTGATTGCAACCGGGAAGCTGATTTGCCCGTGTTTAGGGTTCGGGGCGCAAGCGATGCACCCACAAACACTGCCACTCTACATTGATTTGTTTCCGCGTCGCGACGTGTGGTGGAAGCCGGCCTGAACAGAGCAGCACAGTAACGGTGGGTAAAGCTAACGGTGCTGCGGGCCTCAGGCTCAGTCTCCCTCTCCTCTCCTCCGTGTCCTAGCTGAGTAAGCTGACTATCTGTCCGTGAGCCGCCCCTCCGCTCCGCACAAACTTCCCTTAGTCGGTTCCCTGCGTTTCTCTGCTCGATGAGGTTTCCCCTCTCAGTGAGTGCAGACTGGGCCGAGGCCAGATCGGATGTCGTGGCAGTGGTCACTGCATGAGGATAGCGATGACGCCGGGTGTATTATACAATGGGATGATGATGGGTGTATTTTACAATGATGAGGATAGCAATGAGGGGTGTATTATACAATGATGAGGATGATCATCATCATTCTCAAATACACTCTGTTCTGTAATGCTGAGCTATATACCCTGATCTGTAATGCTAACTGTATACCCTGATCTGTGATGTTGAGCTATATACCCTAATCTGTGATGTTGAGCTATAAACCCTGATCTGTGAGGCTGAGCTATATACCCTGATCTGTGATGTTGAGCTATATACACTGATCTGTAATTCTGAGCTATATACCCTGATCTGTAATGCTGAGCTATATACCCTGATCTGTGTGGTTGAGCTATATACCCTGATCTGTGATGATGAGCTATATACCCTGATCTGTAATGCTGAGCTATATACCCTGATCTGTGATATTGAGCTATATACCCTAAGCTGTGATGTTGAGCTATATACCCTGATCTGTAAGGCTGAGCTATATACCCTGATCTGTGAGGCTTAGCTATATACCCTGATCTGTGAGTCTTAGCTATATACCCTGATCTGTGAGGCTGAGCTATATACCCTGATCTGTAATGCTGAGCTATATACCCTGGTCTGTGATGCTGAGCTATATACCCTGATCTGTGATGTTGAGCTATATACCTTGATCTGTAAGGCTGAGCTTTATACCCTAATATGTGAGGCTGAGCTATATACCCTGATCTGTGAGGCTGAGCTATATACCCTGATCTGTGAGGGTGAGCTATATACCCTGATCTGTGAGGCTGAGCTAGTTATCCTGATCTGTAAGGCTGAGCTCTATACCCTGATCTATGAGGCTGAGCTATATACTCTGTCCTGTGATGCTGGTGCTGTATACTCCTGTTCTGTGATTCTGGGGCTGTATACTCTGTCCTGTGATGCTGAGCTGCATACTCCTGACACTATGGGTGGAAGCAAGTGAAATACAGGAGACAGAGGGGGTGGACCCTATAAGGGGTCCACCGCTCACCACACTGGAACAGAAGATGATGATGACAATGATTAGGATGATGATGACTCTGATGAGAATAATGATGATCTCTCAAGTGTATGGCTCAAGGGACAACCTCCGGCTTCCACCGCACCGCTCCACGGCTCACACCGATCTGATAACTCTGCAGGGTGGATTGGACAGAAGCAACCTCCAGGCTGCCACCAAACAGTGGGATGGTGGAAAAAAACTTGCGCTAATGAGCAAAACACAGTGAGCCAAAATTGCTTAAATTCACAAAGATGCAGCTGCAACAAAAAACTCCAAATATCCATAAAGTAAACAGCATGTAAATTAAATTTTGTGCGCTAGCAAAATGTATATTGAAATAGTACAATTAAGAAGCTCCTTAAGGTAATACCCGGAGCCACTACGTATTTGAATCCCAGCACAAAAGAATACCAAAACAGTAAATACAAATAGTGCATTAAATCATATCTCAATAAAAGTAAAAAATGAAAAATGAAAGAATGTGAAAAATATATATATCAGAAAAAAGTGAATACTATGAAAATAAGATTGATCACTCAATCATTTAGAAGACCCCACATTCAGTCCATGAACAGGTTTAACAAAAAATTAAGTGAAGTAGAAAAAAGAGAGAAAACGTTCCTTTGGTGTATCACATCAAAAACAGGATAGTGGTAAGATGTGAAAAACGCTTCCAAACAACCATTGATTGCAGAAGAGGAGTAATGGATGTACCCTTACCCCATTCGTTGGACCTCCTCTATGGCAAGGTCGTACGGGCTTGCAGATATAGCCCTCTGCGGGGACAGATGGAATTGGTGTCCGGGTCCTGTCAGCGTGCACCACCGACTCCAAGTTGATCCGAGGCCTCGCAGTGCTTGCCATCACATGCTTTTTGTTTGCATGGGCGTTCAGCCTCTGTTTTTATGCCGGCTTTTTAGATGTTATGATTTTCATACTGGAACCTTTTTGTATACTTACCTGTGGTTTATTTTAACCAATAAATCCCTAATATTACTACACCATTGGAGTTTTCCCCTTCTTTTCTTAAATATGGATCCTCCCAACCCTGAGTCTCCCTTTTGATGCTGAAGCAGTCGGATCAGTCGGATCAACTTGGAGTCGGTGGTGTACGCTGACAGGACCCGGACACCAATTCCATCTGTCCCCGCAGAGGGCTATATCTGCAAGTCCGTACGACCTTGCCATAGAGGAGGTCCAATGAATGGGGTAAGGGTACATCCATTACTCCTCTTCTGCAATCAATGGTTGTTTGGAAGCGTTTTTCACATCTTACCACTATCCTGTTTTTGATGTGATACACCAAAGGAACGTTTTCTCTCTTTTTTCTTCTTCACTTAATTTTTTGTTAAACCTGTTCATGGACTGAATGTGGGGTCTTCTAAATGATTGAGTGATCAATCTTATTTTCATAGTATTCACTTTTTTCTGATATACCGTATTTATCGGCGTATAACACGCGCCGGCGTATAACACGCACCCCAAGTTTAGGAGAGAATTTTAAGGAAAAAAACTTTTAGGAGGGAAGTTTAAGGAAAAGAAACTTACATTTAAATGCCCATCAATGCAGCCTCATCAGTGTTCATCTGCAGCCTTGTTAGTGTCATTGCAGCCTTTTCAGTGTCATTGCAGCCTTTTCAGTGCAGCCTTGTCCCCAGTGCAGCCTTGTCCATGCAGCCTTGTCCCCAGTGCAGCCTTGTCCATGCAGCCTTGTCCCCAGTGCAGTCTTATTAATGCAGCCTTGTCCCCAGTGCAGTCTTATTAATGCAGCCTTGTCCCCAGTGCAGTCTTATTAATGCAGCCTTGTCCCTGCAGCCTTGTCCCCAGTGCAGTCTTATTAATGCAGCCTTGTCCCTGCAGCCTTGTCCCCAGTGCAGTCTTATTAATGCAGCCTTGTCCCTGCAGCCTTGTCCCCAGTGCAGCCTAGTGTCCATGCCTCCTGCTCCTGCCGCCGCCGCCGCCGCCATACACATGGTAGTAGTTTTAAATATGGCGCCGCGGAGTTCGGAGAGACTCGGCGCCGGCGGAAGTGAACGAACGCCGCCGAGATACACATAGCCGAGGGTTCTCGGCTCTTTCCGGCGCCGCTCACAGTCCCGCCCAGCGTGGGCGTGACAGTGAGCGGCGCCGGAAAGAGCCGAATACACCCGACTATGTGTATCTCGGCTCTGTGATTTCGGCGGCGCTCGTTCAGCACCGCCGAGTCTTTCCGAAGTCCGCGGCGCCATATTTGAAACTACTCGCTATGTAAATGTCGGCGGCGATCGCCGACATTCACATAGCGATAGCGGGGATCGGCGTATAACACGCACCCACGACTTTCCCCTGATTTTAAGGGGAAAAAAGTGCGTGTTATACGCCGATAAATACGGTATATATTTTTCACATTCTTTCATTTTTCATTTTTTACTTTTTTTGAGATATGATTTAATGCACTATTTGTATTTACTGTTTTGGTATTCTTTTGTGCTAGGATTCAAATACGTAGTGGCTCCGGGTATTACCTTAAGGAGCTTCTTAATTGTACTATTTCAATATACATTTTGCTAGCGCACAAAATTTAATTTACATGCCACCAAACAGTGAAGAGGGACTGTCGGCAGGTGTCCTTCCAGATATCTGCTGGGTAAATCTGTTAAAGTAGGCCGCAACAGCTGGAGCTCCTAGGTAGCAGATTCCCTGCACACAGATCCGCGCCGGTCCCAAGAGAGTGCGCCAGGCCCCAGCCTTGCTTCTTATAGTCCCTCCCAGTGATCTGCTCTTCTCCATCAGCCTCCTGGTAATTCCAGCTTCACACAATGCAGCCAAAAGGCAAATCCTTTCCAAATGGACTACATATCACAAGATACCTTGCTGTACCTCTAAACAAAGAGTCACAGAACTGCTAAACTGGAACACTAGAGGGAAACAGCTCCTTCGTAACAGCATTACACAGCGTCTTCTGATTGCAGGAAAATGTAAGTATCCAGCTCCTGGCTACATTAGTCTACACACACATTAAAAAAAAAAGATCAAGCAGCGCCATCTAAGCGTAGTAGGTGTAGCACTACCCCCATAGGGGTTGCAGGTGACAGGGTTCCTCACTGCTGCACAACCAGGCACATAACATTTTCAGCTTTCATCCAGACACAGTAAACTGTCCTTGAGCTTTGTTTTGTGTTTTTATTAGGGGGTAATAATTTGTATGTGGATAGGACTTATGGGATGCCCAACTTGATAGTGACAAAACCAGGAACAACTTCCTCCCTAAGTACAACTCCAATTGATTCCTCTGTATAACTCCAATAAATTCCTCTGTACAAGCTAACAGTCTCTGTTAGATCAGCAATAGCCCCTTACAGGCTAGGAGCTTTCAGTCCCTCTAGAAATTAGCACAATGTGTTGTGAACTGCATCTTGGAGTACCTCCAACTCCCCTGTAGACACTAGTCCCAGCTCTACCACTGCAGGAAATGCAAGCCCACCTGGCTGCCTTTTCGCCAGCCCACCTGGCTGCTTATCTTTACCAGTCTACTCGACTGAACCTCTTCACCAGTCTACCCAACTGACCCTTTTTATCAGTCTACCCAACTGACTCTCTGGAGAACTCCCAGGGCAAGGTTAAAGAAGACTTAAAGGGATTGTAAAGTCTCAAAGTTTTTCACCTTCATGCATTCTATGTATGAAGGTGAAAAACCTTTTTTGTTGCAGCCCCTACCCAGACACCCCCTTTTTCTTACCTGAGCCCATTCGTACCAGCGCCGTGCACGAGACCAGCGGCTCTAGCCGCTGGCTCTCATCTCATTTAACAGACTGATAGCAGCGAGCTTCAAAATCCCCCATTGGAATCCATGCGTCTGGCACCCTGTATGTAGATTACAGGGCCGGACGCATGGATAAGGGACTCAGGGGCCCCTAATGGACGGGCCGCCACTGAGAGTTACAATGTAAAAATGGATGAGGATGATATTGGGTGGGGATGAGAGTTACATTGTGAAGAGCCTCTCCACAATGTAACTCTCATCCCCACCCAAAATCATCCTCATGCATTTTCACTGGTCCACTCCAATCTACAGCACAGCAGAACACCACTGCACACTGGTGACTTACCCTCCATGCTGCTCTCTGTCTCGCATCTGTAATGCATGCCCCTTAGAGGGCTGTGTCCACTCCCACCACTGACGAGACTGACCACACCCCCTCCCCGAGTCCCACCGCACCCCGCCTAATTACAACACTAGTAACCTAGCAGCAGGCTCTGCTTCAACAGTGAAGGAAGCAGAGTGAGTGCAGGATCACCTTCGGGGAGGGAGGGAGAGAGGAACACACTGCGGGCACCGCGCGACCAGCGGCTGCCTGCTGTGCTAAGTCTAATGCCCCCTACACACGATCATAAATTCCTCCAGCAAAAGTCCGATGTGAGCTTTTGGTCGGAAATTCCGACCGTGTATATGCTTCATTGGACTTTTGCTGGCGGAATTTCAGCCAGCAAAAGATTGAGAGCAGCTTCTCTATTTTTCGGATGGAAAAAGTTCCTATCGGAAATTCCGATCGTCTGTAGCAATTCCGACGCAAAAAATTCCTACGCAGGTTAAGAAACAATTCGACGCATGCTCGGAAGCATTGAACTTCATTTTCTTGGCTCGTTGTAGTGTTGTACGTCTCTGCGTTCTTGACGGTTGAAAGTTCAGAGAACTTTTGTGTGACCATGTGTATGCAAGGCAAGCTTGAACGGAATTCTGTCAGAAAAACCATCCAAGGTTTTTCTGAAGGAAATTCCGATCGTGTGTATGGGGCATAACAGTTTCATTCCTTAAGCTGTTGTACAGCGGGCCTGTTGGGATGCTCAGGCCCCTTACAAGTGTGTTGCCTGTACCCCCCTGATGGCGGCCCTGACATCAACACATAGATAATTCATCCCTCTGCTCACTCTATTCTTTCTTATAGTCAGCTGGTTCCTTATCAGTATACATGCATGATTGGCTGATAGTACTGCCCCCCCCTAGTCTGAGTGCTGCTGTACAGGAGGCCGATACCTAGACATTGGCTGGTAATTATGCTAATTGCATTTAATGATTTTTTTAAAGAATGTATGAATGCATTAATTGGTGTTCTTTATATCTGCCTGGAGTTCAGCTTTAAAAAGCATTTTAAGTTAATATTTGCTTAAAAAAAGAGAAGAAAATTAGAATGTTAATTACAAAAACATCACATGTTCAAAATAAAAAAAAAAAAAAAAAAAAAAAAGAAAATTATCCAAGGCTGACACCCCAAATCATGGTATATCATACCGTTTAAAAAAAAAGTAATTATTAGAGGAAGTTCTTCTCCTGCTGGCTGTGGGTGTGATGTGATGGGGATGTTGAACAGACATGTTGCGGGGAATAAACAGATAGACGGATAGACACGCGCTAAATTAATACTCAATGTCATTAATTTTAATAAAGCACAATATGTAATGCTGTGCTGGAAATGATTTTCAGTTACTGTCCTGGGAGCCTCCAAGACATTCTGTGTTGTTTATGGTAATAGAGAAAATTCAGTGATTACAAAAACATGATTAAAAAGAAGATCTCTCGGTTCTTGCCTTGCATGCAAGACAGCGCCTGTTACTGCTTCTGACAGGTGTGTAATAACTGGGATTTAGAGAGGATTGAAAAAGCTGCAATGTAATATTAAGAGGAAAAAAAGCTAAATTAGTTTGCGGGGGTTATAAAAGGTGTGAGCCTGGTACTATTTTTTACAGGACTGATATTTTAAATTGGAAGCAAACACTTTTGGGAAGAAACCTTCCTGCTTGAAAACATTGGTCCATGGGTTTGTATCAATAAATTAAAGTGGATGTAAACCCAATGTCATCCTTTCTAAACTACTGCCATAGGGGTTATCTATAAGGATATACATGCCTCCTGCATGTATCTTTACCTGTCAAATGTCTCCCCTCTGTCTGTTATGAGACCCAAAAAACTGCATATTCTGTGGGTGGGTCTGTTGTCTGGAGCTCGGTGGGTGGAGTCGTGATGTCAGTAGACTCCCCGCCCACCTCTACACTCCTTGTCAATATGCATTTTCTCCTGTGTATTTCTAACACTGAACTTCTGCTATGATCTCTAACATCCAGTGAAAAGACAGGAAAGTAACCACATGACTTCAGCATGCCAAATCATGCTGAGGTGTGGAACAGCCAATCCTTGCAGAGCTGCTGAAGAAAGGAGTGGGGGTGGGAAATACTACAAGAGATGGTAAGAAACTGCAGACATAGCACAGGACATATTATGAAACTCATACATACTACAGGAAATGGTCCAGAAACTGTAGACATACTATAAGAGGCAGTCAGAGATTGCAGACACACTACAAAAGATGGTCAGAGACTACTGTATAGATAGAAAACAGAGACTGCAGAAAGGGTATATCAGAGGGTTATGCCCTGTACACACGACCGGTTTTGCCGTCGGAATAAAGTCTGAAGGTTTTTACGATGGAGTTCCGACGGAATTCCGCTCAAGCTGTCTTGCATACACACGGTCACACCAAATTCCGACCGTCCAGAACGCAGTGACGTACAACACGTATGACGGGACTAGAAAACGGAAGTTCAATAGCCAGTAGCCAATAGCTTTCGTCTCGTACTTGCTTCAGAGCATGCGTCGTTTTTGGTGCGTTGGAACAGAATAAAGACGAGCGTTTTTTCCGATAGCAATTTGTTCTGTCGGAAAAATATAGAACATGTTCTCTATCTAAGTCCGTCTGAATTTTCGACAGAAAAAGTCAGATGGGGCATACACATGGTCGGAATATACGATGAAAAGCTCCCATCGGACTCTTTCTGTCGGAAATTCTGCTTGTGTGTACGCGGCATTAGAAGCTGCAGAAATACTGTGGGAGATGGTCAGTGACTCCAGACACATGACAAGAGGTGGTCAGAGATTGCAGACATACAATAAGAAATAGACTTCAGGAAATGGCTAAAGACTGTAGACAACTACAGAAGATGGCAAGAGACTATGGACATACCATAAGTGGTAGTCTGGTGAAGACTGTAGTGACATACTACATGAGATGGTTAAATACTGCAGAATACTGCGATGGAGAAGATGGTCAGAACTGCAGATGTACAACAGGAGATGGTAGGAGAATGCAGATGTTTTACAGAACATACTGCAAACACATTACAGGGGATGATCAGATATCACAAACATATTACAGGGGATAGACAGATTTTACAAACATATTACAGGGGATAGTCAGAGACTGCAAAAATATGTAGCACCCTCTAGTGTGCTAGAGCAGTGGTTCTCAACCTCAGTCCTCAAGTACCCCCAAAGGGCCATGTTTTCAGGTTTTCCTTTACTTTGCACAGCTGCTTCAAATCATTATCAATGGCATGGTATTAATAAGAGCTATTTTAGCTAAGGGAAGTTCCCAAAACATGGCCCGTTAGGGGTACTTGAGGACTGAGGTTGAGAACCACTGTGCTACAGTAGGTAGTGTTAGGTTTTTTGTTAGTGTAGGTAAAATGTTTTGGCTTGGCTGTCAGCCAAGCCTGTGTTTAATCTGGGTGAGTGATTCAGGGAGAGCTGATATGACTCAGCAGGCAGCATCTCTGGTATCTCTCCCTACTTCTGTAACTTGCTGCAATCTTCCAGAAGAATGGGAGGGAGGTTAGGAGGAGCTGCCTGGACTATTCATGAGGGCCCTGACCAATCCCCAACAGATGGGTTGGCAGGGGGCAGGCCCCCTCAAATACTCAGGGTCAGCTGGGCAGGAGGGTTTGGGTGGAAGTTGCAGATGGAGTGCTAGGAGGCTGTCGGTGGGCCCTTGAGGGTAACCCCCTAGTCTGGGGAGGTGACCTCGGGCCTGGGAGCTTGGGTGCAAGAGGGATCCTCTGATATCCCAAGGAAGAATGCTGTCCAGTGGCACGGGAGCAGGTGTGAGGACATCAGGAGCCAGTGAGCATGTCCGGGTGATCTCCAAGGAGAAGACAGCCAGGTGGGCTGGTGAGTGATACAGTCAGGGAGGACTAAGAGGTCCTGAGAGGACTGGGTGAAAGCAGTCTGAGATGGACTGAGTCAGGGAGGACTGTGGAAGCTTAGCCAGGAGGGCTAGAGAAAGGGGCAGCTGCAGCCAGGTCACCTGAAGAGTAGCCACAGAAGGACAGCTGGGCAGTAGGAATTTGCTACACAACCAAGGGGCCCGCGGTCCCTGCCTGTAAAGGGCATTTGCTAAATTGTCCGATCATCTAACAGTGTGCCAGCTTGTAATTCAAGCAAGTGTTGTGCTGGAGGAAGTTGAGGAGTGTGTAAATAGACTGTACAGAAGAAGTTGTCCCTGAGAAGTTCTGCTAAAGTCAAGTGGGCATCCCATAATACTCTTAACCCCATCCAAGTTCAATACCCCTAATAAAGCAAAAAAAAAAAAAAAAACAAAGCTGCAAGGACTGTTTCTTGACTCCAGAGTGCTGTGAGAATGCGGTGTGCCTGGCTGTGCAGGGTGGGGGATCCCTTTTCACCAGCGGCCCCTACGGGGATAGCGCTACATATACAATAAGAAAAGAGATGGTCAGAGATGATGTACATGCTACAAGTTTGGTTGGAGCAGGGCCAAAACTAGGGGAGGGCAGGGGGGAATGTGTCCCGGGCACGGCATTGAGGGGGGCACCGCAGTTGGTACCAATGCTCCTGCATTTGCACCTGTACCTCCTCGCCCCCCCTGCTCCCTGGTTAGCTGTGCAGTATGCGGATGGGCTGAATAAAGGCATGTGGGGGACCGGAGGAGCACAGGGGGGACCAGAGGAGCATGTCGGGGACCAGAGGAGCATGAGGGGAAAAGAGGAGCAGTAGGGACCAGAGGAGCATGGGAGGAATAGTGCTCCTTACATTGGTGATCAGTGGGTAGAATGCTCCTTACATTGGTGGTCAGTGAGAAGAATGTTCCTTACATTGGTGGTCAGAGAAAATATTGTTTCTTATATTGGTGGTCAGTGAGAAGAATGTTCCTTACATTGGTGGTCAGCAGAAAGAATGTTCCTTACATTGGTGGTCAGTGGGAAGAATGTTCCTTACTTTGGTGATCAGTGGGAAGAATGTCCCTTACATTGGTGGTCAATGGGAAGAATGTTCCTTACATTGGTGGTCAGTGAGAAGAATGCTCCTTACATTGGCGATCAGTGAGAAGAATGTTCCTTACATTGGTGATCAGTGGGAAGAATGTCCCTTACATTTGTGGTCAGTGGGGAGAGTGTTCCTTACATTGGTGATCAGTGGGAAGAATGTTTCTTACATTGGTGGTCAGTGGGAAGAATGTTCCTTACATTGGTGGTCAATGGGAAGAATGCCCCTTACATTGGTGGTCAGTGGGAAGAATGTTCCTTACATTGGTGGTCAGTGGGAAGAATGCCCCTTACATTGGTGGTAAAATGATACAAAGTAAATAAAAACTATTTAAAAAAATGTAAAGCACACCCATGACCCTCGCACACGCTCTATATAAAAAGCTTTATGTAGGACGAGCACATGTATGTAAACAATAATAGCGCCACACATGTATGGTATCATCGGGAACGTTGGAGTAAGAGCAATTCTAGGGCCATAATTTTGTAACATGCTGGATAGAGCTTTTTATTTTTTGTATATTTTTTATCAAACTGTTCAGCTAAGAAGACATTTGTTGCACCTGTTATATTGTGTCAATTTATGAAATCCTTAATTTTGGAAATGTACCGTTGTTGCACTTTAATGTAAGTTTATTTTTCTTTATATTCTATAATAAACATTTATTTTGAACATAGTGCAAAGAAATTCTGTGAAGAACGCATGTAGTGTGGGCTGTGCAATATGTAGGTGGGGATTTGTGTGGGTGTGGCTTGAGTGTGGGCGGGAACACATGGGCAGGGACAGGGTGCCCCAGGATCTCCTATTGCCCGGGGGTCCCATGAGTTGTCAGTCCCCCCTGCTCATAACCACCTCACCTGGCCTACTATGTTTGTAGGTGTTGCCCCTGGTCCACAGCTGTCCCAATCTGCAGTGCAGCTCTGCTTGGGAGCACAGATCGGGCTGCTACTGCTGCCGCCCCTACATCTCCTCTCCCCTTCCCGAGCTGTCAGGGAGCCGGAGTAGCTGTGAGAGGTAAGAGAGATGACACAGCTGCTGCAGGGCTGTGTGTATAGGTCAAGGAAGCCACACTAACCACCCTGGGAAAGCAGAAGAGGAAACTGAATTGCTGTGCATCCTAGGAAGGACAAAACCTACTGGGAGAATCTATGCCTTGTGGGGGATTTCGTCCTCAGGAAGACTGAGCCTGTGCTGTAGACTGGCTCTGGAACTACACATCCAAGCAATACCAGAACTTTTCAGAGAAGAAAAGGAAGGACTGTTCCTGGGGGCACTCATTGGGGGGGCGCTGTAGTGCAGAAGGCTACTAACGGAATGTTTTATTGCAGTTTTGGGGTTGTAGAGAGGCAGAATCGCTGGCATCTCCTGGTCTGTGGTAATGCCACTTTCAAGCATGGTGTCACCACCTGGTCATTGGTAGGATGTCACTGCAGCTGAGCACTGAGCGAAAGGGGGCAAGCCATCACCCTAGGAGTCAGTGAAAGGCCGCTGGCCATACCCTACTGAACCCTATTTAAAAGAACGATATTGCCCATTTAGGACACCATTTAGGCACTTATTCCTGGATTCAAAGGGATTTATGTTATAGCTCCCCAATGCTGGATTTGGGCCCCAACGCCCTGGCCAGTGGGAGAGGGGATGTCAGAGTCTGTTGGGCCAATATCCTAGTGTAGGTGCTAGGATAGTTAGATAAGTGTTAGTGTTTTTTTTATAGGAAAATTCAGTTGCCACACTGTAGGCGGTGTATCTGTAATTTTGGGTAAGGCAAAAGCATAGTTTGTCTCACTGTACTTAGTGAGCTGTAATTGTTTAGTCAGGTCTGCTCTGTGTGCTCTGCTTCTGCCAGTCTGCCTGATAGCTTCCTCTGTATCCAGGTAACTTGAAAAGTTTCTGGATGATAGGTGTTGAGCTATGCAAATAGCAGAATGAGTATTGATGCAGCCCCAGCCTATCCCAGAGAAGCAGACTCTGGTGACATGCTGGGAGACTGTATTTATTCTGGGTGCACACAGAGCTCTGGGTCTTGTCCCAGAGTGGAGGAGTCCGAACTGGGGGCACGCTGCCCTCCCAGGGGCAGCTGTCTGCCAAAGATCTGTCTGCTATCACTGGAGGGTATCGCTTAGAAGATTGTAAGGAGGCTACCATCTGTCCTTGGGAGTTGTGAGTACAGACGCTAAGAACTCTTGGGGACCTTGTGCTCTAGCTACCCCTCTGGTGCCTAGTTATAGTCAGTTGTGGGTCTGTTAAAGGGGACACCAGCTGGTGTCCTGAAAAGCTCTGTCCACATAATCTCCTGTTTAAAGGAACTTTGCTCCTGTGGCTCTAACTACTACTACTTAAGCTCAAGTCTACTGTTTGCTTCAGACTTAATTATGGTTTGCTCAGAAAGGAATTCCAAGTCCTCAAACTGTATATACGGTAGTTCTTATTTTGGAGTATCCCACCACTTCCCTCAACCTGATCCAAGTTGTCCAAAAATAAAAACCACAAAAACAGCATCCCCTAGACTGGTCCATTAAGAAAGGTCTCTTGTGTGCCTAGCTGCAGGGCAGAAGTTTTGGGAAGACCTGATCAGTAATCCTGCAGCTCCTATGGGAGTAGTTGGCACTGGGAAAAGGGGACTCAAAAAACAGCATCTACATCAAGGGAAAGCGATATATAAGCTAACAACAGTACTGAAAGCTTTGTTAACTTTCTGATTGATTCCTTTGTCCCTGTGGAGCCACTTGGATCTTCCACCCATGCTGTAACTCAAAACAACCTACATTTAAATGCCTATTTTGGAAGTATCTTATTAGTTTTTAGAGTCCATAAAAGGATTGTCATTTTTAATTCTCTTGTATATCTTGAGTCTGGCCAGATTACACAATTAGGCATTACACAATGACCACTTCTACTTGCTTAAGCTTAAATCGCCAATTGCGTGTCTCATTGTTTAGGTTGCTCCATAATCTACTTCTCAGCTCGTTTTCCTTTTCTGCTGTTTCTCGTCTCCAGAACCTTTTTTCGTACCTCGTTAGGAAAAAAAATGTGTTGACATTTGCTTTTCTTTTTCTTTAAACTAATTTTCCTTTGCCTTATATGGCAAAGGAGGTCATAAAACTTGAAGATGATCACTTGGTCTGCTTTATTAAGAGGTGATTTTCAGGATAAGGATTTCCCTGTAACTTTTGTTCCTTTCTTATTTAGTGTAATACTTTGCATAGTACATTACAAGAAGCCTCTGCATTAAGTGATTTACTCCTGCTGGATTGCTCTTCTAAATCCAGCAGGAAAGTTGGGTGTTCTCTTAAAATACAACTATGGCCTCACATAAAAATAAACAATGTATGCTGCAACACTTATTTATAAGTCCAACAACACCCACAATACCTGTTGATCCTAGCAGTGAAATCTACCTAATGCAGTTTCTAGTGATGCTGCACCGCTCCTGTCAGAGCAGCAGTCACTCTCATGTAGGCTGTGTCTATTTGCACTACAGTGGGGTAAGAAGATGTTGCAGAGGACATGGCTATCAGTATTATCACTGCTGATTTACAAATCTGTAGCTTGTCAATCAGCACCTGGCCAGTGGCCACACCTAGTCCTACCCACTGCTTTTTGGATAGACATCGCCGCCTCTGCTGCTAATACCCTTCTACAATGAGCTGCAGTGTCTCGGATGGCAGCGTGTGAAATACAAATGAAGGAGGATTTGGCTCAGTCCAGGAAGATAAAGGAAACTTTTTGCTCCCTTTATGAGGCTTGTGCATCACATAATAACTGGATTTAGGACTTGTTTGGACTGTCATACAGGAGTCCTTGGTTGTACTTTAAAGTTTATATATGGTGAACATAAATGTAAAATCATACATTAATTTCCACATTTACTTTTTATTTTTTTAGCCTACTACTATTAATCTGAATTATCTTGAAGTTTGTACACTAACTTTGTGAAGATCCCAACACAATTACTTCCTTCTGTGACCTGTAGTCACTATGCTCTGTGAGTAGGCACTGCCTTCTGAACTACAGAGGTGATGAGAGGAGGAGTGTCAGGAACCGGAGTCAGGATAGGAATCACAGCTTGCAGGCAGCAAAGTACCATGGGATATGTAGTCCATAGAAATTGAAAGTAAATAGCAGAGAAGCAACTGAAAAACATACAGGGAATCAAGTAAGCTTTTGCAAGGAAGCTAGTATTGGATTGTTAAAGGGGTTGTAAAGGTAAAAATTTTTTCACCTTAATGCATTCTATGCATTAAGGTGAAAAAACTTTTGACAATACCGCCGCCCCCAGCCCCCCCGTTTTACTTACCTGACGCCTCGAATCTTCGCTGCTCGTTCTCGACATCTTCATTGCAGCTCAGCCTGGTCGCTGATTGGCTGCAGTGGATGGATTGAAAGCAGCGCAGCCATTGGCTCGCGCTGCTGTCAATCACATCCGATGACGCGGCGCACTGGGGGGCGGGGCCGAGTGATACAGCGAGCGGCTATAGCCGCCGGCTGTATCACGGGAGCGCGCCCGCAAGCACTCACCACCATGCGAGGGAGCTCGCATTAAGGTGGTGAATGCATGCGGGGAGGAGCTGAAACAGCCGCCGAGGGACCCCAGAAGACCAGGTTCAGGGCCACTCTGTGCAGAACGAGCTGCACAGTGAAGGTAAGTATAACATGTTTGTTATTTAAAAAAAAAAAAAAAATTACCTTTACAACCCCTTTAATAACAACAATTGGTATTGTTGTATTGTTATTACAATGCTGTTAAAAAATGAAAGTGTATGCTATGACCATAAAACTCCTTTAACCACTTCAGCTCCGGAAAGGTTTACCCCCCTTCATGACCAGACCATTTTTTTGCGATATGACACTGTGATACTTTAACTGACAATTGCGCAGTCGTGTGACACTCTACCCAAATAAAATTAAGTCCTTTTTTTCCCCACAAATAGAGCTTTCTTTTGGTGATATTTGATCACCTCTGAGGTTTTTATTTTTTGCGCTATAAACAAAAAAATATTTTTTACTTTCTGCTATAAAACACATTTAAAATATATATATATATATATATATATATATATATATATATATATATATATATATATATATATATATATTTATGGTCGGAGCCCTCCGTCCTGACAGATATGAAACACATAAACACGTCACAAGACTAACAACATAAATAGACCTGAAGTGTGCCCTGGCCTGCTGTATGGTAAACCCAGATCTGCTGGGCGGTATGCCAGAGAAGGGCGCAAAAAGACTTGGTTTAGGGAGGTAATGTTTTATTTAAGTTTATGGTCATCTTACAGAGCGAGCTTGCAAAAGGCTTGTGACGTTTCTACTTGTGGATTGGGAATGTAGCGAGCAAAGCAGGTGGATTTCCACCTTCCAATTTTTCTGATCACGTGGTCCGGGACTCCGTTTCGTGAGGCTGCTGATGCTGCTCCAATGCGGAAAGAATGTCCAGAATAACGGTTGGGGTCAAGGCCTAAGTTGCGCAGAAGGATCCTGACGTGAGTAGTGAACTGGTTGGTACTAAGCGGGTTGATCGGGAACGGCAGCAATGGGCTGTCCTGCGAGGGATCAGGTAAATGGGCTAATAGACTATCTAGGATGGCTACGGGGCACCAGGCGTTGTGCGTTCTGAAGAGCTTGATGTCAACCCCTGGACCGGACTGTTGTGTTTTGGACACCTCGAGGTGTATTGTGAAGTGGCTGTGGTGACGCGTGAGGTGGCGTCTGCGTAAGGCCCTATGACTGGTGCTGCTGACTGTGAATTCGCTGGGTCGTAGAAAGCCATAAAATGCCAGGTAGATGGCTGCTTGGACAAAAAACCGAAAGGTGAGCGTGAGAGTATGGTGGACATGTCTCGAAACATGGCACTGGTGACTGGTAAGCGTTTACCGCTAACTTGGGGTTTCTGCTTGTGGATGCCTCGGAGGATGGCCTTGACCGCATGGGTAGCGAACAAAGATGGTTTGTTAGGATCTAGTAAAGAGGTGAAATGCTGGATGCCAGCTAGGTAGAGTCTAATAGTGTTGTAGGATAACTTCAGCTGAGTGTGGCAGTATGAAATGAAGGCCAGGATATGATGGAGATCTCCTGGTATAGCCCTGGGGTGAGCCGCTAGAAACCTGTGATAGCTTTTCCAGGCAGCATGGTAGCCTTTCAGGGTATTGTGAGATAGTGACTGGTTAATCAGACTAGTGGCGTCATGAAGATGTCGCTTTAATCCAGGGTTAGCTGTGACCAATGTGGGATAGCAGACATGGTCGGGTCGGCTCCAGGTTCCTGCGAAAAGAAGGTTGTGAAGTTAAAACGAGATAGCGCGTCGGCCGAAGTGTTGCATTTACCGGGGATATGAACACAGAGGACATTAAATTGGTGCTGTAGTGAGAGTTGCACCAGCCTGCGTAGGAAGGACATGATGGCCAAGGACTTGGAGCGACCTTTGTTTATAATAGAGGCTGTGGCTTGATTATCTGTGGAAAATGTCACTGTTTGTCCTACCCAGTTGTTGCCCCAGACGTGGGCTGCTGCAACAATGGGGTAGATCTCGAACATTGAGGAGGATTGACTGAACCCGGGGATCGAGAGTATTTCTGGCGGCCATGGTGCTGCAAACCAGTGGTGGTCAAAAATAGCTGCAAAACCTGTGGCGGCTGCGGCGTCCGTGATTATTTGAGGTGAAGTGGGAGACGCTGATGGGATAAACATCGAAATGCCGTTCCAGTTTGTTAGAAAATCGTCCCACATGGCTAGGTCAGCTACGGCTGCCTTGTCTAGTTTAAATATTAGGTCGGGGTCTTGTACCTGGGAAAGGAACACCAGGAGACGTGAGACGAAGGATCGCCCTTGAGGGATGATCCTTATGGCAAAGTTCAGCATGCCAAGGAGGGATTGTAGTTGCTTTTTTGTGCAGCCTTGCGTATTAGTAAATGTGTGGATGACTGTCCTGATGCGGGTCAATTTGTCGGGAGGCAGGCTAGCTTGCATGGTGTGAGTGTTGAGTATGATACCCAAGAAGGTGACGATCTGTGCCGGGCCTTCTACCTTCTTATCCGCTAAAGGTACGTTAAGATTATGAAAGATTGTTCTAAGGCTGTTTAGATCAACTGGGGGCTCGTTGGGTTTCTCTATGAGTAGGAAGTCGTCTAAGTAGTGGATCACTTTCTGACAGGACGCATGTTGTGAGAGAATCCAGGAAAGAGACTGAGCGAAAGTGTCGAATAGCCACGGGCTGCTTTTGGAGCCGAACGTTAACTTGGTGGCGAAATAGTATAGGCCTTTCCATTTGATTCCGTGCCACCGCCATAGGCATGGATCAATTGGCAACAATTTGAATGCGTCCGAGATGTCTGCTTTAGACAACCAGGCGTCTGCTCCTGCGAGAATGATGGATTGAATAGCTGAGTCTACCGTTGAATATTTAAGTGAAAACTCTTCTGAAGGTATTAGGGAATTTAAACTGGGTATGTGGGAACAATGAGGCGCGGACAAATCATAAACTAAACGGAGTTTATTTGAAAACTTGCCCTTCACAAGGCCGATAGGGCTGACTCTCCATACAGAAAAAGGTGATTGTGTAAAGGGGCCGATTATGTATCCCCGGTCTAGTTCTGTTTGCAGCAGGGTGGTGATGGTTTCCTCGTCGGTAGCGGCTGAAAGCAGGTTTTTGCATTCGTGAGTTGCGTTTGGGAGTGTGATAAGTCCGGTGTGAAAGCCTGTCGTGAATCCCCGGATAAGAAAGGCTGCCAGTGAAGGTGTTGGGTGTGAGGTGAGGTAAAACGTGAGCCATCCGACGTGCACTCGGCTTAGTCATTCGGGTTTAGGCTGTTTCACAGCGCAAGCGTACCTGGGGTGAGCTTTGTGGCATGTGAGACAGACATGAAGTAGTTTGCAGTGGGGGAAGTTACAACCCCCAAAGTTGAAGTTATTGCATATGGCTGCTCCCCCTAGTGCCTGGACGGGTCATCCTAATCTGTCTGCCTGAGCCGGCTAAGTAAATGCCGTTGAGTAACGAGTGACACTGGGAAAGAAGGGAGGGTTGGGGGGGCGTCTGCCACCTGACTCGGAGCACCAGTTGGCCGTATGGGTGGACGACTGGCAGTTAGTACATAGTGGGGAACGTAGGCCAGCAAAATGGCGACAGAACAGCTCTGTATCGATGGTACTCCAGTTGGTTTTTACTTGAAACTGCGAAAGTCTGGCTGCTGCTTTTGCTGAAAATGACCTGTGATAGTCATAAAAGGAGCATCCCCCATATTTATAACCTAGATCTACTATTGCGTGTAGGTATAGGTCCAGCTCCTCTCTCCTGTTGGGGTTGATCGTGCATAGCACGTCTCTGAACATGCCAAATGCTAGTACAAACTCCGCAATATTGAGTTTGCGGGTAAGCCTATGGTCTTTGGCCTTCAGGACGACGGAAACGTCTCCCCACGAATAGGACTTGTTTTCGGCTGGGTCGTGTACTGCGATGAGGAGGGATGCTAAGTTAATGTCCTTCCCATCCATGATGTCCTTCCTGATGCCTGCTGGGACGAGATGTGCGGGGAGGACGTAGGTATAGATGTCGGGCGTACCTGTAAGGAGAGGCATGGGGGTGGCGGTGGTTACTGTAGATGGTGAGGGTGCAGCTTGATGTACCTCCAGGGTTCCCACTCTTGTCTGGACATCGGTGACTGCTGCCGATAGTGTGGTCACCAAGGAGTGCAGCTGAGTGATTGCTGATGAGATTGACTGTAGCGATGCCTGGGTGCCTGATTGGGCTGCCGCTGGCGGAGAAAACAGCAACCTGAAAAGCTCAGCTTTCCTAGCAGTCGCAGGGAAGGGTATTCCCCTGCGCCGTAGTTCAGCTGTAAGCTTGGGGATGGTCCAAGCTCTGAGAGACTGTAAGTCGTCGTTTGCTGAGTCTGCCCCAGGTGACGACGGGGTGGAGGCGAGGTCCTCGCTGCCGGCCTGCGACATGGTGTCCGCTAAGATAGGGGGGGAAATGCGTATGTTTTGTTTTAGACAAGTTTCTAAAAAGTTGAAGGGGATAGAGATTTTTTTTTTTTTTTTGAATTACGCACCTGCCTTGAAGTCCTAGTAGTGGAGTTTTAGTTTTTTGAGGTCGAGACTTGGGAAGCTGAGGAAGATACTGTCCACACCTGTTGCAGGATGGATCAACTGAAGAACTCTACTGACCTCAAAAGGGGGAAGGGGTGGAGAAATCGATGAGTAGTCGTGTTGCTACGGGAGATGAATGGCTGTATGAAGCCATTTCGTAAATGTTTGCGGTGATTACAAAGTGAAAGAGTTTGTTTTTTGTTTTTTTTACCGAAATTTGATTATGTAGGAAAACCGTGCGCGGCATTGGTAAAAAATAAAAAAAAATAGGTGGTGGGTATTTGTTGTGAGAGACCCGAATCGTTGAGCCGGTGCTACTACTGGACTCGGATTGGATGGTGGGGTTTTTTGCTGTGCCGGGGGTCTTGGATCATTGAACCGGTATGCGACTGGACTCGGATCGGTCAGTGAAAGTTGGGTTGGCGAGAATCCGAATCGTTTGAGCCGGTGCTACGACTGGATTCGGAATGGGCGGTGGGGTTTTTTGCTGTGCCGGGGGTCTTGGATCATTGAACCGGTATGCGACTGGACTCGGATCGGTGGGATGAAAGAAGCACACTGTTGGTGAGTGCTTGTGTATGCTAAAGATTTGAAGCATTGAGTCGCTTTTGCGACTGGACTCAGATCGGTCGGATGAAAGAAGCACACTGTTGGTGAGTGCTTGTATGCTGAAGATCCGAATCGTAGAGCCGCTGTTTGCGCCTGGACTCGGATCGGTGGGATGAAAGAAGCACACTGTTGGTGAGTGCTTGTGTATGCTAAAGATTTGAAGCATTGAGTCGCTTCTGCGACTGGACTCAGATCGGTCGGATGAAAGAAGCACACTGTTGGTGAGTGCTTGTATGCTGAAGATCCGAATCGTCGAGCCGCTGTTTGCGACTGGACTCGGATCGGTGGGATGAAAGAAGCACACTGTTGGTGAGTGCTTGTGTATGCTAAAGATTTGAAGCATTGAGTCGCTTCTGCGACTGGACTCAGATCGGTCGGATGAAAGAAGCACACTGTTGGTGAGTGCTTGTATGCTGAAGATCCGAATCGTCGAGCCGCTGTTTGCGACTGGACTCGGATCGGTGGGATGAAAGAAGCACACTGTTGGTGAGTGCTTGTGTATGCTAAAGATTTGAAGCATTGAGTCGCTTTTGCGACTGGACTCAGATCGGTCGGATGAAAGAAGCACACTGTTGGTGAGTGCTTGTATGCTGAAGATCCGAATCGCAGAGCCGCTGTTTGCGACTGGACTCGGATTGGTGGGATGAAAGAAGCACACTGTTGGTGAGTGCTTGTATGCTGAAGATCCGAATCGCAGAGCCGCTGTTTGCGACTGGACTCGGATCGGTGGGATGAAAGAAGCACACTGTTGGTGAGTGCTTGTATGCTGAAGATCCGAATCGCAGAAACGCTGTTTGCGACTGGACTCGGATCGGTGGGATGAAAGAAGCACACTGTTGGTGAGTGCTTGTGTATGCTAAAGATTTAAAGCATTGAGTCGCTTTTGCGACTGGACTCAGATCGGTCGGATGAAAGAAGCACACTGTTGGTGAGTGCTTGTATGCTGAAGATCCGAATCGTTTGAGCCGCTGTTGCGACTGGACTTGGCCGTTCAGATGAAAGTAGCATACTGTTGGTGAGTGCTTGTGTATGCTGCAGGTCCGAATCCTTGAGCCGCTGTAGCAGCTGGGCTCGGATCGGTCGGATGAAAGAAGCACATTGTTGGTGAGTGCTTATGTATGTTTATAGAAGCAAATTGTGGGTGAGTACTAGTGTATGCTAAAGATCTGAATCATCAAGCCGCTGTTGCGACTGGACTCAGATCGGTCGAATAAAGAAGCATATTGTAAGTGGATGCCTGTGTGGCTGAAGATCCGAATCGTTAAGCCGCTGTTGCGGCTGGACTCAGATCGGTCGAATAAAGAAGCATATTGTAAGCAGCTTGTCCCGTGCGTGGGTCCGTACGGATAAGGTAACAAATCCGTTCTATAAACGGTAACAATACCTCCTACCTGCGCCGGTGTAACGAACGAA
The DNA here is from genome assembly GCA_037952925.1 of Lithobates clamitans. NCBI lineage: Eukaryota > Metazoa > Chordata > Amphibia > Anura > Ranidae > Lithobates > Lithobates clamitans. Next base: position 825,194 of record JBBGZY010000310.1, read on the forward strand.
AGTCGGGGACTGCGAACGGGGAACTGCGACGCTGGAACTGGAGCGTAGGAACTTGCTAACATGTGGTGCTTTCCTCGAAAAGTCCGCCTGGTGACGTAGGTATCGCGCACTGGAACCGACACAGACCATCGTGGATGGTCTGGTTATATACCCTCCGGGCTCCTCCCATAATTTCAGGCCGGTAAAACGGCCTTCCTATATATATATATATATATATATATATATATATATATATATATATATATATATATATAAAACTAATTTCTTTCTCAATTTAGGCCAAAATGTATTTTGTTACATATTTTTGTTAAAAAAAAATCCCAGTAAGCGTATATTGATTGGTTTGAACAAAACTAATAGCGTCTGCAAACTATGGGATATATTTATGGAATTTTTTTATTTTTTATTTATTTACTTGTAAAAGCGGCGATCAGCGACTTATAGTGGGACTGCAATATTGTGGTGGATAAATCAGAAATCTAACTGACACTTTTTTGGGAACCAGTGACACCAATACAATGATCAGTGCTAAAAATATGCACTGTCACTGTACTAATGACACTGGCAGGAAAGGGGTTAACATTTAGGGCAATCAAGGGGTTAAATGTGTTGCCAATATGTATTACTGTGTACTGTGTGTGCTGTTTTTACTAAGCAATGTGCTGTTTTTTACTTCCTGCTTTGTTCCTGTCAGAAGAGAGCCCTATGTTTGTTTACCTACACAGGGCTCTCTTTGGTATTGTCCGGAGCGCATCGTCGGGTGCCGGTAACTAATCAGCGGCCGGCAGCCAATCGCAGCACAGCTGGGGCAGTGGGGGCACACTCCACCGTGATGCGCGGATCACTTACTAGGTACGTGATCCGCCGCAGTATATCTACGGTAGGCGGTCCGCAAGCGGTAAAAGCGTGACACTTGTTCTTGTAATCTTTATTTCTTTAACCTCCGTTGTCCCAGAAGAATTTATAAACTGCTCTGGTGTCAAGGTCTTTTAAACACACTCTGGCTGTTATAGTCAGCGTTCCACAACCACAATATGAGGCCCCCTACCCTCTATGCCCCCCCGCCATGTATCTTGGGCTCTGCCATCCCACTTGTGGGCCCAGGGTGGCCATGTTAATGAATGTCTGTTCACTGATCCTCCCTCTGGGAATGTCCGTTAACTGATCCTCCCTTTGGTGAGTAGTTAGAGAAGGAGCTAATGAAGCACTAACTGTGCTCCATGAGCAGCAGCAGAGCATAGTGAAGACCCCTGATCCTTGATGTATTCATAAAGAGAACCTGTCACAACCTATTCAAAATGTATTACTTTTTTTTATTATTCATCGTTACCCCTAAACTGAAGACCTGTAAGGGCTTTTAAAGCGTTGCCTAATGATAATTTTAGGTATTGAAGTCTGTCGTCGACAGCACGCAATTTTAAAGCTTGACATGTTGGGTATCTATTTGATAATACATTGTGTTTGTGTGCAATAAAAATTACTTTAGCTTTTCCCAAAAATATGGGTTTGATAAACCATTGTACCAATGTCATGTGACATAAAATTGCAACTAACACCATTTTTCTCCAGAATGTCAACTTACAGAAAATATACACAGTTTGGGGTTTTTACTTAATCTTTAGGCCCGAAATGTGTATTTTAACACACTGTCTCCCTTTATATAGTAAACTGCTGCGCAAACTGTTGGCACTATATAAATCCTGTATAAAAAATAATAATAATAATGTGTGCAAAAAAAAATAAAATAAATTTAGTTACATTTGTAAAGTTTGGTATAAAGTTTGCATTATTAAGTAAAGATTAATGCTGCGTACACACGATCGGACACGAACGAAATCTTGGATTTATTTCCGACGGATGAAGGCTCAAACTTGTCTTGCATACACACGGTCACACAAATGTTGTCGGAAATTCTGATTGATAAGAACGCGCTGACGTACAACACGTACACAGGCACTATAAAGAGGAAGTTCAATAGCCAGTGCGCCACCCTTTGGGCTCCTTCTGCTAATCTTGTGTTAGTAGAAGTTTGGTGAGAGACGATTTGCGCTATTCAGCCTCGTGCTTTTCAGATCGTTACTGCTCTTCAGTTTATGCTTGTGGGTTCGTATCTGGTTTTCAGTGCGTGTAGTCAGTTCGCATCTGGTTTTCAGTGCGTATTTTATAGTACGTATTTGATTTTCAGTGCGTTCTTGTCTGCTTATTTCTGATTTTCAGCTCGATCTTCTCAGGCCTTTCTGATTTTTAGTGTGTTCTGTTAGTTCGTTCTGACCAGTCGACCGTTTTGAAGCCATGTTGAGGGTACGTTCTCATCGTAGAGTTCATGCTGTGCAGGGGCTTGGTGTTGGGGTTCTTACTTTGACCCAAGCCCAGTCCATGAACAGGGCGAGGAGGAGTTCATGCACGAAGAATTGGTTGCTCCAGCGTGTCCAATCCTCTCATATGCCTTTGTTGCGGGAGATCCAGGAGAATAATCCTGATGATTTCAGGAATTATCTCCGAATGACGGACCCTGATTTTCACCGTTTGTTGGCTTTGCTGTCCCCTTATATTACGAAGCAGGACACCTGCATGAGGCAAGCCATCACTCCCGAGCAAAGGCTAGTCGCCATGTTGCGGTACTTGGCGACGGGGAGAAGTCTGCAGGACATCAAGTTCTCGACAGGCATCTCCACCCAGGCTCTGGGGATCATTATTCCAGAGACCTGTTCTGCCGTCATTCAGGTCCTGCAGAAGGACTATATTAAGGTAATATTTCTCATTTAACATCACATTCTATGTATTTAATGTTTGCTAATGTATTGTCTTTCATCATTCCCTAATTACCATGATTGTAATATGCTGTGGATGTCCTCTTTATCCTCATGCATGCTAGAAGTTTTTAAAGTTCCTTTTTGTCCTTCATGCATATTTGCCTTCACTAACCTCCCCAGCATGCTATCCTGGGCCCATACACATCTAGCTTAGTCACTTAACAATGTATTTTGTCAGCTCCATAGTAGTGCGTTACCCTAAGCACCCCCTAAAAATTGTACAAATGTTATTTGTGTGCTTAAATTCAGGCAGAGTGCCAGAGGCTTTTTTTGGGGTCCAAAAATCTTTTGGAACCCTCCCTCCCCCCAACCGCTAAGTCAACCGATACCAATCCTCTATCTGCTGACTTTGCCAAACTCATACACACTATACCTACCTCTTTTGTGGTCAGATTTATGGATGAATTCACCAAAGCATGTGGTGAATATTCAGGTGCCTGCCTGAATACTTTCAAATGGTACTGTATAAAGTTTTGTTCTCCTATTATCTTGATAGGTAATTGCAGAATGTAAAAATGTGCTTCAATTTGTACAGTGTGTATTTATATTTTTGTATTATGACACTTCTTACTTGTCCAGTGGGCTGCCAATAGTGTAAGTAAGGAGGGGCTGGCCAAAGTAACACACATTATTTATGCATTCAGCTCTTCAGCTCTCAATGAAGTGGAGACGGTTACCTGTCCAAAACACCCCCCCCCCCCCACATTTTTTACAATGGGCCATCAGAGGGGGTGAGGAATCAAATAAGTGGACCTTAGATGTTTTTCTTTAAATACTCCTTCAAATAAATGTTATACTGATGTTGGCCAAGAATGTTTGTGTCTAATCTGCTTGCAATGTTATTAGCAAAAGTACTATTTTCTTTTTTTTCTTGTTTCACTCCACAGTTTCCTTCAACGCCACAGGAATGGCAGACTGTGGCTTCCCAATTTGCCCAGTGGTGGGACTTTCCCAATTGCGGAGGGGTAAAAGATGGGAAACACGCCCACATAGTCCCACCCCCCAACTCAGGGTCATACTATTACAACTATAAGGGGTTTAATAGTATTGTGATATTGGCGGTGGTGTCTGCGACATATGAGTTTCTCTATGTGGACGTGGGGAAGAATGACCAGATGTCGGATGGTGGAGTCATCGCCCAGACCGAGTTCTACGGATGGCTCCAGAGTGGTGGCTTTTGGATTGCCACCTCCGGAAGACAACGGCTGGTCTGCCGTTTGTCTTTGTCGCTGATGGAGCGTTTGGGCTGGGTGATCACCTGATGCGGCCATTCCCCATGAGGACCCTCACCCCGGATCAGAGGGTTTTTAACAAACCGGCTGGCCAGAGCCAGAAGAGTCGTAGAGAATGCTTTCGGAATAATGGCCAGCCAGTTCCGCCTATTCCTTACGCCAATCAACATGGCGGAATATAAACGTAACCATATAATCCTTGCATACTGTATTCTACACAATTTTTTAAGGAGAAATTCTATGAACTATGTGGCCTCAGTTGGGCCTGAGGCCGTATTTCAAGACCAAACCCTGACGGCACTTGAGGCTGGCCGTCCTGGCTTGCCCCCCCAAAGCACCCTCGAGGTCCGTCTAAAATATATGGAGTACTTTGCGGGTAGGGGGCCATTGATATGCCAGAAAATGTTTAAGAAACATTTTTAAAATACATTTTTATTTTAACCTGAAATAATATTTCCTTTAATTTACTGCTTGTGTTTCTTTTAACTGTCTCCTAGGTTATCCAATGGGCTTTTCTTTTTTGACATTTTCTTCAATAGTGGAAAGGTAATTTATTTATACATGAGGTGACAATCTCTTCTTCAGCTATTATGTTATGGGTCTGCTACACACACACACACATTGTTTTTGTTGTTAATGTATGTAATGCATTACTTATAAAAATATTAATCATTTTCAGCACCATGAATTAATTTTTTGGAGTGACGAAAATGGCCTGATTGTGGCAAATTATAAAGCATTGTGAGCTTATTTACTAAAGTAAAATCCACTTTGCACTACAAGTGCACTGCAAAAGAGCACTTGAAACTGCACTGAAACTGCACTGAAAGTGTACTTGTAGTACAAAGTGGATTTGTCTTTAGTAAATAACCCCCATTGTCACTGTAAACACTTACTCAAAAAACTGTTAAAACGTATTTAAAAAACTGCTATTGAGCATTGAAAGAAGAAGCCACACATTGTTGAGTAGAAAACGTTTTACTCTGTGCACATTTACATGTGCGTTAGAAAAGGGTTTTTGAACAAACCAACATATTTTTTTGAACAAAATTTTTTTGTTTGACAGTAGAAATATCTTTTTTTGGGTTAAACAGGCATGTTTAAAACCATAAAACAATACACAACTTAGGAACTTACACAGTTCAACTTTGATAAATTGAAGGCAATATCAGACATTAGTACTGTATGTCCAAACTGTGTTGATATTGCCTTCATCAGATGGGGTGATGTCATGCTTGGTGATGCTCCCATCATGGGGATTCAATGGACGTGTTTTAGGGGTGCAATCCCTTCCTCTCAGCTACTTTAGTTGCGAGGAAGGGGTTGCACCCACAAAACACGTACATTGATATTCCGTGATGGCTCATAGCACTTGTTGACACACTGTGTGCATCTTCAAAATTTGGCTTTCAATATTTAAAAAAAAATTAGAAAATTATAAACAATTTTAATAATTTTGGTGTGTTTTAGATTCTGCCTAAAACATCAATGATGTTTTTGAGTTTTTTTTCAACATCATTGATGTCTTCCTTGATCTTCTGTAAATCCCTATTGCACACCATGATCTCCCCGATGAGGATCTGGGCACTTGCACTTGTGAAATGAGTTTCTTCTTCCACAACATCCACATCACCTAAAATAAAAAAAAACACACCATGTATTATAAATATGCAGGCATACATCTATTACCTGAAGCTGTGGTCTCAGACACTCACCTGTTGTGATCACTATTTCACCCAATTCATAAACCTCTCCTTCCTCCACATCCTCTGGTTGTGGTGTGGGGATTTCACCTTCTTTAGGAGGTTGTGGGTCCCTGGTGTCCTCTGATGTCCCGAGTCTTTTCTCCCCTATATGAATAAAAAAAAGGTATACTTAGCACACAGATATTTGAGGGCAGAAATAGTAATATGAAACATTGCTTGGAAGTGTCATCCAATTGTCTGTTTTGGCAGAGTTCCAAGCTGAAGACATGATTTTTTCCCTTTCTTAAAGCTGGAATACTTACCTTTTTTGGTAAAGTATCACATATGTAGAGACCCCTAGTATCCACTGGAGCACCTGTGTGGGACACCCTAAAAAGTTTGCTCTGGTGTCCCACACTAGTGCTCCTGTGTCCAGATGTGTAAACATCTGCTGAATGTCCTCTCTTTTCACTGAATCAAGTTTGCATTTCATTCTAGTTACAAACCCATCTAGACAACAATGTACTAAACTTCTTTTAATACAAATAGGCATGACCAAATGTAGTTAATCTGCATCTGCAAAAGACATTAGTGGGCGAATGAATGATTACTGTGCCCACGAACCTGAAAGTTGCCATTTTAAACCGTACAACAGTAAAGAAAAGCAAATGGAGCAGCACGAACGTAATAATAATAGGAACACACGACAACTACAGTACTTACTTTTTTGCAGAAATCTCTTGATCCTTCTGTACTGACCCTGCTCCCTCAAATTCTGGTCTGACCAGCGTTTCCTCAGTTGATCCTTGGAGCGTCGTACCCCAAAATTCCTGTGCAGACTTCTCACAACTTTAGCCATGATCTTGGCCTTTCTCACATTTGGGTTTGGGTAAGGTCCATGCTTCCCATCATAGTCGGCCCTCTTCAAGATGTCCACCATCTCCACCATCTCTACAAAGGACATATTTGAGGCCTTAAATATCCTCCGGGATCGGGGCATTCATGGCTCTGGCCTTTCGTCGTTGATGCTGCTGTCTTCATGCACTTGTTCTTTCTCCGCCATGTGCTCTCTCACAGCGCCAAAAGAGAAGGGGCGGAGAATAGACTAGAAAGAAGGTCAGGGGCGAGCAGAGTTTAACGCATGCGCAGTGTATATAAAGCGGAACAAGCGTGTGCTTCGTACGTACGATCTGTGAGCGGAGGAAGGAGTAGCAGAAGCGCTGATCGTTCTAACGAAGGTACAATTTGTGTCCTATACTGCTTACAGATTGAGGCCTATATTGGGACAATATTATGCAAGTTTAGCCTGAAATTAGTGTTTGTCTTGTGTTGTGTCTTGCAGATAAAATGGATCGATTCAATGATCATGATTTCCTCCCCCAATACATTGATTTGTACAGAGAGCTGCCCTGTCTGTGGTAGACAAAACACCCCTTTTATACCAATCGAATAAAGAGGAAGGCAGCACTGAATAAATTGCTGGAATTTGTGAAGCCACAGAGCCCCATGGCAAACATCAACTATTTGAAGTGCAAAATTGGTGGCCTGAGGGACACTTATAATAGGGAGAGCAAGAAGGTCCAGGATTCCCAGAGGTCAGGAGCTGCAGCAGATGACATTTATGTACCCAGGCTGTGGTACTATGACAGACTGCGTTTTCTGTCAGACCAGACTGAAATCAGGCCATCACTCTCAACCCTTCCTTTCACTCTTCCTTCCACCCCAGCTTAGGCTTCCGACATCCAACCTGGGTCTTCCACCCAGGAAGAAGATGTGGAGGAGCCCAGCTTGAGTCAGGTATAGCATTGTTCAACATACTTCTCAAAATTGTGTGATTGATGAACAAGAAACTAAAACTATGTCCCTTTTTCATACACAGGAAAGCCTCAGCCAGGAGGAGGCTGTGGAAAGTGGCAGCGAGCAGGTGGTAGGGGAAAGTGGCAGCCAGAAGGTGGTTGGGGTAAGTGGCAGCCAGGAGGTGGCGGGGGTAAGTGGCAGCTAGGAGGTGGCCAGCCCCAGTAGCCTGACCAAATCCCATGTCCCTCCCCTCCGCCTTCAACAAAAAAGGCCCAGGAAGGGGAGGAACGTGGAGGAGTCAGCACTTGGATTAATTCGGCAGGCTTCTGCGGCCCTCAGAAACCCCCCCCCAGTCTTCTTGAGGCCTATGCCTGCATGGCTGCCAACAAAATGCAGGAAATGGAGGTGGGCCAACGCCTCATTTGTGAGGAAGCGATATATATGGCCCTAAATAATTGATTGATGGGTGAACTCACAAGCAAAACCCACCCATCCTCCTCCACCACCTCCACAACTCCAACACCAGAGCCACGACCTGGAAGCAACCGTGAAAGGAAGCATGGAAGGAAGACAAGAGAGTGATGGCCTGGGTTCGGTCTGGTTTGGCAAAAGACGCAGGCTGTTGTATGACCACAGCCTGGGGACATATATGTCATCTGCTGCTGTTTCTGATCTCTCAGAGTCCTGGACTGGATTGTGCTCCCTATTAAATGGACTCCTCAGGCTACCAATTTTGCATGTCAAATAGTTGATGTGTGCCCTGGGGTACAAAGGCTTCGCTAATTTCACCAGTTTATCCAGCGTTGCCTTCCTCTTTATTTTGTTATGACCCCTTAATAAATGTCTATTTTTTTTACAAATCATTGGCTATGTGTTTTAATTAAAAAAGGACAGTTTGTTTGTGAGTAGGCAGGTACATTTCAAAAATACTATGTCAAATAACAAGAGACACCAACACCAAACAACCTCCTTGAGGTTAAAAAATGCAAGATCATAATGGTGTTGTGGTAACTTGACACACAAAACGACTAAATGTATTATGGAGATCACTAGAAAAAAAAAAAAAACAGGAGATCTTGATTTAAAAAAAAAAAAAAGGAGATCAGCAAAACAACATAATTATTCTAGCATTACAAAGAAGAAGAGAATGCGCTGCATTAAAAGATTAAAAAATTTGCAGCGTGATGAATGTGCTATCTCCATTACGAACGCTAGATTTACCAGACCGAGCGCTTCCGTCTCGTACTTGATTCAGAGCATGCATGGAATTTTGTGCGTCGGAATTGTGTACACACGCTCGGAATTTCCGACAACGGATTTTGTTGTCAGAAAATTTGAGAACCAGCTCTCAAATTTTTGTTGTCAGAAATTCCGACAAAAAATGTCCGATGGAGCCTACACACGGTCGGAATTTCTGACAACAAGCTTCCATCGAACATTTGTTGATGGAAATTCTGATCGTGTGTACGCGTTATTATTATTTGGCAAATATGTGTGTAATTTTTTTCAACCCAACATGACATTTTAAAGAAAATCTAAACCAACAAAGTAACCAGGGGAGAGGTAAGGGTGAGGGATTACCGTATATACTCGAGTATAAGTCGAGTTTTTCAGCACATTTTTTTTGTGCTGAAAGTGCCTCCCTCGTCTTATACTCGAGTCAAGCACTTTTCTGCAGCAAAAAATTTCATTTTCCGAACCAATTTTGGGGCCCCATATCTCAGGGCCACTTGGTGCTAAGAACCCAACATTTGGTGTACAAACCCAGTGGAACTGGTACCACAACATATCCAAAGTTGGGGTTCCTAGCACCAAGTGGCCCTGAGATACGGGGCCCCAAAATCGGTTCGGAAAATGTCATTCTCTGCTGCAGAAAAGTGCTTGACATTTTCTGAACCGAATTTGGGGCCCCGTATCTCGGGGCCACTTGGTGCTAGAAACCCCAGCGAACCAAATTTGGAGTTCCTAGCACTAAGTGGCCCCGAGATACGGGGCCCCAAAGTCGGTCAACTGTGTCCATCTGCAGCAATGTCATTTCGGGACCCTTTGGGTTCAGAGACCCCAAATTTTGGCTGCAGCTAGGGGGCATCTAGGAACCCTTAACTACCAAGTTTGAAGTTGGGGGACCTATGGCTGCAAATGGGCACAGTGAGGCATGCAAATGGGCACACTGAGGCTGCAAACGGGCATTGTTGACCCTCTTTTCCACTTACAGTAGCTGTACATTTCTCACCCTCGTCTTATACTCGGGTCAATAAGTTTTTCCCATTTTTTTGTGGTAAATTAGGGCCTCGACTTATATTCGGATCGACTTATACTCGAGTATATACGGTATGTATCCCTGTCTCGGGGGAGGTAAGGAAGAGAGGTAGAAAGAAGAATGTACTGAATTAATGTAGATTCATTTAAGTACAGTACCACATAACTTGTAAACAGGTCACAAGGGTGACATTGTCAAATAGTGAAACCATCGGTATACAAAGCATCTTTTATCTTATGTCCCATAAGCCAGTGTGGCCAACCGTCAGTATTTTTACTGGCAGCCAGTAAAAAAACGGGCACTAAATGCCAGTGACAAGAAAAGGTTGGCAGTAAAAAATATGGCTGTAACGCTCGGCTTGGAACTGCGCATTTCTGGTCCGGAGCTGGCCAAGACCATCTGAGTGCCTGCTACAGTGTGTTTGGGTGGTGCTGGTGGGGGTGAGTCTGGCAGAGGCGGTACCTGAGTGTGTTGTGGGATGTTATGAAGCTAAACGGAGTGGCCAGAGCCTCGTGTGCGGGTCTGTGGTTCTGGAGCAAGGCAAGCAGGAAGATGGACTGTCAGTGCTGCTTGGACTGGAGTGGACTGAAGGGAACCTGGCATGGAGAGAGACTGTCACGGTGACTCAGGGGGGCACGTGTCGTGTCGGTGAGGTGTCATCATCATCAGTGCTGCTGTACACTGCTGTCAGTGTCACTGTGAGAGTCAATTTCATGTGGGTGCCTGCCCATTCTAATTTCTTGCCCTCCTGTCCCTAAGCTACTTACTATATTGAGTATAAAATAAGAAGTATGTTGTTTTTTGCCTCAATATCTACCTTAAATCACATTGCTAATTGCATATTGTACTTGTTTGCAGCCTAAATACTGAAATTTGCACTTAAAACTGTAATTTTGGAACTTTTGGAAATGCCAGTAAAAACTTGGCTGTGCCAGTAAATTCTGGGTTTTGTGTCAGTAATTTTCAATCTGGTAGGTTGACAACATTGACATAAGCAACAGGGCATTTGAGGAGTCAAAGATTATCCAGGAAGGCCAGATGTTATAAAAACTGTCATATTGAGCTTTACTAATTGAAACCACCTCTCTGCCTCCATTATGTCACTGGTTAGAGTAGGGGGGATTTAACCCTTCCTTTATCCAATTTGGAATACATTTTTGGCTATACAGTATATTTCCTTTACTCAGTGGTTTCACACAATCTGAAGTTTGCATTCTTCCAGGATTTATTTACAAAACTCAAAAAAAAAAATTGGAACAAAACAAATTCTAGGTCCCAGGTGTCTTTTCTTGCCCATTGTAAAACAGTTGTTAAAAAGAAAGCATACTATTTTTAGCAATTTCTTATTTTTTGTAAAGACATGATAATATATTAAGTTAATGAAAAACATGTAAAAAATTACTTTTAGGCAAGCACATTAAAAATCATAATACATGCTCTTTAACCCTTACCAGTCAGCGGGAGCCAGCCCTTTAAAGGTCATTCCCTGGAGTACATGACATTTATAACTGTCCTCAATTTGCATCTTTTTGTTAAAAAAACAAGGAGCTTACATTTTTGGACATGTCAGTGAAATAATTAGGCTGTTAGTAATGGCAAAGCCAGGAGATCTGGACACTCCACCCTCCCAACACACAATTAACACATAGCATTGTCAGAAACAGGGCACAGTAAAAATCATAATTAAAAAACTTGCTTATTCATTGTCTGGATAACAATGCTGCCAGGAGCATGTTCTGTCCATTTATTTTTACTTTAAGCAAATTGAAGCGTAGACTATTTTTAAAAGATAAACAGATTTTATTTTTTCAATATTTTTTAATTTTACAGAGAAAATAACAAGAGGTTATAAATGTCAAGTATAACTCAGCAATATAATAGTCACATACTGATGTTCCTCCATGCCCCAGTATAGTATTGAGTATTTGTGTTGCAAATATAGGTTATGTGAATTTCCTAGCCCATGCAGTTCTAGGGATAAGAACAGCAACTTTGAAGCCCTAGTATGTTACTGGCAAAATCATCACGGGAAAACAGAAAACCCCTCTCTCCTTACAGTGATATAGTGATGGGGAGATGAGGAGACGGGAAGGAATCCTGTAGTCAGAATCAGAATCTAGCAGCCAAGGGTTACAACAATGCTCCTCCATAGATACAGTACAGTGTGTGAACGTTGTTACCCTAGGACTGGCAGGTCCACTAGGTGAAAGTAGAGGCCTGCAAAATTAAAACAAATACAACCAATCCATCTAACAACTAGACATTGCAATACATTACATTTTTGTTCTTGTCTAGATACGCTTTAAGCCTTGCTCATTATATCAGGCATATCGGCCCTTTAGAAACAAACATTGTGGAGCTGAAGAGCTAATCATGGTTGGTGAACTGGTGATAAGTGATCACGTACTGATCCTTGTACTTCCTGAGGGGAAATCTTGACACCCAAGAACTTGCACACATTTAAGCACCTTCAAGAACGGCACTGCCTTCCTACTCATTAGCAACAGCAGCTTCATTAGGCAGTGGCTGGTGGCAAACCATTAACGAGACGCTTCTGTAATAGCTAAATCCCTATGTAAACAGACAGGCTAGACAATCAGTCATAACACTGTTTTCTTATTCTCTGCAGCTATAGATTGCATGAAACCATTATCTTACTTGCCCATGAAATAGTTTATACCATTAACCTCCAACCAGCATCTAATGAGTGAGGTTACCAGCTCCTGGTTTTAGACAATGTGAGCTTGAGGCAGTAAAGTGGGACCTTGTAGATTTGAACTGAAAGCATAGAACTGGCAACACTGATAAAATGTCTTGGTGCCAAATGTCTTTTTACTAAATCCAGAATCATGGCCTTGGTGGTAATGGTAAAATTATACTAAGTCGTAAGGACTTTTTAGAGGGTGCGATGTTACCAGTAATATATATATATTCTAAAAAAGACAAGCGCGCAGCCACTAATTCATTCTTAAACAGTGAACATAACTGAATATAAACATATAAACACCTTATAAGCATGTGGTAACCACTTCGCACCCGCGCTATAGCCGAAAGACGGCTGCAGCGCGGACGCTATCTGCTGGGAGGCCCTCCCTGGACGTCCTCCTGTTTACTTCCGCAATGCGCGCTCCCGCGGGCGCGCATCGGGGAAGTTCTGTGCTGGCCGTGTCCCTTGGACACAGCCAGTCACAGATCGCTGAAAACGGCGAATCATAGCGGCCGTTTTCAGTGCGATCGGCGGTGCCAATGAGAGACGATCTCATATGTTTACATATGAGATCATCTCTCATCGCCGGTGTTCTGCGGCTCTCCCTCCTCACACAACGACAGTGTGAGGAGGGAGAGCATACCGCTGCGGCGGTAGGTAAAAAAAAAAAACGAAAATAAAGTGTCAAACTGCCATCTGTCCCTGCCATCTGTCCCAACTGTCATGTCCCTGCCATCTATCCCCAGTGCCATCTATCCCCACTGTCATTAGTGCCACATAGTGCCATCTGTCATCAGTGCCATCTGTCCCCACTGTCATCAGTGCCACATAGTGCCATCTGTCATCAGTGCCACGTATCAGTGCCATCTGTCATCAGTGCCACGTATTAGTGCCATCTGTCATCAGTGCCACGTGTCATCAGCGCCACGTATTAGTGCCATCTGTCATCAGTGACATCTGTCATCAGTGCCACGTGTCAGTGCCACATATTAGTGCCATCTGTCATCAGTGTCACATGTCATCAGTGCCACGTATTAGTGCCATCTGTCATCAGTGCCACGTATTAGTGCCATCTGTCATCAGTGCCACATCAGTGCCATCTGTCATCAGTGCCACATTAGTGCCATCTGTCATCAGTGCCACATCAGTGTCACGTGTCATTGTCCTGGTGCTCCAGGGCCTTCAAAAGTGTAATAGGTAATCAACAAGTTAGATATGTAATTTATACTCCTAGAACACGTGATGGCGCTCCCTGCATATTGGGCCTCTCTATGTGGCCATACTGTGAAAAAGTCCCATACATGAGGTATCGTAATACTCAGGAGGAGTAGCAGAATGTATTTTGGGGTGTCATTTGTGGTATACACATGCCATGTGAGAGAAATAACCTATTACAATGACAATTTTGTGTGGGGGGGGAAATCTTCATTTTGCAAAGAATTGTGGGAAAAAATGACATCAAAAACCTCACCATGCATCTTACTAAATACCTTGAAATGTTTACTTTCAAAAAAGTGGTCATTTGGGGGGTATTTGTACTTTCCTGGCTTGTTCGGGTCGCAAGAAATGAGATAGGCTACCAGTGCATCAGGTGTGATCAATTTTATATGATTTGCACCACAGCTTGTAGACTCTCTAACTTTCACAAAGACCAAATAATATCCACTAATTTGGGTTATTTTTACCAAAGATATGTAGCATTATAAATGGTGGCCAAAATTTATGAAGAAAAATTACATATTTGCAAAATGTTATCACAGAAACTAAGAAAAATGCTTTTTTTTCAAAATTTTCGTTTTTTTTTTTCATTTATAGCGCAAAAAATAAAAAACCCAGAGGTGATCAAATACCACCAAAAGAAAGCTCTATTTGTATGAAAAAAAGGACAACAAATTCATTTGGGTACAGTATTACATGACTGAGTAATTGTCATTCAAAGTGTGACAGCGCTGAAAGCTGAAAATTGGTCTGGGCAGGAGGGGGGTTTAAGTGCTCAGTAGGCAAGTGGTTAATATATATGACTGTATAAAAAACAGTGATATATTTCAGTGAGAAAGGTTTACAAATGAAAAAAAATGCAACCGAAAAACTCCCATGTGAACTGTGATGTGCACCACAAAAACTGTTTCAAATGACCTATAACAATAGTGCTATGATGCAAACAAAGTCCATTATAAGTGATGATGTGCATATAAAAATTCTCAATGTTCAATAGCCTATAATGCTATAATATAAACAAAGTCCATATAGATGACAATGTGAGCATGAAAATTCTCAATATTTAGGAAATGTAGGATGTTCCTGCAGCCAAAAACTTGTAATATTAGTGCCGCTTACCAGATCAGTTGGACCTCAAGTTATAGAGATCATGGGAGCCTGTTGTATCAGCCTGCCTCCACCTGTCCTTCAATCCAGGGAATGCACTTTCAGTCAGCCTCAATGACCAAAGGTAACTCCAAACCATACTCCGGAAAAATAAACCACCCTTGATCCAATTCTCTTTGCAATGATGGTTCCAGAGGTATATCACTCAATAGGGGATAAAAAAGGAAGGCTTCATAGTGCAGATAAACATCAAAAAGG
The DNA here is from genome assembly GCA_037952925.1 of Lithobates clamitans. Lineage (NCBI taxonomy): Eukaryota > Metazoa > Chordata > Amphibia > Anura > Ranidae > Lithobates > Lithobates clamitans. The sequence goes on from JBBGZY010000310.1 coordinate 840,271, forward strand.
GTTTATTCCACTTCACAGCAAGCTTAGCAATCATAAAAAACGGGAACAAAAATGGTTAAAACTACTGGAAAAACAGCTCAGGATCAAACCAAGTAGCTGGATGAAAAAACGTGATGACGTCAGAATCAGCTGCTCCATCCAATGCATTTCTCCATAGAAGGCATCAACTGGGAACGTGCCAAATTTACTAAATCCAGAATCACGGCCTTGGTGGTAATGGTAAAATTATGCTAAGTCGTAAGGCCTTTTAGAGGGTGCCATATTACCAGTAATATATATATATATATATATATATATATATATATATATATATATATATATATATATATATATATATATATATATATATATATACATAATGTGGAAAACATATGGTAGCACTAACATCCAATCATGCTGGTTGCTGGGGTGCCTATTATTGCTAGAGGGATCCTTTTTTTTGCATGGCAATCTATTGTTGCTGGTGGAGGATCTTTGTTACTGGGGGTTACTGAAAGGGATCTACTGTTTAGAGAGGGGTCTACTGCTGCTAGCTGCTGGAGAGTCTATTAATGTTTGCTGCTAGGAGATCTGTTGTTGCTGCTGGGGGTCTATTGTTGCTGGGGGGGGGTCTATTGCTGCCGGCTGTGGGAGTATATTGCTGCTGGCTGTGGGAGATCTATTTAATTGTTTTTCTTATTATCATTATCAAATTCCATACAAATTACTTAGAATTACAAAATGATACTTGGCCCTATATTCTCTACAAGGGACTGTACTGGGAGCTGGGTAGGGGGTGGAGCCAGGAGTCCGGTGCTCAGAGGTGGGTAGGGGTGGAAACAAGGGTCAGTGCTCGGAGGTAGGTAGGGGGCAGAGACATGAAGTGACTTAAAAGGGGGGAGTTCTATAGTTGAAGGCACTGTGAAGCAATTCATCCTAAAATTTTAAAAGAGAATCAGTTATGTCATTCTAGTGAGTCAGATCTCAGGACTCTGCTCTCTTCCCATACACTTTTTCTGTGGTGACATCACAATACAGACTTTGCAGCCTATTAGCTTTAGCTTTCTAACCTAGATAGCACAACCTAGGTATCACCATATTGGTTATCTTCACGAGCAGTCCAAAGAGTAAACAAGAAGTGGATAAGTGTGACATTCTTGAGAATTGAAGAGATTGAAAAGTGCTGTCCCCTGTCCTATGCAGTCATATAATACAGCCAGGGTGGGTGTAACACAAAGAGTATGTGTTATACTAGATAAAGAGCTTGCTGTATACTTGGCAATTTTAACTCAACTTCAACTACTTTCAAGCCACCAGGAATGGCAAACATGACTGCAAGTAATCACCAGAAACTAAGCTATCTGACACACAATTTTTATTGACCTTTAAGAATATGGTCCATTGTGAAGTCAGACCAGTCAAATTACTGTAATTTTGTTGAAATTGAGTAGCTATTTCTCCTGCGTTCGATCTGGACTATTTTGATACCATCTCCTTGCACTTGGTTGAAATACCTATTTTAAGTCTTTGATTGTTTTGCAATTTCGATAACAAATGCCAGATTAAATGACGAGACAACTAAATGTTGAGTTGTGAATGGCCTGTGAGCTTCAATTGCGTATTCAACTGCTTAGCTATAGCCTTGTAAATTAGACCTCACACATTTTCAAATTATGGCAGAACAAATAAAAAAAAGGTGTATTACAGTATATGAAGTGGAGGATTAAGGTGGTCATGGGCCCCTAGGCTACTTTTTGTGTGGCCCCCTCCTAAGCGTGCTTTACCAGAAAATAAATTATTTAGTGCCATGTGTAAAAGGGTAGACCTATATTACACACCACAAGTGCAACTCTCAGGTCTACAGCCCAAACACATTCAAACATGAGCCTACTATAAACAGCAAAGCCACAGAAGAAAACCTTCAAAATACACCTGCAAGCTGGTAACAGAGTTTACCTTTCTAAACCAACAGTTAGGCCAAAAACATCTGCATCAGCTCCTGTTTAACTGAGGCAAAATCACAACATCCTGACAAAGACAAATGGAAGCGCTGTGTAATATTCCAATAAAATAAAAGCCATACAAATACCATAAACAGCAGCAGCACATAAAAGCAAGCAATAGTCAACAGCAGAACAATCATACGTTCCAACGGCAGGAAGTGCCAGCATCCATCGGCGCAGCCTGTCGATCGGACACCACTGCAATCCAGGAAACTGACCAGACTCACTCCCAGGATATCCGGCAGCTTTTGCCAACATGCTTGTTTATTATGTACCTTTGTGAGTACCTTTTTACAGTTTTATTAAACTCCATGTTTTTTACTGCACTTAGAGTGGCACCTTTGTTTCATTTTCAGAGTGCATATAACACACACCCTAACATTAAGAGGGAAGTTTCAGGAAAAAAAACTTCCCACAGCCCCCTGCACAGTACACAGACCCCCTGCACAGTACACAGCCCCCCTGCACAGTACACAGACCCCTTTCCCTGCACAGTACACAGACCCCTTTCCCTGCACAGTACACAGACCCACTGCACAGTACACAGACCCCTTTTCCTGCACAGTACACAGACCCCTTTACCTGCACAGTACACAGACCCCTTTCCCTGCACAGTATACAACCCTCTGCACAGTACACAGACCCCCTGCACAGTACACAGCCCCCCTGCACAGTACACAGACCCCTTTCCCTGAACAGTACACAACCCATTGCACAGTACACATACCCCCTGCACAGTACACAGCCCCCCTGCACACTACACAGACCCCTTTACCTGCACAGTACACAACCCTCTGCACATAACACAGCCCCCTTTCCCTGCACAGTACACAGACCCCCTGCACATAATAAAGCCCCCTTTCCCTGCACAGTACACAGACCCCTTTCCCTGCACAGTGCACAGACATCTGCACAGTACACAGACCCCTTTGCCTGCATATTACACAGGCCTTTTTCATTATAAAGCCCCCCTGCACTCACAGGAGACTCCCAGTCTCCTGGGAAAGAATACTCTAAAGTTGAGAAAACATCACTGCCAGCCCTTTCTCATACACCGCTCCTCCTGTGTCACTCATTGTAAATCAAAGCCTCTAAATACCTCAATTAATGCCGTTCTTCGTTACCCGGTCATGTGACTGCTCTCCTCTGCTGTTTCATTGACGGTCACATGATCGTTCTCCTCCTGCAATCAAAATCTACACTTGGGAAGGAGGTGGAGCGAGAGGAGAAGAGCGACCAGACAGAGCGGCTTTAATTGAGGTATTAAGAGTCTTCTATTTACATTGAGAGTGACACATGAGGAGCTGTGCATGAGAAAGGGCTGGCAGTAATGTTTTCTCAACTTTGAAGTATGTTGGCAGTGCTGTCCCAGGGCCAGGAGAGGTGGTACAGCTGCCCTGACACCCACCCCAATGGGTGGCACCCAGGGTGGACCACCTGATCCCTGCCCCCTGTTGGTGAAAAAACATTTATCGGCGTATTCGTATAACACGCAGGCATGGTTTTTATTCTACATATACATAAATATATATAAATTAATAAAAATATCATGGCCAATCGGGGGCCCTTGTACACGTGGGGCCCTAGGCTGCAGCCTAGACCAGCCTGTGCATTAATCCGCCCCTGACTATATGAGTATCTAAACATTACATCTACCTATACGGACAAAGGTATGCAGACTCCCCTCCAAATAGTGAGTTCAGATGTTTCCAGTACTACAGCAAGCAAAGATATTTTAATGTGCATCCAACAATGTGGCTACAGTTTGGGGAAGATCCTTTTTGGTTCCTGCATGACTGGGCCCCTCTGCACAAAGCCAGCTCCATAAAGACATGGCAATATGAGTTTGGTGTGAAGGAACTCGAGTAGCCTACACAGAGCCCTGACCTCAACCCTGTGAAACACCTTTGATGAGGTGGAATGCCAAAGCTCTTCTTGTCCAACATCCAAAATCTTGCGAAAGCCCTTCTCAGAAAAATGGAAGCAGTTAAAGCCTGGAAGACCTGACCAACTCCATATTAACCCCTTCGCAACCTTGCTATAGCCGAATGATGGCTACAGCATGGCCACACTTTTCCGGGAGGACGTTATATGACATTCTACCCTGCTCATGCAGCCTGTGCGCCCCCTGCAGTGCATCGGCAGTGATCTGTGATCACTGCATCCTTTGGATGCAGCTAATCACAGATTGGGGTAAAGAGACAATCACAGTGGCTCTTTACCACGTGATCAGTTGTGTCCAATCACAGCTGATCACGGAAGTAAATGGGATTTGCTGGTTATTGGCAATCCTCCCCTCATGTTGACAGCGTGTGAGGAGAGCCGAAAACTGGCAAATTCACGCAGGGAATATCTGCACTGCCAATCGAGGCACTGATCATCAGTGTCCTGATGATCAGTGCAGCCCCAACAGTGCCCACCTGTGCTGCCAATCTGTGCCCATCAGTGCTGCCAATCAGTGCCCATCAGTGATGCCTGTCAGTGCCAATCAGTGATGCCTGTCAGTGCCGCCTATCATTGCCTCCTATTAGTGCTGTCTATCAGTGCCCATCAGTGCGGCCTATCAGTACCGCCCATCAGTGCCGCCTATCAGTGCCCATCAGTGCAACCTCATCAGTGCCTCCTCGTCAGTGCCCATCAGTGTCACCTTATCAGTGCAGCCTATCAGTGCCCATCAGTGCAGCATATCAGTGCAGCCTCATTAGGTGCACATCAGTGAAGGAGAAAAATTATTTACACAATTTTATAACAGAAACTAAGAAAAAATGTTTTTTTTCTCCAAAGGTTTCGATCATTTTTCATTTGTTTAGCAAAAAATATAAAATCCAGTGGTGATTAAATACCACCAAAAGAAAGCTCTATCTGTCTTAAAAAAATTATTAAAAAAAATTAGTTTGGGTGCAGTGTTGCATGACCGCGCAATTGTCATTCAAATTGCGACAGCACTGAAAGCTTAAAATTGGCCTGGGCAGGAAGGGGGTGAAAGTGCCCAGTAGGCAAGTGATTAATGCCAATGGCTTTGGAAACACATGTTCAGCAAGCTCTTACAGGTATAATGGTCAGGTGTCTACAAACTTTTAGCCATATCATATGGTGTATATTAATCAAATCTGTATCCTTTTCTGTAATAAGGGAAATCCAGGCATCAGGCATTAGAGGGTTAATACAACAGGGATTTCCAGATAATCTCTTTGTCATTTCCATTTTGGCTGCAGCCTTCTTTTTCCTCTCCTCCTTTTGGGCTTTATTTTCCCTGTTCTTATCTTTTTAGCCCTTCAATGTTTAAATAAAAGGTCACTGATATATTGGACAATGGAAACATAATGGAATTTTGTACAGTAGCTGTTGTAAGGAAACAGCAGATTGTTACAGAGATGGTAGAGAACAGCGAGTCGGTTGTAGCTATCGATATATTTTTGTTGTTCAACATAATGGTTTCCTGTAAGAGAAAGAACGGGGCTTCTGCGCACCATGTAGGTTGTGTATTGTGAGCTCCTAAAGGAAAAAAGGTTCTGCAGCTCTTGATAAAAAAAACAAGAAATTGCACTCAGGCAACAAAGGCGTATTTGACTATGAGGAATTGTACAAAAAAATATTTTTTTATCTCATGTAAGTGATTTATAGTGAAAGTATATCTTAGTAAGATAAAGGAAAAGTATCATTTTTGCACATTATATTGGATAAACCTGTAAAAGATCAGCTTTATGTTAATAACCTAATCAATGGTTGCTAATGTTTAAAAATAAATTGTTACCAAGACTAATATGTAATTCCTTATGTATAGGGTAGCAGACATATTTGTTGACATATATGGGCTCTATTTCCTACTTGGCAGTACTATACGAGAATTGTGCTGTACTGCTCCTTCTCATAATGCAAGTTTGAGGCTGGCCATAAACACATACATTTATTTGGATCAGACAACAGGCTGAATGAAAGAAATTACAGATGCTGTGTGTGTGAATGCGCTGCTCCCATCTAAATACGCTTATATCCTATCTATAAAGTGCAAACTTATTCCATATACAACATGAATCCATATAGAATCATTACTTTAGAAAAATAAATTATATCAAAAATTATATCAAAAAATCTAAAAATTCAATAGTTCAATGATGTGTGTCACATATGTGGCAAAGTCTCCCAGTGATGTATTCAAATCTTCTGTCAATTGCTGTGATTGGCGTGCTCTTGTGCTAATTCAATGTGCTAGTGACTTAGTGCTCCACCTCCACCTGTGAGATTGGCCACTCACCAGATATTCCTTTAAAACTACACCTTTGGTTCATTCATGGGGATAACCACTCCACTCAAAGGGAACTTCTTCAACAGATATAATTGGACCTTATTGTTCCTCATAAAACATGTATGTTTCCCAGCAGCCTCTACGCGTTTCGCAATTTGCGTCATCAGGAAGCTCAAATTGCGAAACGCGTAGAGGCTGCTGGGAAACATACACCCACGTGATCAAGTACGAACGTGATTGGTGAGGACGCGAACGGGCACGAGGGGAGGAACGGAGGTCGCACAGCACACAATAGGCGAACTAGGTTGCTATACCTACCCGTCCCTAACTGTTGGAATAGCTTTGTGCTGGCTCGAGGGCACATATAAATGTGAGTGCACAGTTTTTATTTGTTTTTTACAATAAACAGTATAAACGGTATTGCGCGATGATCGTTTTTATTCATGTTTTATGAGGAACAATAAGGTCCAATTATATCTGTTGAAGAAGTTCCCTTTGAGTGGAGTGGTTATCCCCATGAATGAACCAAAGGTGTAGTTTTAAAGGAATATCTGGTGAGTGGCTAATCTCACAGGTGGAGGTGGAGCACTAAGTCACTAGCACATTGAATTAGCACAAGAGCACGCCAATCACGGCAATTGACAGAAGATTTGAATACATCACTGGGAGACTTTGCCACATATGTGACACACATCATTGAACTATTGAATTTTTAGATTTTTTGATATAATTTTTGATATAATTTATTTTTCTAAAGTAATGATTCTATATGGATTCATGTTGTATATGGAATAAGTTTGCACTTTATAGATAGGATATAAGCGTATTTAGATGGGAGCAGCGCATTCACACACACAGCATCTGTAATTTATTCCTACGAGAAGTTTTTTTGGATGCAGCAGCTAAGGCAATTACTATTAAAGTGATTAGTAGATATTGGTTTTGCGCCGGTGACACACACACACTGAATGAAAGAAATGTAAGAGATTCCTCCATCTGTGCTAAATGGCACAGAGGGACATATTTCCCCTGAAGACTGACAGAAATGGCACCAGCTGATTGGTGAATATTAAAATTAATACTAATGTTCAAAAAAGGGCAGAGATATAGTCCTGGAAACTACAGGCTGGTCAGTCTAACATCAATAGTATGTAAACTTTTGGAGGGGATGATAATGCAATATACACAAGAATTTGCTGATGAGAGTAGTATCATTAGTAGTAATCAGCATGAGTTTACAAAAGGTCATTTTTGCCAAACCAACCTTTAAGATAGGGAGTGAGCTGCCATCTAGATAATGGTAGGCCTGTGGATGTGGTGTATCTGGATTTTGCAAAACCATTTGATACAGTCCGCCATAGATGATTAATTCACAAAGTGAGGTCTGTAGGCACGGATCATGGGGTTTTTGGATAGAAAACTGGTTACAGGAGCACGTCCAAAGGGTGGTGATAAATAACTTGTACACAGACTGGTCTGGAGTGGTAAGTGGCTTACCCCAAATCTCTGTCCTGGGAAAAATTATGTTTAATTTATTCATAAATGATATAGAGGTTGGTATAAATAGCTCAATCTCAGTGTTTTCTGACAATACAAAAATAAGCAGGGCAATAACTTCACAACAGGATATAGAAACTTTGCAAGAAGACCTGAATAAAATATTGGGGTGGGCAACTACATTATAAATGAGTTTTAATGTTGAAAAATGTAAAGTAATGTCAAGTTGCAGCAAGCAAAGCAAGCAAAGCAAGCAGGCTATTAGCATGCATTAACAAGCTAAAAAAATAATCCTGCCACTTTATAAAACTCTGGTTTGGCCACATCTGGAGTATTCTGTCCAGTTCTGCTGGAACTGGAGAAAGTCCAGAGAAGGACAGCAAAATTAATAAGGGTGCTGGAGGGCCTTAGTTATGAGGAATGACTACATGCACTAAACTTATTCTCCCATGCATTTCAATGACAATGAACTCTGTCGTCCTCGGGGTGACCCTGGATATGATTGGCTCCACAAAAGTTTGCCCCTCATAAACCACTTCAACTAGCAGTTTGCAGCCTTGTTTACCCCCGATCAAGTTGTCTGCGTTGATGAGTTTCTGATTAAGTTTTCTGGCTGCTTGTCTATCAAACAGTATCTTCCCAGCAAGCATGCCAGATATGGGGTCAAGCTGTATAAGCTCTGTGACAGGGCAAAAGGCTTTACATATAGTTTTATGGTTTACGAGAGAAGAGATAGTCACGTGGAGCCGAAGAACTGCCTAGACTACATAGGGAGCGCTGGTAAGATTGTGTGGGACATGGGGGTTATTTACGAAAGGCAAATCCACTTTGCACTACAAGTGCACTAAAAGTGCACTGAAAGTGCAGTTGCTGTAGATCTGAGGGGGACATGCAAGGAAAATAAAAAACAGCATTTTTGCTTGCACATGATTGGATGATAAAATCAACAGAGCTTCCCCTCAGATCTACAGCGATCTACAGTGACTGCACTTACAAGTGCACTTGTAGTGCAGAGTGGATTTCCCTTTAGTAAATCAACCCCATGGTGTCACCCTTATTCAGAAAGGTGCATCACTTGAACGTGGACAATTATTACACAAGCGTGCCACCTTTTTGATTGTGGAATTGGCACATGGGGCACCCTGCGATCTAATCGCCGGGGCTTCCCCCAATGGCTTGTAGAGTCCCGACTTGGACGGAGGGAGAGAGCCTGCTTGAAATGTAATAATTTGCTAGCAGTGAAGTGGAGGGATTCAAGGAATGTTTTCGTTCTGTCCTCCCTTCACGCAGATAAGACAGTCCAAAATCCTACAGCGACTGGTGTTGTGGAGTAAGCGCTCTGTGTCCACGAATACAACCTTAACATGGGAGGGGTGGACCTCAACGACCAGTTGTTGGCGCCATACCTAATTGCCCGTAAGGCCAGACGCTGGTATAAAAAAGTGTCTGTATATTTATTCCAATTGGCTCTGCTGAATGCTTTTGTGCAATACAAAGCTTCAGGATGAACTGGATCCTTCCTAAAATTCCAGGAAGAGATTGTCACAGCCCTTCTGTTTCCAGATGGTGCAATGCAAGTGCAATGAGCCGGCTGCATGAGAGCCATGTTCTGTATGTCCTCCCTGGTACCCCTGCCCACAGAACACCCCAAAGAAGATGTCGTATCTGCAGAAAACGCGGATTTAGGCATGAAACCCAATTTTATTGTCCCTCCTGTCCTGACCAACCTGGTCTCTGCATCGGTGACTGTTTCAAATGCTACCACACACTAGTGGATTATTAACATAGGGTACAGTACTACACAGTCCTAGGGCACACTTACACAGGGTCTCGAAAGATGAGATGGCCATCACATTTTGAGAGACCCTAATCTGGAACATTTACAGTTTATATAAAAGTGCAAAAAAAAAAAAAACCCCACAAAAACAAAAAAAATCCAAAAATAGTTGTGGTTTTATTTTTCTTCTCTCTCTATTGCTCTCTCATGTTCGCTCTCTATTGTCCGTTCCATTGTTCGATCTCTATTGTTCTATATCTATTGTTCTATTGTTCCTGTATTTTAGAACTGTAATGCTTTATTTTTACTATGTTTTATTGTATTTGCTTTGCAGGTATGGTATGTCTTACTGTTATATTGTAATGTTACTTTGTTTTATTGTTAACCATCATTTACTTAGCAGGTACGGCATTCAGATGCAGCACGGGTTTATTTATTCTGACAGCAACAGCATTTGCTCCCACGATAAGTAAAGCTGTGACTCCAGCGCTGTAGGAGGTGATTTCACCACCACAGTTAAAAAAAAAAGAGCATATATGCCGAAGCATGGAGGCAGAGGTGGAGGAGCGATTTGCTCCTAACATTAGGAGGGGATTGCCCCCATGCTTTGGCATATATTTTTTAGGCAAGATTGCATTAAAAAATGTTTTATTTTTACTATGTTTAATTGTATTTGCTTTGCAGGTATAGTATGTCTTACTGTTATACTGTAATGTTACTTTGTTTTATTGTTAACCATCATTTGCTTAGCAGGTACACCATTCGGCTGCAGCACTTTTATTTATCTTGACAGCAACAGCGTTTGCTCTCACGATACGTAAATCAGTGACTTCAGCGCTGTAGGAGGTGATTTCAACATCACAGTTAAAAAAAAATGGTGCACGTATGCCCATCATTAGCAGTGAATGGATGAAGGGCGGTATTCTAATGGTGGGCATACCCACCGATCAATCTCTTTTTTTTCATGCAGCCCACAGGCTGCATGAAAAAAAGAACATTACAATATATGCCCAACAAGGACCAGCAACGTACTGGTATGTTGCTGAACTTTGAGTGGTTATACCAGAATGATGCCTACAGGTTTAGGTACTTTCTTGGTTTCATTTTTTTCAGCCAGCGGTCGGCTTTCATGTAAAAGCAATCATAGCGGCTAATTAGCCTCTAGACTGCTTTTACAAGCAGTGGGACGGAACGCCCCCCCCCCCACCGTCTTCCATGGTTTTCTCAGGCTCTCCTGTCCCAACAGGGAACCCGAGAATGCAGCTGGTGGTTCCGCCAGCTGATCATAGAGCTGATCAGAGACAAGAACGGCTCCAAACATCTCCTATCATCTCTATGAGAAACCAGAAGCTACGAGCATTTCATGACTTAGGTTCCGCCGGATATAAACAGCGCCATTGGGAAATTGGGAGAGCATTTTATCACATCGATCTTGGTGTGGTCAGATGCTTTGAGGGCAGAGGAGAGATATAGGGTCTAATAGACTCCAATTTTTTCAAAAAGAGTACCTGTCACTACCTGTTGCTATCATAGGGGATATTTACATTCCCTGAGATAACAATAAAAATGATAAAAAAAAGAAAGCAACAGTTTAAAAATACAATTAAAAAGCAAAATTAAATAATAATAAAAAAAAAAAAGCACCCCTGTCACCCCGTGCTCACGCGCAAAGGCGAACGCAAGCATCCGTCTGGTGTCATATGTAAACAGCAATTGCACCATGCATGTGAGGTATCACGGCGAAGGTCAGATCAAGGGCAGTAATTTTAGCAGTAGATTTCCTCTGTAAATCTAAAGTGGTAACCTGTAAAGGATTGTAAATGCTTTTTAAAATGTATGCAGTTTGTAGCTGCTGCATGTTCTTGCGCAATTTTAAAGCATGTCGTGTTTGGTATCCATGTACTCGGCATAAGATCATCTTTTTTATTTCATCAAACATTTGGGCAATATAGTGTGTTTTAGTGCATTAAAATAAAAAAAAATAGTTTTTTTTCCAAAATAAATTGCGTTTGAAAAATTGCAACACCCACCATTTTAATCTGTAGGGCCTTTGCTTTAAAAAAATATATAATGTTTGGGGGTTCAAAGTAATTTTCTAGCAAAAAAAATATATTTTTTCATGTAAACAAAAAGTGGCTTTGTCTTCAAGTGGTTAGAAGAGTGGGTGATGTGTGACATAAGCTACTAATGTTGTGTATAAAATGCCCCCCCCCCCCCCCATGACCCCTTTTTGGAAAGTAGACACCCCAAGCTATTTGCTTATAGGCATAGTCCATGGAATATTTTATATTTTGCCACAAGTTTTGAGAAAATTACAAACTTTTGTAATTTAGTTGTCACTAAATGATATATTGCTCAAACATGCCATGGGCATATGTGGAATTACACTGCAAAATACATTCTGCCGCTTCTCCTGAGTATGGGGATACCACATGTGTGAGACTTTTTGGGAACCTAGCCATGTACAGGACCCCGAAAACCGTGCACTGCCTTCAGGATTTTTTAGGGCATAAATTTTTGATTTCACTACTTACTACCTAGAAACCCAAAGCTATTTGCCATTTTGCTGAGAGGCATGTTGAGTCCATGGAATATTTTTTATTTTGTCACAAGTTGTGGGAAAATGACAATCTTTTCCTGAAGGCAGTGCTTTTCCTGAATGACAAACCAATCCTGAAGGTGGTGCTTAGTTTTTGGGGTCCTGTACGTGAATAGGCTCCCAAAAACTCTCACACATGTGGTATCCTCATACTCAGGAAAAGCAGCAGAATGTTTTTTGTGGTGTAATTCCACATATAACCATGGAATGTGTGAGCAATATATCCTTTAGTGACTGTGTATTTTCTTTTGTTTGGTCATTTTTTTATTCACTTGTGACAAAAAATAAAATATTCAATGGGCTCAACATGCCTCTCATCAATTTCCTTGGGGTGTCTACTTTCCAAAATGGGGTCATTTGGGGGGGGGGGGTTTATACTGCCTTGCCATTTTAGCATTTCAAGAAATGAGATAGGCAGTCATAAACTAAAGGCTGCGTAAATTCCAGAAAATGTACCTAGTATGTAGACGCTATAACTTTAGCGCAAATCAATAAATATATGCTTATTGACATTTTTTTTTACCAAAGACATGTGGCTGAATACATTACAATACAAAAAGTAGAAAAATATCATTTTTTTCTCAAATGTTTCAGATTATATCGCACAAAAATAAAAATCGCAGAGGAAATCAAGTACCATCAAAAGAAAGCTCTATTTGTGGGAAAAAAGGATGCAAATTTTGTTTGGGTACAACATTACATGACCGCGCAATTACCATTTACAGCAGCGTAGTGCCAAATTGTAAAAAGTGCTTTGGTCATTGAGCAGCCAAATATTCTGGGGCTGAAGTGGCTAATGTTGAATAAATACCTCATGCATGTTTATATATAATTGCAATACCATTTATGGATCCAAGGCCCTGATGAAGTGGGGCAGCCCGTGAAACGCCCACATACTGGATCCCAAGGCCAAGACAGAGATCTATATGGCTACCATCTGTGTAAATGTTTTTAATATATGTTTTTAACCCTTATGATATTGAATGGCCCACATAATTGTTCCCAAGGCCGAGACAGAGATCTATATGGCTACAGTCTGTGTGAATATGTTTTTAACCACTTCAGCCCCGGAAGGATTTACCCCCTTAATGACCAAGCCATTATTTGCGATACGGCACTGTGTTGCTTTAACTGACAATTTCACAGTCGTGCAACGCTGTACCCAAACAAAATTGATGTCCTTTTTTTTCCCCACAAATAGAGCTTTCTTTTGGTGGTATTTGATCACCTCTGCGGTTTTTATTTTTTGTGCTATAAACAAAAAAGACTGACAATTTTGAAAAAAAAAAACAGTATTTTTTACTTTCTGCTATAATACATATCCAGAAAATATATAAAAAAACCTAATTTATTCATCAGTTTAGGCCAATATATATTCTTCTACATATTTTTTGCGGCGGACAAGTCTGACCCCAAGTGACACTTTTTTGGGGACCAGTGACATAATTACAGTGATCAGTGCGATCAAGGGGTTAACTGCGTTCCCTGGGTGTGTTGTTACTGTGTGGGGAATGGGCTTACTGGGAAAACACAGAGATCGCTGTTACTGATCACTAGGAGCTGAAAATCTCAGTATTGTCCCCTGTCAGAATGGGGATCTGCCTACATAGGCGGATCCCCGTTCTGCCTCTCTGTACCGTGATCGCGGGTGGCAGGTGGACATCGAGTCCGCCAGATACGCAGGCACGCTCCCACGGCGCGCGGCGGGCGCACGCCCACTGTATCTCACGCACAGACCGACGTACAGGTACATCGGTTTGCGCAGCTGAGCCACTTTGCCGCAGTATAGATGCGGAAGGCGGTCGGCAAGTGGTTAATATATGTTTTTTAACCCTTGTTATATTGAATAAAATTTAAATTTTTATACATCTTAGGAGCATCATGGGTAATGTAGTTCCAAAACATCTGGAGTGCCAAGGTTCGCCATCACTGCCCTAGACTGTACATCTAAAGTCCCACTTATTTCCAGGGGTCTGTACATATATTTATTGGGAACGGTACCTTCTAGGGGTAGATTCAATTGCACACTTGTTCCCCACACCCCACAATTTGTCAAAATGCAGCTTTAGAGTATCACTATTTAGAGCAATTCCCCAGACAACTAGACCAGACCAAACTAGTCTGCAACTACTATTTGGCCATCTTAAAGGAATGCACCTCTAGATACAAGCCTGACAGAAATGGTGATGCACCTGTCTAACCTCAAGTGGGCAAAATTTGAATCCACTTCTGGACTATACTGATATCCTCTCAAGATCAGGTAATTCAACTTAAACTTTTCCACCAGGTCTATTATGCTCCAGTAAAACTATATAAACTGGGCCTTTCATCTTCTACTATGTACTGTAGGGGCTGTGGAGAAGAACTGTAGACACTTAAAGCAATTTTGGTGAAAGGTTAATACCTTTATTGAGGTAATTTTAGGTATTCTTAATCCAAAGATTGCCTTCTTGATGTCCTAGGTGACCTAGAAACACAAGCTTGCATTAAATGCCTTTTTACGTATACTGTTGTTATGCAATAAAGATTATATTACTCACTTAGAAGAAAAAAAACCCCTCTCCATCACTTTTAGAATGGAAACAGCTTATAAATACTACCCTGCCATTATTCAAATTTGAACTCATTGCTTATGATCATAATCATCATAAATATCATCACTTTAAAAAAATATTTGTTCCCTGGCTTCACTCAATCAGCACTGTTCCTGACTTGACTACTAGGGATGAAGGTTTTTCATAAATGGCTGTTCCTGTAAACTTCTTAAGAACTTGAATCGCTTAGTGCCTATATCATTAATGCGCACTTCGGACTCATTGCACAGGCATTCAAGTCCTGTCAAGTGACGCTTCTCTAATGTCCTGTGAGATTTTTTTTGTAGTTTTTAGCCCCCATTCACATCGGTGCAACTTGTTATGTAATTTGACAGTTCCAAAGTGCATGGCAAGTCGCACCCTATTGCCCGCAAGGGAACCATTCATACCGCCACAACTCGTGTCGCAGTGAATATGAAAAAGGTTCCTGCACTACTTTTTACTGATTTACCGACTTTTTACCGATTTCATTGTGACTTGCATAGACGTCTGTTAAATGAAGTCGCAAGCCCCAATTAAATGGTCAGTGCAAATTGCACTCAAAGCTGCACCGGTTTGAACCAGGGCTAACAATGCCAAATGATCACTTTGGACACTTTGCAACCTAATCTTAAACAAGCTGTATACGATGCCTTTGCAAATGAGTGAGTAGAGGCCCTTGCAAAACATCAATGCCTGCCAAAAGCTGCAGGCAGCATTTTTTTTTTCGCCTCACTGCGATGAAAAGGCAATACTTTATGTACTGTACACCTTCATGTGTTCCCAGTTGTGAGTGGCATTAAGAGGCAGTCTGGAAGCTGTAAAAATGTGACCAAACTGCCTATTAACAACACCTTTGTGAACAAGGCCATAGATTTTTTTAGCTGGCTGCTGGGAGGGTATTTAGCTCCTCCTTAACCACTTGCCGACCGCCTACCGCATATATACTGCGGCAGAATGGCACGGGCAGGCAAAATCACGTACCCGTACGTGATCTGCCTCCCGCGGGCGGGGGGTCCGATCGGACCCCCCCCCGGTGCCATCGGCGGTCGGCATCTGACTGGGAGCGTCGGGAGGCGAGGGGGAGACCATCCGATCGTGGCCCCCCCCTCGCGATCGCTCCCAGCCAATGGGAATCCTCCTCTGCCTGTGTGTCGTTTCACACAGGCAGAGGATGTGATGTCATCTCTCCTCGGTCTGGCAGTTTCCGTTCCAGCGCCGAGGAGAGATGACAAGTGAGTGCACAACACACACACACAGTAGAACATGCCAGGCATACTTTACACCCCCGATCCCCCCCGATCGCCCCCCGATCCCCCCCCAATCACCCCCCCCCCCTGTCACAAACTGACATTAGCAGTATTTTTTTTTTTTTTTTTTTTTTTTTTTTCTGATTACTGCATAGTGTCAGTTTGTGACAGTTAGTGTTAGGGCAGTGAGTATTACCCCCCTTTAGGTCTAGGATACCCCCCTAACCCCCCCTAATAAAGTTTTAACCCCTTGATCACCCCCTGTCACCAGTGTCGCTAAGCGATCATTTTTCTGATCGCTGTATTAGTGTCGCTGGTGACGCTAGTTAGGAACGTAAATATTTAGGTTCGCCGTCAGCGTTTTATAGCGTCAGGGACCCCCATATACTATCTAATAAATGTTTTAACCCCTTGATTGCCCCCTAGTTAACCCTTTCACCACTGATCACTGTATAACTGTTACAGGTGACGCTGGTTAGTTCGTTTATTTTTTATAGTGTCAGGGCACCCGCCGTTTATTACCGAATAAAGGTTTAGCCCCCTGATCGCCCGGCGGTGATATGCGTCGCCCCAGGAAGCGTCGGATTAGCGCCAGTACCGCGAACACCCACGCACGCAGCATATGCCTCCCTTAGTGGTATAGTATCTGATCGGATCAATATCTGATCCGATCAAATCTATACTAGCGTCCCCAGCAGTTTAGGGTTCCCGAAAACGCAGTGTTAGCGGGATCAGCCCAGATACCCGCTAGCACCTGCGTTTTGCCCCTCCGCCCAGCCCAGCCCAGCCCACCCAAGTGCAGTATCGATCGATCACTGTCACTTACAAAACACTAAACGCATAACTGCAGCGTTCGCAGAGTCAGGCCTGATCACTGCGATCGCTAACAGTTTTTTTGGTAGCGTTTTGGTGAACTGGCAAGCACCAGCCCCAGGCAGCGTCAGGTTAGCGCCAGTACCGCTAACACCCACGCACGCACCGTATACCTCCCTTAGTGGTATAGTATCTGATCGGATCAATATCTGATCCGATCAAATCTATACTAGCGTCCCCAGCAGTTTAGGGTTCCCAAAAACGCAGTGTTAGCGGGATCAGCCCAGATACCTGCTAGCACCTGCGTTTTGCCCCTCCGCCCGGCCCAGCCCAGCCCACCCAAGTGCAGTATCGATCGATCACTGTCACTTACAAAACACTAAACGCATAACTGCAGCGTTCGCAGAGTCAGGCCTGATCCCTGCGATCGCTAACAGTTTTTTTGGTAGCGTTTTGGTGAACTGGCAAGCACCAGCCCCAGGCAGCGTCAGATTAGCGCCAGTACCGCTAACACCCACGCACGCAGCATACGCCTCCCTTAGTGGTATAGTATCTGATCGGATCAATATCTGATCCGATCTGATCTATACTAGCGTCCCCAGCAGTTTAGGGTTCCCAAAAACGCAGTGTTAGCGGGATCAGCCCAGATACCTGCTAGCACCTGCGTTTTGCCCCTCCGCCCGGCCCGGCCCAGCCCACCCAAGTGCAGTATCGATCGATCACTGTCACTTACAAAACACTAAACGCATAACTGCAGCGTTCGCAGAGTCAGGCCGGATCCCTGTGATCGCTAACAGTTTTTTTTGTAGCGTTTTGGTGAACTGGCAAGCGCCAGCGGCCTAGTACACCCCGGTCGTAGTCAAACCAGCACTGCAGTAACACTTGGTGACGTGGCGAGTCCCATAAGTGCAGTTCAAGCTGGTGAGGTGGCAAGCACAAGTAGTGTCCCGCTGCCACCAAAAAGACAAACACAGGACCGTCGTGCCCATAATGCCCTTCCTGCTGCATTCGCCAATCCTAATTGGGAACCCACCGCTTCTGCAGCGCCCGTACTTCCCCCATTCACATCCCCAACCAAATGCAGTCGGCTGCATGAGAGGCATTTTTATGTCCTCCCGAGTACCCCTACCCAACGAACCCCCCCAAAAAAGATGTCGTGTCTGCAGAAAGCGCGGATATAGGCGTGACACCCGCTATTATTGTCCCTCCTGTCCTGATAATCCTGGTCTTTGCATTGGTGAATGTTTTGAACGCTACCATGCACTAGTTGAGTATTAGCGTAGGGTACAGCATTGCACAGACTAGGCACACTTTCACAGGGTCTCCCGAGATGCCATCGCATTTTGAGAGACCCGAACCTAAAACCGGTTACAGTTATAAAAGTTAGTTACAAAAAAAAGTGTAAAAAAAAAAAAAAAAAAAAAACACAAACAAAAATATAAAATAAAAATAGTTGTCGTTTTATTGTTCTCTCTCTCTCTATTCTCTCTCTATTGTTCTGCTCTTTTTTACTGTATTCTATTCTGCAATGTTTTATTGTTGTTATGTTTTATCACGTTTGCTTTTCAGGTATGTAATTATTTATACTTTACCGTTTACTGTGCTTTATTGTTAACCATTTTTTTGTCTTCAGGTATGCCATTCACGACTTTGAGTGGTTATACCAGAATGATGCCTGCAGGTTTAGGTATCATCTTGGTATCATTCTTTTCAGCCAGCGGTCGGCTTTCATGTAAAAGCAATCCTAGTGGCTAATTAGCCTCTAGACTGCTTTTACAAGCAGTGGGAGGGAATGCCCCCCCCCCCCCAACATCTTCCGTGTTTTTCTCTGGCTCTCCTGTCTCAACAGGGAACCTGAAAATGCAGCCGGTGATTCAGCCAGCTGACCATAGAGCTGATCAGAGACCAGAGTGGCTCCAAAAATCTCTATGACCTAAGAAACCGGAAGCTACGAGCATTTTATGACGTAGATTTCGCCGGATGTAAACAGCGCCATTGGGAAATTGGGAAAGCATTTTATCACACCGATCTTGGTGTGATCAGATGCTTTGAGGGCAGAGGAGAAATCTAGGGTCTAATAGACCCCAATTTTTGCAAAAAAGAGTACCTGTCACTACCTATTGCTATCATAGGGGATATTTACATTCCCTGAGATAACAATAAAAATGATTTAAAAAAAAAAAATGAAAGGAACAGTTTAAAAATAAGATAAAAAAATAATAATAATAAAGAGAAAAAAAAAAAAAAAAAAAAAAAGCACCCCTGTCCCCCCTGCTCTCGCGCTAAGGTGAACGCAAGCGTTGGTCTGGCGTCAAATGTAAACAGCAATTGCACCATGCATGTGAGGTATCGCCGCGAAGGTCAGATCGAGGGCAGTAAGTTTAGCAGTAGACCTCCTCTGTAAATCTAAAGTGGTAACCTGTAAAGGCTTTTAAAGGCTTTTAAAAATGTATTTAGTTTGTCGCCACTGCACGTTTGTGCGCAATTTTAAAGCATGTCATGTTTGGTATCCATGTACTCGGCCTAAGATCATCTTTTTTATTTCATCAAACATTTGGGCAATATAGTGTGTTTTAGTGCATTAAAATGTAAAAAAGTGTGTTTTTTCCCCAAAAAATGCGTTTGAAAAATCGCTGCGCAAATACTGTGTGAAAAAAAAAAATGAAACACCCACCATTTTAATCTGTAGGGCATTTGCTTTAAAAAAAACATATAATGTTTGGGGGTTCAAAGTAATTTTCTTGCAAAAAAAAATTATTTTTTTATGTAAACAATAAGTGTCAGAAAGGGCTATGTCTTCAAGTGCTTAGAAGAGTGGGTGATGTGTGACATAAGCTTCTAGATGTTGTGCATAAAATGCCAGGACAGTTCAAAACCCCCCCAAATGACCCCATTTTGGAAAGTAGACACCCCAAGCTATTTGCTGAGAGTCATGTTGAGTCCATGGAATAATTTATATTGTGACACAAGTTGCGGGAAAGAGACAATTTTTTATTTTTTTTATTTTTTTTTGCGCAAAGTTGTCACTAAATGATATATTGCTCAAACATGCCATGGGAATATGTGAAATTACACCCCAAAATACATTCTGTTGCTTCTCCTGAGTACGGGGATACCACATGTGTGGGACTTTTTGGGAGCCTAGCCGCGTACGGGACCCCGAAAACCAAGCACCGCCTTCAGGCTTTCTAAGGCCGTAAATTTTTGATTTCACTCTTCACTGCCTATCACAGTTTCGGAGGCCATGGAATGCCCAGGTGGCACAAAACCCCCCCAAATGACCCCATTTTGGAAAGTAGACACCCCAAGCTATTTGATGAGAGGTATAGTGAGTATTTTGCAGACCTCACTTTTTGTCACAAAGTTTTGAAAATTGAAAAAAGAAAAAAAAAAATTTTTTTTCTCGTCTTTCTTTATTTTCAAAAACAAATGAGAGCTGCAAAATACTCACCATGCCTCTCAGCAAATAGCTTGGGGTGTCTACTTTCCAAAATGGGGTCATTTGGGGGGGGTTTGTGCCACCTGGGCATTCCATGGCCTCCGAAACTGTGATAGGCAGTGAGGAGTAAAATCAAAAATGTACGCCCTTAGAAATCCTGAAGGCGGTGCTTGGTTTTCGGGGTCCCGTACGCGGCTAGGCTCCTAAAAAGTCCCACACATGTGGTATCCCCGTACTCAGGAGAAGCAGCTAAATGTATTTTGGGGTGCAATTCCACATATGCCCATGGCCTGTGTGAGCAATATATCATTTAGTGACAACTTTGTGCAAAAAAAAAAAAAAAAATTTGTCACTTTCCCGCAACTTGTGTCAAAATATAAAACATTCCATGGACTCAACATGCCTCAAAGCAAATAGCTTGGGGTGTCTACTTTCCAAAATGGGGTCATTTGGGGGGGTTTTATGTCATCTGGGCATTTTATGGCCTTCAAAACTGTGATAGGTAGTGAGGAGTAAAATCAAAAATGTACGCCCTTAGAAATCCTGAAGGCGTTGCTTGGTTTTCGGGGCCCCGTACGCGGCTAGGCTCCCAAAAAGTCCCACACATGTGGTATCCCCGTACTCAGGAGAAGCAGCTAAATGTATTTTGGGGTGCAATTCCACATATTCCCATGGCCTGTGTGAGCAATATATCATTTAGTGACAACTTTTTGTAATTTTTTTTTTTTTTTTTTTGTCATTATTCAATCACTTGGGACAAAAAAAATGAATATTCAATGGGCTCAACATGCCTCTCAGCAAATTCCTTGGGGTGTCTACTTTCCAAAATGGGGTCGTTTGTGGGGGTTTTGTACTGCCCTGCCATTTTAGCACCTCAAGAAACGACATAGGCAGTCATAAATTAAAGGCTGTGTAAATTCCAGAAAATGTACCCTAGTTTGTAGACGCTATAACTTTTGCGCAAACCAATAAATATACACTTATTGACATTTTTTTTACCAAAGACATGTGGCCGAATACATTTTGGCCTAAATGTATGACTAAAATTGAGTTTATTGGATTTTTTTTAGAACAAAAAGTAGAAAATATCATTTTTTTTCAAAATTTTCGGTCTTTTTCCGTGTATAGCGCAAAAAATAAAAACGGCAGAGGTGATCAAATACCATCAAAAGAAAGCTCTATTTGTGGGAAGAAAAGGACGCAAATTTCGTTTGGGTACAGCATTGCATGACCGCGCAATTAGCAGTTAAAGCGACGCAGTGCCGAATTGTAAAAAGTGCTCTGGTCAGGAAGGGGGTAAAACCTTCCGGGGCTGAAGTGGTTAAGAATCCCTCAGTTCCTCATCATTTTTGCTTGCGTGCCCACTCTGTTCCATTGCACATTGTCCCAGTTATCCTAAACCAGCTGCCTACACCTGTTTCCCACAAACCTCAAGCTCATTTTGGCCTCATTCCTGCTCCATATACCAGTTATCTTGAGTCTGCTGCCTGTATCTGCTTCCTGCAAATCAGGTCTCACATTCTGGTACCATTCTTAAACTGTCCTTCCAGCTGTTTCTTGTACATCCACCACCTGACCCTGGTCTACCTGATTTCCTGCCTGGGTGTTGCTGTATTTTTGGTGTTTATTATCTGTACTGTGTTATTAATACATTTCGGAGTCTGGTTGTCATTGTGTAGCTCTACATATCTGGTTATGCCTGCTCTGTGGGATACCAGCATGTGGTGTACTACCTCTTGTGTTCCTTACCGGTAGTACTGTAGACTGTACAAGCTATGCTCAGCTTGTATTACTATTTCTTGCTGTGAGATAACGATGTATCAATGAATGTCTGGAGGCAGCTTTGTTGTTTTTTTAAGAGCTGTTTTATTATCCTGTACTCTGAAAAAGAAAAAATAGAATATCAACTTCACAAAATCTCATATAAGTTTTAACATGTTATGGAATTTCAAAAGTCCTATTTCAGCATTTGAAATCTGCAGCTTTTATTAAAATAATACCTGATGACCCTACCAAGAAGGTCATTGTTCAGGCATACCTCCCAACATTTTGAGATGGGAATGAGGGACACCTACTAGCAAATGTATGTAGGCATAGGATACGCTCCTTGCCACACCCCCTTAAAGGAGAATTAACCAAAAAAGGTTAATTAAATCCACAAGGCTTTTTTACCACTACTATTCCTTTATATTTGCTTTTGAAATGTACAAATGCAGCAATTTAGAAATGGGATGAAAGATTTAGCACTGGGGAACACTTTTTGAAAGAAAAAAAGTGATTTTTATATACAACTATATAGATCAGACCAAAATGAGGGACAAATGAGGGGGAAAGAGGGACAGTGGTCCAAATCAGGGACAGTTGGTAGCTATGCAGAGACGGACAGTGTTCTGTCCCTGTGCTCCAGTTGTGCTCCTGCATTGTCACATTGTTCTGCTGGAGACTACAAGTCAACCATTATCAGGAAGCCAGAGCTGAACATCTAATAACACTATCAAAAATATAAAAGAGCAAGAAAGCATGTAAAAATGTGAAAGCCATATAAAAGGGCCCTTGCAAACAGGCCGGATGAGCCCATTCAGATAACTCCCAGAGTATTCCCTCTACCTGGCATGGGCGTATGCATGGGGGAGCAAGGTGATCACACACAGACACTCAGGGCCAATCCTGAAGGGGGGGGGCTCTGAAGCTGTGGCAGTCACTTACTGTTACATTCAGCAGCAGCGGCGGTGCCCCAACTCCCTAGACTCTCTTTTTGCACCATTGGCTGGCCTCTCTGCTGCACTGGTTGCTAGACTCTCTTTCTGCCTGGCATCTAGCAACCAGTGACATCACATCATGAGGCCGGGGTGAGGCCCCAGCATTCAGAGCGGAGGAGGAACTTCTTCCTCCTTCACACCTGGTCAATTTTGGCTCCACCCACCTCCTCTCCACATCTTCTCCGGGCAGCGCCTGAGGGAAAGAAAGGAGCATGCCTGAAGAGCTGAGTGTGAGCTGTCCATCTGCACCAGCACCTGCCTGAGGCAGCCGGTGTTCATGTTCTGGAGATCATCTAACAGCACTACTTGTATAATTGCGGTCAAGGTGGTAAATTAATTATTTCATGATAGATATACGGGAAAGATCATCGCTAACCTTCTAAAAATGCTCTTAATGCTGACCCGTGGGTCTGAATGCTTTCTAAGCCAGAGCCTGTATGCACATCACAAAAGTTTATGGAAAGTTAAAAATCCTTATCTGCATACCTCCTCTGAGTTAATGAATATAAATATTGGAACAACAGAGCAATGGTGCTGGCATTTTCAGAAAGAAAAGTCAGTAGTGGAAACCTCTGTAAACATAAAAACAAATTAGAAATTGCTAATCAGACAATGGCAGCTTGATCCTTCTATTAATCCTTTGCATGCCTGCACTTTATGTGATAATGACTAAGCCCCTCCCCTTCATGACATTGTCAAAAAGGGGCACAGCATGGGTGACCTTAAAATGATGCCCCCCCCTGAAAAAAGTTCTGGGCAGCCCAGGTAACGCTGTACCGCTGTACTTATGTTTATGGCATATACAGCTATTGTAAGCATGAGTACAGCATATGGGTGCATGCAGAAATGTGAAAATAATAAATTATAAAAACAATGCTTGGTGAAAATATACAAAGCATGATCGCAGTTGTACTGCGGCAGGTTGGCACTGCTACGCGAATCGCCATCATTGTACATCGGCTGCTTTAAGAAGCTATAGGAGGCGTGTGCACATCCATTGCGCAACACTAGAGCCGATGCGTGTGTCCGGCGGCCACGATGTCCACCAGCCACCCGCGATCGCTCCACAGAGAGCCAGAATGAGGATCTGTGTATGTAAACAAACAGATCCCCGTTCTGACAGGGGAGTAGAGAGAGATCTGCTGTTCCTAGTGATTAGGAACAGTGATCTCTCTCCTCCTCCAGTCAGTCCCACCCCCCCTTCCCTGCCAATGACATTTACACAGTAATCAGTGCATTTTATAGCACTGATTGCTGTATAAATGTCAATGGTCCCAAAAAAGTGTCAAAAGTGTCCGATCTGTCTGCCTCGCAGTCCCGCTAAAAATCGCAGATAGCTGCCATTTTTTGTAAAAAAATAAATAAATAAAAAAGAATGCCATAAATCTATCCCCTATTTTGTAGACGCTATAACTTTTGCGCAAACCAATCAATATATGCTTATTGCGATTTGTTTTTACCAAAAACATGTAGAAGAATACATATTGGCCTAAACTGATGAAGACATTTTTATTTATTTTTTTGGGGGGGGATATTTATTATAGCAAAAAGTAAAAAATATTGGGTTTTTCAAAATTGACGCTTTTTTTTGTTTAGAGCGCACAATATAAAAACCACAGAGGAAATCAAATACCACCAAAAAAGTAGCGCCGCGCCGTAGTGCAAAAAAGGTCATTAATGTCAAATCCTTCCGGTCCTTAAGTGGTTAACATATCTGCTTTCTAATATGTGTCTTTTTAAAGTGTTTTTAAAGCCACAACTTTTCTTTTATTCTTGATAGCCTAGAGGAGAGCTAGAACCCCTGTTGGGTTTTTGTTTGCTGTCTGTGTGCTATTGTGGCGATTCCTCTTTACTTCCTGTCAGGGGGAAATCTTTCTAAAACCAGATAATTCCCCTCTATATTTGTTATGGTGACAACTCTAAACTTAAAGTGGATGTAAACTGCATTCATGAAATTTGAGCTGGGCACATGTACAGTATCTGCAGTGTTTTGTTATCTCTCTTCAAAGCACTATGTCCCGTAGCTGTCCCCTGTTTCGTTCTTCTGTTATCAGCCTGATAACTTGTCACGTACCTGGTGGTGGAGCCCAGAATGCAAGGAGTAGCCTCTCGTGTGCCTCTGGTTCGAGAGCCCCTGATAGAGAAGACAGGGACTCAAGAGCGCAGGGGGCCACAAGTGCTTGGTAAGTGGCAGGTGTAGGGTTGATCCGGACCTCTGGTGCAGCAGCAGGAGAACTATCAGGAACACTGGATCCACTGGCAGGAACTCAGGAAAAACAGGCAACTGGGAGGTGTTCTGTAGTACAACTGAAGCACTGGAACAACTGGTAGATGAACCGGAACTCTTGGCAGGAACACTGGAACTGTAGACTGGATAGGGAAGCACTGTAGCTAGTAGACACCCATGAACCAGCAAACAGCAGGGAGGTGTTCTGTAGTACCACTGGAAGCACTTTACAAAGTCAGACAGGCCGGGTCAAAACACAGGTAAGCAGAGCAGGTACAAAACGGAACCAGGAGAGTAGTCAGGGCACGGACCGGGTCGGCAACAGACAGGCAGGTAGTAACTGAAGGATGAGGCAGGAGAATCGTCAGACAAGCCGAGGTCAGGGACTGGCAGCAAACAGGAGAAGTCAGGAACAAGCCGGGTAACAGGAATCAGGTAAACAGGTATACTGGAAGCTTAGGGGCACAGGGAACGCTGTAGACCGGACAGCAAGGAAGCATGCTGACAGGCACCTTTAAATAGGCCTAATGGCGCCAAAAGCTGTCACACCGCACGTCTGCGCGCCGCCGCGTGCACACGTGCACGCCCGAGTACCGATCGTACGTGCCCGTTCGTCTCATCGTGTACCCGCGTACACCCGCTCGTATTAGCGCGCACCCGCATGCGTCCGTTCGTGTCAACGCGTCTCCGAACGCGTCCTCTGGTTCTACTGACAATAGTTCTGTTAACCGATCTTCCGCCGACGGCTGAACTAACAGGACGTCTTTCATGACATTGCCCCCCCCAAGGGGCAGCCTCCGGATTCCCAACTGTGCCATCTTACTTGGATGAGATCTTTTAAAGGCAAGTATCAATCTCCTAGCATGGATGTTGGACTCCGGCTCCCAGGAGTTTTCCTCAGGCCCATACCCCTTCCACTTTACCAAGAACTGGACTTGGTTACGTCTCTTCCTACAATCCAGAATGGACTCGACCTCATATTCGGTTTCTCTGTCAATGATCACGGGTTCAGGGGGATTGACCCTCCGGTTGACAAAAGGATCAGGAACTGCGGGTTTGAGTAGGGCAACATGAAAGACCGGGTGAATCCGGAATGATTCTGGTAGCTTTAGTTCGTAGGCCACATTATTAATTTTCCTTGTCACTGGAAAAGGACCCACGAACTTGGGACCCAATTTTTTGGAAGGACAGGCCAATCTTAGATTCAAAGTAGATAGCCAAACCAAATCTCCAGGTTTAAGATCAAGCTCCCCCCTTCTCTTCTTATCAAACACTTCTTTGTTGTAGTTCTGGGTCCTTGCCATAGTCTCTTGCAGAAGCTTATTATTTGATTCAAAGAAGTTTAGGTTTTCTTGAACAGCTGGTACTGGACACTCCGGAACGTTAGTGGACAAGAACAGAGGATGGAACCCATAATTTGCAAAAAATGGTGTTTGTTTTGTAGCGGAATGAACAGAGTTATTGTATGCAAATTCGGCAAGGGGAAGAAGCGGAGCCCAATCATCCTGGGAGAACGAGGAAAAGCAGCGCAGATACTGCTCCAGCGTCTGATTCGTTCTCTCCGTCTGGCCATTTGTTTGGGGGTGATAGGCAGAAGAGAAGGCAAGATCAATTTTCAGGGATTCACAGAGAGCTCTCCAAAACCTCGAGGTGAATTGTACCCCCCGATCGGAAGTAATATTGGCAGGGATGCCATGAAGCCTCACCACCTCCTTAATAAATGTCCTGGCAGTTTCAGCAGCAGTAGGAGTACCTTTCATTGGTAAGAAGTGTGCCATCTTGGATAATCTATCCACAATTACAAAGATCGTAGTGTAGCTTTCAGAAGGTGGCAACTCGACAATAAAATCCATGGAGATCATCCTCCATGGTTTCTCCGGAACAGATAGTGGTTTTAACAGGCCCCAGGCCTTAGACTTGCTACCTTTATTTTGGATACAGGTGACACATGCTTCCACGTAGTCCTTGCAGTCCTTTCTTAATGATGGCCACCAGAACGTGCGCTGAAGAAGTTCAGATGTTTTATGTACTCCAAAGTGGCCGGCTAACATATGGTCATGGCAAGAACTAAGAGCTGCCGTTCGCACCTCCTGAGGTACGAAGATCCTATCCTTAAACCATAGAAGATCGTCTCTGGCCTGTAGGGTTGTATCCGGTGGAGCGGAAACGTTCCTGGAGGCTTGCTTGATCTGTGACAGTAGATCCCCTTGGAGTAACAGAAAGTTCCCTGCGGACAAGATGGTATCTGGTGGGGAAGGTGCTTCCGAATCGCTGTACATCCGTGACAGAGCGTCAGGCTTGATATTTTTTGACCCGGGGCGGTAGGTAATATGGAAAGAAAATCTAGTAAAGAACAGTGCCCATCTGGCCTGTCGTGGTTTCAACCTCTTGGCAGTCTTTAAATATTCTAGATTCTTGTGATCTGTATAAACAAGAATCGGGTGGGCTGCTCCCTCTAACAGGTATCGCCATTCCTCCAACGCAGCTTTGATCGCTAACAATTCTCGATCACCCACATCATAGTTCCTTTCTGCTTCTGATAATTTACGGGAAAAAAAAGCGACTGGGTGCAGAAGAGCCCTGGGCCCCTGTCTTTGGGAAAGTACTGCACCGACCGCTATCTCTGAAGCGTCCACCTCCAGGATGTAGGGTAACGTGGAATCAGGATGTTTTAAAACTGAGGCTGAGACAAACAGATCCTTCAGTGTAGTAAAGGCCATCTGAGCTTCCGTAGACCAGTGGAACTTGAGGCCCTGTTGGGTCAATCTTGTAATGGGAGCAATGATGGTGGAGAATCCCTTAATGAATTTTCTATAAAAATTCGCAAATCCCACGAAACGTTGAATCCCTTTCTTGTCAGTGGGAGCGGGCCAGTCCAGAATGGCGGAGACCTTCTGAGGGTCCATTTTGATGCCTTCCACAGAGATAATAAGACCAAGGAACTGAATACTCTCCTGCTCGAAGACACATTTCTCAGGCTTGGCGTAAAGGCCGTGCAGGCGAAGTCGGGTCAAAACGTTTCTGACATGTTCACGGTGTTCAACTAGGGAAGAAGAGAAGATTAGAATGTCATCTAGATAAATAACAACAAACAGGTCAAGGTAGTCTCTGAAAATGTTATTTACAAAATGCTGAAATGTGGCAGGAGCATTACAGAGTCCGAAAGGCATAACTAAATATTCAAAGTGCCCAAACCGGGTACGGAAAGCAGTCTTCCATTCGTCTCCCTTGCGAATGCGGACAAGGTTGTAGGCACCACGAAGATCTAACTTTGAAAACACTACTGCAGACCCCAGCCTCTGAAAAAGTTCTGGCACTAATGGTAAGGGATAACGGTTCTTGATTGTAATCTTATTGAGTGCCCGATAATCCACACAAGGGCGCAAAGAATGGTCTTTCTTTTCCACAAAAAAGATTCCTGCTCCTGCCGGGGATGTGGAGGGTTGGATGAAGCCTTTCTTAAGATTATCGTCAATATAAGTTTTTAATACTCCTAGTTCTAACTCTGATAAAGGAAATATTCTCCCAAAAGGAATCTCTGCCCCTGGGAGAAGTTCAATCGGACAGTCATATGGCCGGTGGGGAGGAAGGGTCTCGGCCCCTTTTTGACTGAAAACGTCCAGAAAGCTATGGTAGACTTCAGGTACAACTTGACGGGTCTCGGCATCAGTTTCCATGCACAACAGGGCAGAGGGAGCTTGAGTAACTTCTGGTAGACAGTGTTGGTGGCAATAAGAGGAAGGAAATTCAATTTTCCCTGAGGCCCAATCAACTTGTGGATTATGGGCCTTGAGCCAAGGCATGCCCAATATGATGGGGAATAGAGGAGATTCAATGACGTCCAGACAAAGTAGCTCTTGATGAGTGCCAGCAATGGTGGTGAGCATGGGTACTGTTTCCTGGGTTACTGGTCCTGATCTGAGGGTAGAACCATCGGCCAGATATACTGAAAGTCCTTTCGCCCTGGGCCGGATGGGAATATGATGTCTGGAAGCGAAGGACAAGTCTATAAAGCCGCTGCAGGCCCCGGAATCAATGATAGCGCTGGTTGGTATATTCCCTCCTGGGAGCTGTAAAAGAAGCGGGACAGCCAGGTGAGATATATTGTTCAGTGAAGCTGGGGTAAGAGCAGGAGAAACAGAGAGGCACTTACGAAGCTTGGCCGGGCATGTCCGTACAAAGTGTCCGGGTTCCCCGCAATATAGGCACAGGTTACCAGCCCGACGGCGTTGACGCTCTTCAGGAGTGAGGGATGGCCGTAAGATTCCCAGCTGCATTGGTTCTGGTGTATCTGAAGTCATGATAGTAGAAGCTGGAGGAGCGGAGTGGGGAGAACTAGGCACCCGGGGCAGCATCCAGACAGGACGAGCAGGGCCAGAAGATCGCTCTGTACGTCGTTCTCTTAGGCGTCTGTCTATTTGGATGGAAAGGTCTATGAGGTCCTCTAGAGTCTCAGGAAGGCCCACTCGGGCTAGTTCATCCTTCAAGGATTCTGAAAGGCCCATACGGAACTGATACCATAGGGCGGCATTGTTCCAATTTGTATCAGAACTCAAGCGTCTGAATTCTGATGCATAGTCCTCAACAGGTCTGCGGCCTTGCTGTAGGGTGTGCAAGGCTGTCTCTGCCGTGGCAGTCAGCTGTGGGTCTTCATATAGGGATGACATAGCCCGAAAGAAGGTATCCAGAGTATCAAGTGAGGTGTCTTTCTTTTCTAACAAGCGATGGGCCCAGGACTGGGGCTCGCCTGTCAGCAGCGAGATCACGAACCCCACCTTGGTGGCTTCCAGGGAGAAAGTCCTTGGTTGAAGGGCAAAAAAGAGCTCACATGAGTTGCGGAAGGACCTGAATTTGCTCCAGTTACCCGAAAATCTTTCAGGCGTGGGGACCCTGGGTTCAGGCGGCAACATGACCACTGATGGTGAAGCAGAAGTCCCGGATACTGGAGGTGTAGAAGCTGCTAGGGCCTGGACTTGGCCTTCCAGCTGGGTGTAGCCTTCTTGTAGGCTCTTTACTGCCTGGGTAAGTCCAGCAAGATGGCGGCAGAGTTCATCCATAGGAGAGGCTCCCTGCGTGGGCTCAGACATGGCTGTCCGGTACTGTCACGTACCTGGTGGTGGAGCCCAGAATGCAAGGAGTAGCCTCTCGTGTGCCTCTGGTTCGAGAGCCCCTGATAGAGAAGACAGGGACTCAAGAGCGCAGGGGGCCACAAGTGCTTGGTAAGTGGCAGGTGTAGGGTTGATCCGGACCTCTGGTGCAGCAGCAGGAGAACTATCAGGAACACTGGATCCACTGGCAGGAACTCAGGAACAACAGGCAACTGGGAGGTGTTCTGTAGTACAACTGAAGCACTGGAACAACTGGTAGATGAACCAGAACTCTTGGCAGGAACACTGGAACTGTAGACTGGATAGGGAAGCACTGTAGCTAGTAGACACCCACGAACCAGCAAACAGCAGGGAGGTGTTCTGTAGTACCACTGGAAGCACTTTACAAAGTCAGACAGGCCGGGTCAAAACACAGGTAAGCAGAGCAGGTACAAAACGGAACCAGGAGAGTAGTCAGGGCACGGACCGGGTCGGCAACAGACAGGCAGGTAGTAACTGAAGGATGAGGCAGGAGAATGGTCAGACAAGCCGAGGTCAGGGACTGGCAGCAAACAGGAGAAGTCAGGAACAAGCCGGGTAACAGGAATCAGGTAAACAGGTATACTGGAAGCTTAGGGTCACAGGGAACGCTGTAGACCGGACAGCAAGGAAGCATGCTGACAGGCACCTTTAAATAGGCCTAATGGCGCCAAAAGCTGTCACACCGCACGTCTGCGCGCCGCCGCGTGCACACGTGCACGCCCGAGTACCGATCGTACGTGCCCGTTCGTCTCATCGTGTACCCGCGTACACCCGCTCGTATTAGCGCGCACCCGCATGCATCCGTTCGTGTCAACGCGTCTCCGAACGCGTCCTCTGGTTCTACTGACAATAGTTCTGTTAACCGATCTTCCGCCGACGGCTGAACTAACAGGACGTCTTTCATGACATAACTCCTGATAAGTTCTCCATCACATATGATAATAGCAGGCTGCGTATAGTGTTGGGAAGTATACTATAAATAGATTAGCAGAGCCCTAAACTATTCAACGATCAGAGCTGAAAGTCTCTACCTGTGAGGAGAGGGTGTGTGTGTCTTTCCTCCAATCAGCTGTCTTGGCTGTATGCCCAGACTTCACTGCAGTGCTGAATAGGAAGAGAAAATCTCCTAACATGATCTGAACTTTCTAAAGAATATAAAAAACTGAAGACAGCATACATGAAAAATGTATGTAGGGAGATTTGTTTAATCTCTGTGTATCATCTGACGCTGTTCACTTCACTGGGTATATGTGAGGGTTTACATCCACTTTAAAAGGCAATAAAAACAATTAAAAAAACATGTTATACTTACCTGCTTTGTGCAGTGGTTTTGCGCAGAGAAGCCCTGTTGGAAGGCAACATGTTTTTTTTCATAATATAAGATGTTTTTGAATATGAAATCTGGATACACCTAGCCTCGTCACTCTTGTGGGTAGACTTGAATGCCATTTAGGAGGTTACCCATCAGGGCTTTGTAACTAAAGAATGAATATCAGAACCTTCATCTGAAAGAAGAGGCATGCCCCCGTTCAAGGGAGTATGGGAGTAAAGCTTGGCTCCAAACCACCTGGTGTAATAAAGATTGAAGTTTCTAAATATCATGTCTGCAAACAAAAGCTTCAAAAGCAACTGCTGCTAAGATGACTGATGGACTGAGTTACAGAAGATCAAAGACCAGGTGTCACTGTAGATTTGACCCGGGTCAAATAGCGGTGATTCATGGACAAATGCTGCCCCTAGTGGACACTCCAGCAGACTTTCTGGAGGATGGACAGATATTTAGAAGGACTGCCTCTTATCGATTTTGATTTGTCAGAATGCTGAGATAGGCTGGCAATGGGTGTTGTGTGGGTGGTGTCTGAGTGCAGTTTAAAAGCGCTGACCGTCAGGAATAACTTTCTCTCTTGCCATCGAGCCCAGCTGAAGGATACTGACTGCTCTGTAACATTTTCTTTTAGTGTTTTATTTTAACATTCCTATTTTCTTGGGAAATAAATAAGACCCTTGTTTATTTAAGCAGTGTGTTTATTTTTAATAGCTAACCTTATTAATATACCATCACCATTAACTATATCGGAGCTTTGATAGAATAGCTAATTATAGGAATAGACAAGTTGATACATATTTATAATAAATAGGGGGAAATCCATAACTAGCCAATATTTATTTCATTTGGCACCCCTGCAGGAGTGTGGAATTTATTTCTGCACAGAATCCAAAATCAAATGTATTTTTTGTCTTGAGTTCCTATAAGCTAAGGAGTCCCCACCCAGAATTGAAAGTATTCCTCTACTGTGGACAAGATTTGCGCTGGTTTGTGAATTCTGAAGCCTTGCTTGAGTGGTCCTGAAAGTTCTATGAAATATTCCATCAGTGAGAGGACGCCCATATCTGGTGAGAATTTTGGCTGGTATATGTGTATGTTTCAACCTTTATTGTTTTGTTAATGCAAATTGTTTTAGGCCTGTGTAGCTGTTCAAGTGTGCCAGGACGTGAGGGGCTGATCACCCTTGGTTAACTGATGTACCCAGCAGATTTAAAGGATAAACGATACATCTTTGAGGAGAAAGTGGGAGAAATATAGCTATAGCTATAGCTATGAATGCAGATGCAAGTGTTTGTGAATGTGATGAACTGAGGGGTGAGATTGAACAATTGATGATTGAGAAGTGTGTATTGGAACAGAAAATTGATGAATTGGAAGAAACGTGTAAGCTAAGAGAAAGTTGTATTGCCTCTTTAAATCAAAGAGAGGCTGAGAATGAGCATATTATAATACTGCTTAGGAAGGAATTACATGGTGCACAGGCAGCCATAATGGAGTTATCCTCCAAATATGCAAAGGCTGAGCAGTCTCAGTGCTCAGCACAGATAGAGGCTCTAGAACAGGGGTCTCAAACTGGCTACCCTCCAGCTGTTGCGAAACTAAAAGTCCCATGAGGCATTACAAGGCTGACAGTTACAACCATGACTCCCACAGGCAGAGGCCTTAAGGGACTTGCAGTTTTGCAACAGCTAGAGGGCCGCCAGTTTGAGACCCCTGCTCTAGAACAACAGTTAGGAAAACCTGATGCTCTTGTTGCTGCAAGTGATGCTGCTATGGTGGGAATCAATTTTGGAGATCTGAATGAGGAGTATTTAAACAAAAGTGCTGTAACTGCTCTTGAAATTGATTCAGTAGTTGAAATGGAAAATGGGCACAATATTTTCAAAAATAGTAACACGATGACAGTGGAGACTTCTGATGAGTCCATTGCTAGTGACTACTCCTCAGACAATGAAAGTGTAAAGTCTGTTGATTCCAATCATAGTAATGTTATGCAGCAATGTGAGCCTCCATCGCCATGTGCTCAGAGAAGGGGCTATGCAGGGAGACCAGCTCTCAAGTGCTTTGTTTGTAAAAAGTGGGGTCACATTTTCAGGTATTGTTTAATGGCTAATAATAATAGAATGCAAAGGAAATCGCACTACCCTAAAACTGCACCAAGGCATTATGAAGTTTATTCTGCGTGATGGGTAGCTGTCAGGGCTGGGCTCAGCCATTCCTTCTCTGAGCTGGCCACTCAGCTGTCAGCTATTTGCCAGCTCCTAACTCTCCACAGTGACTCACCTGTTGATGATATCCTGCCTACTTAAGCCGTCCAGCCCAGATGATCTCTGCCTTTGCCTTGGTCACATCTGTAGAGACGCTCTCCTGTGTTCCTGTTAAAGACTTGCTTGGCTGACATTTCTTCTGGCTCCAGATCCTGCTTGCTGTTCTACTATGCTCATCTCTGGCTCCCTGATGTTTTGGCTTGTCTGACTATCTGTTCCTGAACTCTGGTTATATTTTGACTACGTTTACTCTATTTACCTTTTTTTTATTATTATTATTATTATTAAACAAGTGAGATTTAACTGTACTTCTGTCTCAGTTTGATTCGTGGTTTTTGATAGTAATCAAAGGCCATGAATTCACAAGATGCAGTCAATCCACTTGTTGGTAATATTTTTTCCAGATTGGATGAGCAAGATCACTGCATGGATCAGTTTGCCATGACGTTACAAATGCTCCTGAGTCGTACGGCTCACCTGGAATCTCCCACCATGGCTGCTCTGGTACAACCTGTGTTGCAGGCTGCCCCTGCTGCTGCTCTAGTCTCTGTGCAGGCATCTGCCTCGAGTATTATGTCTGTTTCTGCTCCGCTTCCCCAGCAATTTAGGGGCGATCCAGTCCAATGCAGAGGGTTTCTCAACCAGGTTGAGATATACTTTGAGATGCTGCCCCAGGCGTTTCCCACAGACAGAAGCAAAGTAGGTTTCATGATTTCTTTGCTTTCTGAGAGAGCCTTGGCCTGGGCAAACCCTCTATGGGAGATGCAAAAACCTGTTGTCTTGCGTTACCCTGAGTTTGTGGATTCCTTTAAAAGGGTATTTGGTGTTCCCACACGCTCCGCTTCTTAGTGCCTCATGTCCATCAAACAGAGTACGAGAACTGTTACGGATTACGCCATTGAATTCCGTACTCTGGCAGCAGTGGTTGCTTGGAACAATGAGGCCCTCGTGGCTGCTTTTTCTCATGGTCTCTCGGATACCATCAGGGATGAGAAAGCAGCCCGAGATATACCCACTGAGCTGGAGAAGTTGTTCACGTTTGCCATCCTCATTGACTAGAGACACAGAAAGACTCTCTTTAAAGGAGCACTTTCAGAAGCCTCCTGTATATTTGTCTCCGAGCTTTGCAGTCCCACCTCTGCCTCCCTCACCTCCCATGCCCCCTGTTACCAAGTCAGTCAGTGAAGATGAACCCATGCACTTGGGCTTCACGCTTCTCTCTGCGGATGAGAGAACCCTTAGGAGGAGGGAGAGATTGTGCCTTTAATGTGGCCAGGTAGGTCACTTTTTGAAGTCTTGTCCTACCCGTCCAGGGAACGCCTGAACCTTGAGGTCCTGTTATGGACTGACCTTAGGTGGCGTTGTTTCGTCCCCAGTTATCCAGAAGGATAAGCCCCTGTTTTTGGTTACCCTTTCTTGGGCTGAGTCGTCCGTCGAGATACAGCCTCGACTCTGGGGCTGCAGGCCTGTTCATTGATGCTGCCTTTGTATTGAAGTACTCGATTCTGCTGCAGCTGCGTGACGCTCCAGACTTACCATTCTCCCAAGGCTGCTGGCCACCCTAGGAAGAATCAACTCTTTTGAACCATTTCCCAACAATTCAGGGGGCCTAGTCTACATGCTGATGTAACTGCCTTTGTAGTTGCCTGTTCCAGATGTGCTCAGAGTAAGACTCCACAACACCTTTCAGTGGGCCTCCTACAACCCATACCCAATGGAGAGAGGCCCTGGACCCACCTGTCTATGGATTTCATTATGGAGTTACCCAACTCCCAGTGCAACACAGTTATCCCTATGGTGGTTGACAGGTTCTCGAAAATGTCCGGTTCCGCTGCAGCTGCGTGATGCTCCAGACTTACCATTCTCCCAAGGCTGCTGGCCACCCTGGGAAGAATCAACTCTTTTGGGCCATTTCCCAACAATTCGGGTGGCCTAGTCTACATGCTGATGTAACTGCCTTCGTAGTTGTCTGTTCCAGATGTGCTCAGAGTAAGACTCCACAACACCTTCCAGTGGGCCTCCTACAACCCATACCCAATGGAGAGAGGCCCTGTTCCCACCTGTCTATGGATTTCATTATGGAGTTACCTAACTCCCAGTGCAACACAGTTATCCCTATGGTGGTTGACCGGTTCTCGAAAATGTCTCATTGTATTCCACTTAAGAAGTTGCCCACTTCTAAGGAACTGGCTTCCATTTTTGCTCGGGAGATCTTTCACTTACATGGGTTACCTAAAGTGATTGTCTTGGACAGGGGTAGTCAGTTTGTGTCCCGGTGCTGGCGAGCCTTTTGTGCACAGTTGGGAATTTAGCTTGCTTTCTCCTCTGCGTATCACACACAGTCTAATGGGGCTGCAGAACAAGCCAATCAGTCCTTGGAGCAATTCCTACGTTGCTATATTTTTGACCATCATAACAACTGGTCAGACCTCTTACCAGGCATAGTTTGCTCACAATAGTGCCTTGAATTCTGCTTCCCGATTGTCCCCTTTTATGGCAAACTATGGTTTCCAACCTTCCATGTTGCCTGACTCATTTGTTTCGCAGAGTATTCCTGCATTAGAGGAGCATCTCTGTGGTTTTCGTTCCACTTGGGCACAAGTCCAGGAGGCTTTGCATCATGCTAATGGTAGGTACAGACTCCATGCGGACAGCAGACGCCTTCCTACCACGTTGGGGACAGGGTCTGGCTGTCATCTCTCAACCTCCGACTTTGTGTTCAATCTCTGAAGTTCGCACCTTGGTCTATTGGGCCTTTCCGTATTCTTCGCAGGATTAACCCAGTGGTTTACGCATTAGACCTTCCTTCTAATATGCAAATCTCAAATGTATTTCACGTCTCCTTATTAAAACCTTTGGTCTGCAACCGCTTTACCACCTCGGTGTCTCACCCTCACCCTGTACAGGTTGGGAACTATGAGGAGTATGAGGTACAGTCCATTGCTGACTCCCGTAGGTTCTGTGGGCGCATACAGTACCTGGGGATATGGAAAGGGTACGGTCTGGAGGAATGCTCTTGGGTCTCATCCTTTCCATAGATGCTTTCCCCTCAAGCCTGGTGGTCCTCCGAGGGGGAGGGGTCATTGAGGAGGGGGTACTGTTAGGGCTGGGCTCAGCTGTTGGCTAATTGCCAGCTCCTATCTCTCCACAGTGACTCACCTGTTAATGATATCCTGCTCGTCAGTCCTGCCTACTTTAGCCATTCAGCCCAGATGATCTCTGCCTTCGTCTTGGTCACATCTCTAGAGACGCTCTCCTGTGTTCCTGTTAAAGACTTGCTTGGCTGACATTCTGTCATGAAAGACGTCCTGTTAGTTCAGCCGTCGGCGGAAGATCGGTTAACAGAACTATTGTCAGTAGAACCAGAGGACGCGTTCGGAGACGTGTTGACACGAACGGACGCATGCGGGTGCGCGCTAATACGAGCGGGTGTACGCGGGTACACGATGAGACGAACGGGCACGTACGATCGGTACTCGGGCGTG
This sequence comes from Lithobates clamitans, assembly GCA_037952925.1. Lineage (NCBI taxonomy): Eukaryota > Metazoa > Chordata > Amphibia > Anura > Ranidae > Lithobates > Lithobates clamitans. The sequence continues at coordinate 877,641 of JBBGZY010000310.1, forward strand.
CACGTGTGCACGCGGCGGCGCGCAGACGTGCGGTGTGACAGCTTTTGGCGCCATTAGGCCTATTTAAAGGTGCCTGTCAGCATGCTTCCTTGCTGTCCGGTCTACAGCGTTCCCTGTGACCCTAAGCTTCCAGTATACCTGTTTACCTGATTCCTGTTACCCGGCTTGTTCCTGACTTCTCCTGTTTGCTGCCAGTCCCTGACCTCGGCTTGTCTGACAATTCTCCTGCCTCATCCTTCAGTTACTACCTGCCTGTCTGTTGCCGACCCGGTCCGTGCCCTGACTACTCTCCTGGTTCCGTTTTGTACCTGCTCTGCTTACCTGTGTTTTGACCCGGCCTGTCTGACTTTGTAAAGTGCTTCCAGTGGTACTACAGAACACCTCCCTGCTGTTTGCTGGTTCGTGGGTGTCTACTAGCTACAGTGCTTCCCTATCCAGTCTACAGTTCCAGTGTTCCTGCCAAGAGTTCCGGTTCATCTACCAGTTGTTCCAGTGCTTCAGTTGTACTACAGAACACCTCCCAGTTGCCTGTTGTTCCTGAGTTCCTGCCAGTGGATCCAGTGTTCCTGATAGTTCTCCTGCTGCTGCACCAGAGGTCCGGATCAACCCTACACCTGCCACTTACCAAGCACTTGTGGCCCCCTGCGCTCTTGAGTCCCTGTCTTCTCTATCAGGGGCTCTCGAACCAGAGGCACACGAGAGGCTACTCCTTGCATTCTGGGCTCCACCACCAGGTACGTGACAGTACCGGACAGCCATGTCTGAGCCCACGCAGGGAGCCTCTCCTATGGATGAACTCTGCCGCCATCTTGCTGGACTTACCCAGGCAGTAAAGAGCCTACAAGAAGGCTACACCCAGCTGGAAGGCCAAGTCCAGGCCCTAGCAGCTTCTACACCTCCAGTATCCGGGACTTCTGCTTCACCATCAGTGGTCATGTTGCCGCCTGAACCCAGGGTCCCCACGCCTGAAAGATTTTTGGGTAACCGGAGCAAATTCAGGTCCTTCCGCAACTCATGTGAGCTCTTTTTTGCCCTTCAACCAAGGACTTTCTCCCTGGAAGCCACCAAGGTGGGGTTCGTGATCTCGCTGCCGACAGGCGAGCCCCAGTCCTGGGCCCATCGCTTGTTAGAAAAGAAAGACACCTCACTTGATACTCTGGATACCTTCTTTCGGGCTATGTCATCCCTATATGAAGACCCACAGCTGACTGCCACGGCAGAGACAGCCTTGCACACCCTACAGCAAGGCCGCAGACCTGTTGAGGACTATGCATCAGAATTCAGACGCTGGAGTTCTGATACAAATTGGAACAATGCCGCCCTATGGTATCAGTTCCGTATGGGCCTTTCAGAATCCTTGAAGGATGAACTAGCCCGAGTGGGCCTTCCTGAGACTCTAGAGGACCTCATAGACCTTTCCATCCAAATAGACAGACGCCTAAGAGAACGTTGTACAGAGCGATCTTCTGGCCCTGCTCGTCCTGTCTGGATGCTGCCCCGGGTGCCTAGTTCTCCCCACTCCGCTCCTCCAGCTTCTACTACCATGACTTCAGATACACCAGAACCAATGCAGCTGGGACTCTTACGGCCATCCCTCACTCCTGAAGAGCGTCAACGCCGTCAGGCTGGTAACCTGTGCCTATATTGCGGGGAACCCGGACACTTTGTACGGACATGCCCGGCCAAGCTTCGTAAGTGCCTCTCTGTTTCTCCTGCTCTTACCCCAGCTTCACTGAACAATATATCTCACCTGGCTGTCCCGCTTCTTTTACAGCTCCCAGGAGGGAATATACCAACCAGCGCTATCATTGATTCCGGGGCCTGCAGCGGCTTTATAGACTTGTCCTTCGCTTCCAGACATCATATTCCCATCCGGCCCAGGGCGAAAGGACTTTCAGTATATCTGGCCGATGGTTCTACCCTCAGATCAGGACCAGTAACCCAGCAAACAGTACCCATGCTCACCACCATTGCTGGCACTCATCAAGAGCTACTTTGTCTGGACGTCATTGAATCTCCTCTATTCCCCATCATATTGGGCATGCCTTGGCTCAAGGCCCATAATCCACAAGTTGATTGGGCCTCAGGGAAAATTGAATTTCCTTCCTCTTATTGCCACCAACACTGTCTACCAGAAGTTACTCAAGCTCCCTCTGCCCTGTTGTGCATGGAAACTGATGCCGAGACCCGTCAAGTTGTACCTGAAGTCTACCATAGCTTTCTGGACGTTTTCAGTCAAAAAGGGGCCGAGACCCTTCCTCCCCACCGGCCATATGACTGTCTGATTGAACTTCTCCCAGGGGCAGAGATTCCTTTTGGGAGAATATTTCCTTTATCAGAGTTAGAACTAGGAGTATTAAAAACTTATATTGACGATAATCTTAAGAAAGGCTTCATCCAACCCTCCACATCCCCGGCAGGAGCAGGAATCTTTTTTGTGGAAAAGAAAGACCATTCTTTGCGCCCTTGTGTGGATTATCGGGCACTCAATAAGATTACAATCAAGAACCGTTATCCCTTACCATTAGTGCCAGAACTTTTTCAGAGGCTGGGGTCTGCAGTAGTGTTTTCAAAGTTAGATCTTCGTGGTGCCTACAACCTTGTCCGCATTCGCAAGGGAGACGAATGGAAGACTGCTTTCCGTACCCGGTTTGGGCACTTTGAATATTTAGTTATGCCTTTCGGACTCTGTAATGCTCCTGCCACATTTCAGCATTTTGTAAATAACATTTTCAGAGACTACCTTGACCTGTTTGTTGTTATTTATCTAGATGACATTCTAATCTTCTCTTCTTCCCTAGTTGAACACCGTGAACATGTCAGAAACGTTTTGACCCGACTTCGCCTGCACGGCCCTTACGCCAAGCCTGAGAAATGTGTCTTCGAGCAGGAGAGTATTCAGTTCCTTGGTCTTATTATCTCTGTGGAAGGCATCAAAATGGACCCTCAGAAGGTCTCCGCCATTCTGGACTGGCCCGCTCCCACTGACAAGAAAGGGATTCAACGTTTCGTGGGATTTGCGAATTTTTATAGAAAATTCATTAAGGGATTCTCCACCATCATTGCTCCCATTACAAGATTGACCCAACAGGGCCTCAAGTTCCACTGGTCTACGGAAGCTCAGATGGCCTTTACTACACTGAAGGATCTGTTTGTCTCAGCCTCAGTTTTAAAACATCCTGATTCCACGTTACCCTACATCCTGGAGGTGGACGCTTCAGAGATAGCGGTCGGTGCAGTACTTTCCCAAAGACAGGGGCCCAGGGCTCTTCTGCACCCAGTCGCTTTTTTTTCCCGTAAATTATCAGAAGCAGAAAGGAACTATGATGTGGGTGATCGAGAATTGTTAGCGATCAAAGCTGCGTTGGAGGAATGGCGATACCTGTTAGAGGGAGCAGCCCACCCGATTCTTGTTTATACAGATCACAAGAATCTAGAATATTTAAAGACTGCCAAGAGGTTGAAACCACGACAGGCCAGATGGGCACTGTTCTTTACTAGATTTTCTTTCCATATTACCTACCGCCCCGGGTCAAAAAATATCAAGCCTGACGCTCTGTCACGGATGTACAGCGATTCGGAAGCACCTTCCCCACCAGATACCATCTTGTCCGCAGGGAACTTTCTGTTACTCCAAGGGGATCTACTGTCACAGATCAAGCAAGCCTCCAGGAACGTTTCCGCTCCACCGGATACAACCCTACAGGCCAGAGACGATCTTCTATGGTTTAAGGATAGGATCTTCGTACCTCAGGAGGTGCGAACGGCAGCTCTTAGTTCTTGCCATGACCATATGTTAGCCGGCCACTTTGGAGTACATAAAACATCTGAACTTCTTCAGCGCACGTTCTGGTGGCCATCATTAAGAAAGGACTGCAAGGACTACGTGGAAGCATGTGTCACCTGTATCCAATATAAAGGTAGCAAGTCTAAGGCCTGGGGCCTGTTAAAACCACTATCTGTCCCGGAGAAACCATGGAGGATGATCTCCATGGATTTTATTGTCGAGTTGCCACCTTCTGAAAGCTACACTACGATCTTCGTAATTGTGGATAGATTATCCAAGATGTTGTGAATTCCTGAAGAAATATATTTTATATTTCCTGGCAGAAACATGAGAGATGCTTATCCCTAAAAAAAATAGTTGAACTGTTGCCCTCTTGGGGACCTTTAGGATAAAATGGACATTCTCATGTTTGAAAAAGCTTTCCTTTACTACCTCAAATATTGAAGACTTTTACAAGCATGTATTGTCAAGGAAGCTATTGGAACAAAGACTATTCCTGTCACAAAACAAGGAGATATTTACATGGTATTGTGAAGAAACAAAAAGTTGCCAAAGGACACAAGGAGACATAGATTTTTTATAGCATAGAGATAACCTCACTCATTGTGTTTGAGTGGAGAACTGTTTAAATAGCTAACACCTTGGCTAAGAGAACCCATTGTTTGAACTTTTAGGATGATTTCGACAAACAAGTCATTTCTAGACACAGTGAGAATGTTCAAGGTCCCTCTCAACACATTAGTGGAAGTTGAATATTGTGCTAGTCAAAAATAATATAAGGTATCAATAAGATTATCATAAGTCATTTTAAACTATCTCTGACATTGTAGGTCACAGAGACATTATAATGTTGGCGTCTGCGGAACCAACAACTTTGCTATGAAGAAAATGTATATGAAAGTGTGATTTTATAAGTAGAAGTGTTTTAGGTAACGAATTAGTATTAGGAAAAACATATAATCATGATTATAATCTTATAAGATTGTAGCCTACACTTAAGATAAACAAATGTTCAGTAGAGATACCAGAAGTTATACAGGTATCCATATAAATAATCATTTTATGTGGTATTGATGAAATATATAACAATGTGTGTGTTTCCTAGATAGACCAGTTTACAGATATACATTTATAGAGATACAGTTATATAACCAAGTTATGTAATGATGATTAATCAAACTTATACTGAGTATATTTTACATTAGACCGAGTACCAGAATATTTAAAAGTATATACCTATACTTACTATTATACACCTTATGAAAATAGGACGTATTAATTTAAAAGGATGGACTCAAAACATGTGTGAGACACCTTGTGGTTGAAGGTGGTATTATTTGAACTCGCTAAATGTCCAGAGGAAGTTAATAATTAAGTCTCCTAACCCAATGGGAAGTGAGCCACCTCCTTTTGGGCAGAGCCATTATAATTTTTATGGTCTTATTATCTGAAATGGTATTTAGAGGCAAGGAAGATGGGAGAGGAGGACCAACGAACGAACGGGAGGAGGAGAGAGCTCAGGGGGAGAGCTCAGGGATCCACCCTGAAGGGGGGACACTGGGGGACATACACACTCCCAGACTGACACTCATGCACCATGCATGAATACATCTCTTTACATTCACGAAAATTCCTCAACACCTAATACTTAGAACTCGGAGGTCACAAGAAGTAAATCCTCTTTAGGAGTATCCATTTTGAAACTACGGCAGCCATCTTAACTCTGGTAACTAGCCCATAGGAACTGCAGCCATCCTGGAATGGGTAATTATGTCATGTTGATTTTATTTTGCATGTTCTCTCAAATATTGATATGTTCTCACAAATATTGATGTATTGAATATTATACAGTTGATAATCATTCTCCCGAATCAATAACCGCCTTGTAGATTTTTCTCTAAAGATTCAGATTTTTCATTATATTTTTCTTTTTGCATAGTCGCCACATTTATTGACAAAGCAGACATCTAATTTATTTCACAATTTTAACCACTTACTTACCTGCAGCAAAGTAACGGTTGTACGTGTGAAATACAGATGTTCTGTTTAATTGTCAAGTTCACAAGGTTATTGATTCTACCGAGAAGTTATCATGGTGGTATTATGTCAAAGGGACGGTACGCCCATTTTTGCAAGTGTTTTTATTGATTTTCAAGACGTTCATGTAACGCAATCGGTATCTAAATTTCATGTGATTATTTGTGTTTGTTTACCAATAAAATTTCTATTTTGTGTGACCACACGTCTCCGTGAATAAGTTTCACAAGTATAGACTGTGTCACATAGATTGATTTTGTATCTTAAAAATATCTTCGTTAAAAATTACTCAAGGATAATTATTGTGCGGGAAACCTGTCCTTAAAAAGGCACAACTTATTTTGAATGAAAATTCACGACATAATGGAGGCACTGAGCTGAGATAACGTCGATGTTTTGTACAAGATCAATCATAGTTATGGTGGTGACATACATAATACTTTGCATGAAATTTTAATTATTAATTTCTGGAAAATTTTTATTTTTATGCCAAAAATGTCTGGTCAAAGTGAATTTCATGTTGGGGGGGATGATCAAGAGTCAGCCCTTAGTGGTAATATGAGTACTCAGAGAAAATTGGTACAAGTACAGGAAATGTTGGAAATAATTTCTAAAATTGAAATGACGGATCATGTCAGAAAAAGTTTGTCTAATGAGACTGGTCTAGAAGCATACATTAAAGACCGTAAAAGCCGCGCCAGTCAGTTAATGAAAGACATGTGGAACGCGGAAGGTCAAAGTAATGAACTCACAGACAGCTTCTCTAAGACAAAGGGAATAAAAAGGCTTGATCACCTTCTTTTGGAATTAAGTATTATCCTGCTGTATCTTCAGATTGAGTTCAAATATCAAAGTACCCAACAGAAAGATGATATCTTAGATTTTCTAGATAAACTTGAACAAGCAAAAAGGAATGCTAAAACAATTATGGACGAACTCCACCAAATAAGTAAAGAGTGGGAACAATTAATAGAGGAGAGGGAGAGTTTTCTGCAGGAAAACGAGTCTCCTGACGAAAATTGCCGAGTAATAGGCAGTGGAAATTTAGGAAGTTGCCGAGTAATAGGCAGTGGAAATTCAGGAAGTTGGCATGAACCCCTAATTAAGCAATTAGAAAAAGTAATAGAACAAATGAAGTTTATGCCCCAGGGTAATACTCAGATACGCATCCCTGAAAGGGACGAGTTTGATAGTACTTCAGAATCTGACTCTGAATATGATTCTGACTCTGATTCTGAATATGAAGGTTGGGAGTCAGACGATGAGGGGGAATCGGAAAAAGAATCAATATCTTACCCCAAGCCATCTGTAGAGCAAAGGGGAGTAAAAAGTGAACCACCACATGAAAGGGGGTCTAATCAATTTTCTTTGGGATCAAAGAAAAAGCTAGTCACCCCTAAACAAGATCCCTCAGAAATAATAAAATTTGTAAATGATGCTGTCCCAGTCTTTAGTGACGAGTCTGACAGTACTTCAGAATCTGACTCTGAATCTGATTCTGAATATGAAGGTTGGGAGTCAGACAATGGGGAGAAATCAGAAAAAGAACCAATATCCTACTCCAAGCCACCTGTGGAGCAAACGGTAAAAATTGAACCACCACATGAAAGGGGGTCTAATCAATTTTCTTTGGGATCAAAGAAAAAGCTAGACAACCCTAAACAAGATACCTCAGAAATAATAAAATTTGTAAATGATGCTGTCCCAGTCTTTAGTGACGAGTCTGACAGTACTTCAAAATCTGACTCTGAATCTGAATATGAAAGTTGGGAGTCAGACAATGGGGAGGAATCAGAAAAAGAACCAATATCCTACCCCAAGCCATCTGTGGAGCAAACAGTAAAAAGTGAAGTACCACATGAAAGGGGATCTAATCAATTTTCTTTGGGATCAGAGAAAAAGCCAGGCACCCCTAAACAAGACACCTCAGAAATAATAAAATTTGTAAATGATGCTGTCCCAGTCTTTAAGGAAGAGGAATCCATGTGCGTTATTGACCACATCGAGACCTATGAAAATACCCTATCAATTTTAGGCCTCGAAAATCTGGCTGTGCTCAAAAGTGCTTCCCACGTAGCAGAAAAGGAGCCAGATCACAACCACCCTGAGTTTAAATCCACATCTTTCAAGTCCCTACCTAACTACATAAAAGTGAGTTTAGCAAAAGGTTACAAAGGGGGGTGTCCACCGGAGTCATTGGTAAAAGAGAGTAACAATTTGTATTCTTTCCAACAGACTGATGAAAACAAAGGGGGGCCTGAGCCCTCAAATAAATTTGTGAATGAAATTCATGTATCTCCTAAATCAGTACATGGTGAAACCCAGAAAAAGACATACGCTGACATAGTCAGAGGAGACATGCCAAAGAGTTTCCCCAGTAGGAGACCAGATACCCCACCAAATCGAAGGGGGGAGCAAAGACCACCTCAGGAGTACCACCCATGGGATCCTGGCCCAAACTTTGAAAGAAACTATAGGGTGTATCTCCCACGGGTCAGAATTAGACCTAAGGGTAGACACCCTCACCAGTGTGATTGGCCCCGGGGGCCTACACAGGTAAATAGGGAGCAATCACAGGGTAGGACACCCCAAAATCCCCGGAAAAATAGGGAGCAACTAAGGCCCAGACAAATATCCCAAAATGAAGACAGTGGTTCTGATGGGGATATGTCTGATCAAACTGAGCCAGTAGCCCCTAGAAAGTACAGACACCGGGTCCCACGACCCAATTCTGATCAACCCGTAAGCAATGCAAAATCCAAAATCGTTCAAATTATGAATATGTTACACGGTTTTATTGCTGTACGGAACGTGAATAGCATTTCTTCAAGGGGCAAATCCTGTGGCCAACCAAGGGCCACAGAGCCTTTGAAGCGCCTATGGTAAAATAAATCAGAGGAATGCACTGAATAAAGGTATAGGAGACAGAAGTTCTAACACCATGTTTTTCCCCAGGTCACAATGAGGATCCTGAAATCCCTACCGGGGGATGGTGGTTGTTAGATATTAATTATTCTCCTATTTTTCAGTGGTCACTTCATTCCTCTGACATACACAGGTCGCTCCAAACAGCCTAATTTCAAGAAGTCGCCTAAGACGGTGATTCCAGAGGAAGACCGAATCCTAAAGACATTAATATCAGGAGGCCTAAATGGTTTGATATGTTGGTAAAAGATGAGGAGTCACCCGCATAAGGTAGTTTGATTGCCTCAAATGAATTGTATTGACGCCCCAAAAGGGGGAGATTTTATTTGTTTTATTCCTCACAAGTAGAAGGTTGACTATAGTGTCAAATATCTTAGTACTGACAATAAGTATCACCTGTCAAACTTAAATGTTTTAACTGTTATTATTCCAGAACCGCTACAAGTAAGCTAAAAAAAAAAAAAAAAAAAAAATGGTTCTGAAGAACGTCAGTCATTCATGTCTGGTATCCACAGCTGTCAAGAAATGTCCTCATGTTAATAAGCCCTGAAGCTTTGTCACCCAGAGCAAATGTTTCATACATTGTCCTGCTATCCAGAGCGTTTAGTTAAAGGACTGATGACACAATAAAAAAAAAAAAAAAAAAAAGAGGCTCTGAGGAAGCCCAGGATACCAGCTTAACATTGAGATCTCAAACACAGATCATGTAAAAAAAAAAAAGGAGACTATATATGTCTTCTCTAACGGAATCCATTTTCCCTTACAGGACTAAGATGTCCATGAGCCGGTCAACAGAACCGAGAGCCCAATGTATGTGAAACATCCGGCGAAGGAACCGTATGGGGGATTCTGGAACACCACTGATGGCCAGTCTACACGGACAAACCTCCCAGGACGGCCAAGACCCAAAGGTGCCCGAAGTGATCCATTTCCCGCCAACCAACGGATGACGGCCCTGAGATGCACACATCGATCACCAACCCATTTTGTGTTTTCCCTTCTCATTCAAAGAGTTACACCCACATGAAGGTGTCTACACCCTTTCAACATAGATCCACAATCTGGATCCATCTCCACGACTAAAATTACAAAACCAGAAGGGAGCCATATTTCTTCAATATGTGGCGGTGGTGAAGTCTTTCAAACGACTCCCGGCATTTGAACACTTCACAAGGGGGGATTTGTTGTGAATTCCTGAAGAAATATATTTTATATTTCCTGGCAGAAACATGAGAGATGCTTATCCCTAAAAAAATAGTTGAACTGTTGCCCTCTTGGGGACCTTTAGGATAAAATGGACATTCTCATGTTTGAAAAAGCTTTCCTTTACTACCTCAAATATTGAAGACTTTTACAAGCATGTATTGTTAAGGAAGCTATTGGAACAAAGACTATTCCTGTCACAAAACAAGGAGATATTTACATGGTATTGTGAAGAAACAAAAAGTTGCCAAAGGACACAAGGAGACATAGATTTTTTATAGCATAGAGATAACCTCACTCATTGTGTTTGAGTGGAGAACTGTTTAAATAGCTAACACCTTGGCTAAGAGAACCCATTGTTTGAACTTTTAGGATGATTTCGACAAACAAGTCATTTCTAGACACAGTGAGAATGTTCAAGGTCCCTCTCAACACATTAGTGGAAGTTGAATATTGTGCTAGTCAAAAATAATATAAGGTATCAATAAGATTATCATAAGTCATTTTAAACTATCTCTGACATTGTAGGTCACAGAGACATTATAATGTTGGCGTCTGCGGAACCAACAACTTTGCTATGAAGAAAATGTATATGAAAGTGTGATTTTATAAGTAGAAGTGTTTTAGGTAACGAATTAGTATTAGGAAAAACATATAATCATGATTATAATCTTATAAGATTGTAGCCTACACTTAAGATAAACAAATGTTCAGTAGAGATACCAGAAGTTATACAGGTATCCATATAAATAATCATTTTATGTGGTATTGATGAAATATATAACAATGTGTGTGTTTCCTAGATAGACCAGTTTACAGATATACATTTATAGAGATACAGTTATATAACCAAGTTATGTAATGATGATTAATCAAACTTATACTGAGTATATTTTACATTAGACCGAGTACCAGAATATTTAAAAGTATATACCTATACTTACTATTATACACCTTATGAAAATAGGACGTATTAATTTAAAAGGATGGACTCAAAACATGTGTGAGACACCTTGTGGTTGAAGGTGGTATTATTTGAACTCGCTAAATGTCCAGAGGAAGTTAATAATTAAGTCTCCTAACCCAATGGGAAGTGAGCCACCTCCTTTTGGGCAGAGCCATTATAATTTTTATGGTCTTATTATCTGAAATGGTATTTAGAGGCAAGGAAGATGGGAGAGGAGGACCAACGAACGAACGGGAGGAGGAGAGAGCTCAGGGGGAGAGCTCAGGGATCCACCCTGAAGGGGGGACACTGGGGGACATACACACTCCCAGACTGACACTCATGCACCATGTATGAATACATCTCTTTACATTCACGAAAATTCCTCAACACCTAATACTTAGAACTCGGAGGTCACAAGAAGTAAATCCTCTTTAGGAGTATCCATTTTGAAACTACGGCAGCCATCTTAACTCTGGTAACTAGCCCATAGGAACTGCAGCCATCCTGGAATGGGTAATTATGTCATGTTGATTTTATTTTGCATGTTCTCTCAAATATTGATATGTTCTCACAAATATTGATGTATTGAATATTATACAGTTGATAATCATTCTCCCGAATCAATAACCGCCTTGTAGATTTTTCTCTAAAGATTCAGATTTTTCATTATATTTTTCTTTTTGCATAGTCGCCACATTTATTGACAAAGCAGACATCTAATTTATTTCACAATTTTAACCACTTACTTACCTGCAGCAAAGTAACGGTTGTACGTGTGAAATACAGATGTTCTGTTTAATTGTCAAGTTCACAAGGTTATTGATTCTACCGAGAAGTTATCATGGTGGTATTATGTCAAAGGGACGGTACGCCCATTTTTGCAAGTGTTTTTATTGATTTTCAAGACGTTCATGTAACGCAATCGGTATCTAAATTTCATGTGATTATTTGTGTTTGTTTACCAATAAAATTTCTATTTTGTGTGACCACACGTCTCCGTGAATAAGTTTCACAAGTATAGACTGTGTCACATAGATTGATTTTGTATCTTAAAAATATCTTCGTTAAAAATTACTCAAGGATAATTATTGTGCGGGAAACCTGTCCTTAAAAAGGCACAACTTATTTTGAATGAAAATTCACGACAAAGATGGCACACTTCTTACCAATGAAAGGTACTCCTACTGCTGCTGAAACTGCCAGGACATTTATTAAGGAGGTGGTGAGGCTTCATGGCATCCCTGCCAATATTACTTCCGATCGGGGGGTACAATTCACCTCGAGGTTCCATCCTCTGTTCTTGTCCACTAACGTTCCGGAGTGTCCAGTACCAGCTGTTCAAGAAAACCTAAACTTCTTTGAATCAAATAATAAGCTTCTGCAAGAGACTATGGCAAGGACCCAGAACTACAACAAAGAAGTGTTTGATAAGAAGAGAAGGGGGGAGCTTGATCTTAAACCTGGAGATTTGGTTTGGCTATCTACTTTGAATCTAAGATTGGCCTGTCCTTCCAAAAAATTGGGTCCCAAGTTCGTGGGTCCTTTTCCAGTGACAAGGAAAATTAATAATGTGGCCTACGAACTAAAGCTACCAGAATCATTCCGGATTCACCCGGTCTTTCATGTTGCCCTACTCAAACCCGCAGTTCCTGATCCTTTTGTCAACCGGAGGGTCAATCCCCCTGAACCCGTGATCATTGACGGAGAAACCGAATATGAGGTCGAGTCCATTCTGGATTGTAGGAAGAGACGTAACCAAGTCCAGTTCTTGGTAAATTGGAAGGGGTATGGGCCTGAGGAAAACTCCTGGGAGCCGGAGTCCAACATCCATGCTAGGAGATTGATACTTGCCTTTAAAAGATCTCATCCAAGTAAGATGGCACAGTTGGGCATCCGGAGGCTGCCCCTTGGGGGGGGGCAATGTCATGAAAGACGTCCTGTTAGTTCAGCCGTCGGCGGAAGATCGGTTAACAGAACTATTGTCAGTAGAACCAGAGGACGCGTTCGGAGACGCGTTGACACGAACGGACGCATGCGGGTGCGCGCTAATACGAGCGGGTGTACGCGGGTACGTACGATCGGTACTCGGGCGTGCACGTGTGCACGCGGCGGCGCGCAGACGTGCGGTGTGACAGCTTTTGGCGCCATTAGGCCTATTTAAAGGTGCCTGTCAGCATGCTTCCTTGCTGTCCGGTCTACAGCGTTCCCTGTGACCCTAAGCTTCCAGTATACCTGTTTACCTGATTCCTGTTACCCGGCTTGTTCCTGACTTCTCCTGTTTGCTGCCAGTCCCTGACCTCGGCTTGTCTGACGATTCTCCTGCCTCATCCTTCAGTTACTACCTGCCTGTCTGTTGCCGACCCGGTCCGTGCCCTGACTACTCTCCTGGTTCCGTTTTGTACCTGCTCTGCTTACCTGTGTTTTGACCTGGCCTGTCTGACTTTGTAAAGTGCTTCCAGTGGTACTACAGAACACCTCCCTGCTGTTTGCTGGTTCGTGGGTGTCTACTAGCTACAGTGCTTCCCTATCCAGTCTACAGTTCCAGTGTTCCTGCCAAGAGTTCCGGTTCATCTACCAGTTGTTCCAGTGCTTCAGTTGTACTACAGAACACCTCCCAGTTGCCTGTTGTTCCTGAGTTCCTGCCAGTGGATCCAGTGTTCCTGATAGTTCTCCTGCTGCTGCACCAGAGGTCCGGATCAACCCTACACCTGTCACTTACCAAGCACTTGTGGCCCCCTGCGCTCTTGAGTCCCTGTCTTCTCTATCAGGGGCTCTCGAACCAGAGGCACACGAGAGGCTACTCCTTGCATTCTGGGCTCCACCACCAGGTACGTGACACATTCCTTCTGGCTCCAGATCCTGCTTGCTGTTCTACTATGCTCATCTCTGGCTCCCTGACATTTTGGCTTGTCTGACTATCCGTTCCGGTTCCTGAACTCTGGCTATGTTTTGACTATGTTTACTCTGTTTACCTTTTTTTTATTATTATTAAACAAGTGAGATTTAACTGTACTTCTGTGTCAGTCTGATTCATGGTTTCTGACAGTAGCAATCCAAGGCATAGAGGCCATACTAATCAAACCTGTGTCCCTTTTAAGGCTCGAATGTGGAGACTACAAACTGAAAATAGTCAGTTAAGGCAGGAAAGGTATCAGTATGTAAAATAGCTGAATAAACTCAAAATGGAGGTAGCCTCATGTTCACTAAGGAATAGCACTGGGGGAAACAAATCTTTTGTTAACAGTCCTTAATGAGTCGCATGGATGGTAGAAGAACTTTCTGGTTAATGTTTCTTTGCTATGGAATAAGGTTTAGATGCAAGTCTCAGAGAATTGGCCTCAATTGTTTGGAATATTATAGAGGACCTTGATGTATTTTTAGTATTTTTCAAGGATAAGCATCTGGCTTTTTATTTTTATTTTTGTATTATTATTTTTTTTCTCTTGTTTTGGTAATTTTTTTAATTTTTTTTATTCATTTATTTTATTTTTGTTTTGTTCAGGTGAAAAAATTCAAAATGTTTAGGTTTAGTCCTTTAGTCCACCTGAAAGGGGGTTCATTGGCTGTGCCCTCAATTAGCAGCTGAATACATTTTGTTTAAGACAAGAGTTGGTAGAAAGCCATTTTAGCCGCTGGAGTTATTGTAGGTTTTGTTGTTTTTGTTTTTATTTTCATGCAGGTGGGAAAAAAAATCCAAAATGTTTAGGTTTTGTGCACCTGAAAGGGGCTTTAGTGTGTAGGTCTTGAGTAACAGATATATGCATTCATTTTTTTTTTTTGTGTTTAAAATGAGAATTTTGAGAAGCAACATTCACGCTCATTCTTTTTTGCTCTTTCATGGGGATCCATTTTAGAGTGGGTCCATCTTAAAGAAAGCATGGTTGTTTTGATAATTTGTTCAGAGTTGCAGAAGCCAGGAATACTAAGTTCCTTGGTTCCAAGGGAGGAACTAAAGGTAAACATTGCAAAAGAGTAGATATTGTGGATAAGAATTTGATACTGCTCTTGTTTTCCATTCCAGAGTCCTGGTGGTGCGAGAGTTTGGAGAGATCTCTGGAACATGGATGAAAGATGTTCATCTGGTTGGCAGTTTGTCTGTGCCATACCACATCGCAAATTTGTTCTAACAAACATTCAGGGGAGAAGGGACAGATGAACAGATTCAGATTAATACTTGCATTATAAGGTTTCTTTTCCTTATGGACAATTTAGTGCTAATGCTGCATCTGAAAGATTTTGCCCATCAACATGGCTTGTGAAACATCTTGTCGGATTGTCTCCTGTCATTTATGAATGTAAACATACTGTTAATACAAGTGCAATGGTTAGAGAAGGAAAATAACTTATCCAATCCTTCAGAACAAGAAACGGAAACCCTGTTTTGTTTGGGGAGGAGTTGAAAGAAGGAAATCATGTTTTTAATGTGTGACATGTATTGGCATAACTGAATTAATATGGTACAGGTACCCAGGAGGCTGGCACTTATGCATAGTAAGGTATCTGTTGGCCAGACTAGAGAACTCTAGCTGACAAATTAAATTTAATTGTGGGGGTGGTGTCTAAATATTAGCAATCCTACAGAGAAAAAAAGAAAAAAAGAAAGAAACTGCGTGTCGGTGAAGTGAACAAAACAATATCAATTAAAGCTGCGATTCCTCTATGCAACACAAACACAGTAAACTCAAATGGGAAAATAGGGGATTGAATTGCGCTGAAAAGGAATAGCGATAATATATATCGTCGCCAAACCAAATGTTGAAAAATAGGTGAAAAATCCCTATTGGTGCATTAAACATGAAATTCAAAACATGTTAACTAATAATCAATCAAATATACAATAATATATATATAAAAGTCCATATACAAAGAGATGAGTGAATCACCCAAGTGATGTAAAAGATGAAAACTCAAAAAAGTTCCAAAGGATCAGATGAACATACAATCTTGCTGTGAGAAGAAAAAAAGCGCTTGTTTCACCACCATGAATAAGACTGGCCGCTTACCAGAATCTCATGATCCCCCGTCACAGAGGATCAGAAAAAGCTGTTTGTCAGTATTGATTCGGAACACGACCAATAGACCAGAAACCTTATACTGGGATGAGACATCAGAGACCTTGGTACCGTACTAAAGATGTTTACACTGGCAGGTACTCAGACATCAGCCCACAGCTTCTTCTCTCGGGGCGCTCCGCTCTCCACCAACTCGGTACAGGTACCCAGGAGGCTGGCACTTATGCATAGTAAGGTATCTGTTGGCCAGACTAGAGAACTCTAGCTGACAAATTAAATTTAATTGTGGGGGTGTTGTCTAAATATTAGCAATCCTACAGAGAGGTTCTTGGTTACTGGACATGTGGGACACCAGAGCTGGACATAGGAGAGATACTCCTGGTTGATGTCTCACCTGAGAGGTTGGAACCTTGCACAGGTAATGCCAGTGACTACACACCAAAGCATGCTCCCTTAGAGAAAGGGGAACCGCTACAAATAGATCTAAGCTCTTCCCAAAACGCTGGCTACCAGGGTAAAATATACCTTTACCACATGGCACTTCAATGTCTCACAGTGGTTAATAAAAACCCTTTTACCCTATATGTGCTAAATATACAAGTGCGGTCATTGTACCAGTGGCTTCCTCCCAGAGATGGGTGGACACAGAATGAGGTTCATTCAGGATGCCTATTTCTGAGGAGTAACCGAAAGAGGAGGGATGTATTCAGCACTATATTGAGGGGAATAAGAGCTGGGATGGGTGTTATTAATGAAGTAGACATCAGTATCCTGAGGAACAAACTCTAAGCCATAGCTTCAGACAGTAAGCAGGGCTTTGTTACTCAGAGAGAGATTAATAACATCCTTAATAACATTCAACAAAGTCACATAAATACCCAGTGGCTCAAGATTTTATCCACCATTTTAAGAGGTTGGTAGAGAGTGTGGTGGTACAGGGAAAAAATATGTCATGGGCTCTGGCGTGCTGATTGTACAGTCTATGTATGAGGGACAATGGCCTTATGAGATAGCATCACAGCTCAGTAAGATTTTCCCAAAACACATTGCGTACACTAGTCCAAAGTGGTGGTCGAATGCCTTGATGGGGTCTGCTAGTTTGGATTTACAAAAGGTGTTATGCTTCCTCATTGATCCCATATACTGACGTGTAGACTCGGTCTGTATATTCGGTGGTATCAATGGGCTTACTGATTGGGGATTCTACCTAGTTTCATCTGAGGCTAAATCACCCACATGTGATCAGAGAGGATGGAAGCTGGAGGCAGGTTGATAATTCCCTCTGTCGGAGACATGACCATGATGTTCCTTGTAAGGAAAAACAGGGAAGGGAGGCGCTGACCTGAGTGTAGTATTAAAATTATGACTTTAATAGGATAAGATTAAAAACACTTACAAGATGATAGAAGATGCATGCTTGTCAAAGTAAAGTGCAGTCCTGGCATTCCACATGGCTCTGTAGGTCCCACCACTGTTCCGGATAGCTGGAAAGGATAGAGCAGCTGGCTGGAATAGATCACAGTGTTTCTCCAGGAGAAAAGGAACCAGGAAGCTCCACACTGACCAGCATGGACCATGGAACAGGAAGTGATGTCACCGGCATCTGATTGGACCAAGGTAGAGCTGGAATCTTGTCAATCAGGGCTGCAGTGGTGAAAGGCTATGCGCTTGGAGCTGACTACTCCTTCTATTGGCTTGCTGCCCTCTAGAGGAGGACAGCTATATATGGAGAGCATGTGGGTGTGGCCATGGAACTATAACTTCCAGCAGATCAATCAGTAAACAATTTAGGGAAAAATAAATTAGAGCAAGGGGCAGGTGAAGCAGGGGTGAACAGTCTCGGATTGAGTACAAATAAAAATTATTAAGCTGATACACATGGAATATTTGAAGCATAATTCTCTTCTATATGTATAGAAGCCTACTGAAAAGGTTAAGGATGTATGAAGGGTCAGGCAAGTAAAATAGAAAAAAAAGGGGTTAGTATGCATGTAAACATGAAGAGGTGATGGAGGGGGAATAGGCTGTAATATGAAGAATTAATAATAATAATGAACGGTAATGATAAAATTGGTGCTGCGTTCTCCCTAATTGGTATACCAGGGATATATATGTGTGTGTGTGTCCCCTCATGGTGTGCACCTAATGATGGATCATGTAATATGTATATATGTCTGTGTATATATATATATATATATATATATATCCCGACCGGTAGAGCAGAGTCAGACCTGTTTGTGGGGGGGGGGGGGGGGGGGAGACAGGGGTAAGGGAAAGGGAGGGAGGAGGGGGGGAGAAACAAACCAGAAATGGGCGTGTGATCTGTTATAACAAGGTGTATGCGTCTAACTCCTCATTAAATCCCCCTGGTGAGAGGGAATTGAGGGAATATATCCAGAAAGTCTCCTGCTGGCAGAGTCGTTTGAAACACTCCACAGCAGGCAAACCTCTGGAGGTGGCCAGCCCCACAAACAGGTCTGTCTCTGCTCTACCGGTCGGGAGTGGTATAGAAAATATATTGTTTATATGTATAGACATATATACATATTACATGATCCATCATTAGGTGCACCCCACTTGGTAGCCACACTATGAGGGGACACACACACATCCATAATATATTTAGTCAATCCGAGACTGTTAATCCCTGCTTCACCTGCCCCTTGCTACAATTTATTTTTCCCTAAATTGTTTACTGATTGGTCTGCTGGAAGTTCTAGTTCCATGGCCACACCCACATGCTCTCCATTGTATATATATATATATATATATATATATATATATATATATATATATATATATATAGCTGTCCTCCTCTAGAGGGCAGCAGTCACCTCCGAGTGGTTAGCCTTTCACCACTGCAGCACTGATTGACAAGATTACAGCCCTGCCTTGGGCCAATCAGACCGGTGACATCACTTCCTGTTCCACGTTCCATGCTGGTCAGTGTGGAGCTTCCTGGTTCCTTTTCTCCTGGAGAAACACTGTGATCCATTCCAGCCAGCTACTCTATACTTTCCAGCTATCCGGAACAGCGGTGGGACCTACAGAGCCATGTGGAATGCCAGGACTGCACTTTACTTTGACGAGCATGCATCTTCTATCATCTTGCAAGTGTTTTTAATCTTATCCTATTAAAGTCATCATTTTAATGCTACACTCAGGTAGGCGCCTCCCAAATCCCTGTTTTTTCTTTGGGTGTCTTGCAGAGTTCTGGACACACTCTCAAGGATGGCTGCCTTCCTTTTCACCCTTAACACCCCTTTCTTTTCCAATTACCCAACCTATGGATACATCACCATCCAGGTATTACAGCCACAGACTATACCCCTAAGGATTACTCCATCTGGAGCACCAGATAAACACTGACTATACTGCTAAATGATGTTTCACTCAGTGTCCTGGATGGAGAGAACATTGCAGGGAAGGAAACACCAGTGTATTATTTGGGACATAGAAGAATTTGTTTCTTTGTCCTAAAGGATACCAATGTAACGTTAGTCATGGAACTAGGGGGTTCGTTGATCCTAACAATAGATAGAGGTGCATAGTATACCCTGGGCATGGTCTCTGGAATCCAGGCACAAGGATGGAATTTTGTGGTTTTCAGAGTCCCGAAGTACCGATGACATGCAAAAATTGCGGTAGAAAAGGCCATATTGAGCAAGCCTACCTAGTCCTGACCCTTACATACAATGAAGGGTTATAGGAGGTTGGGAGTGGGTTGCTTAATTTGGTGGGTCACATATATATGTATATATTATGGTAATTTGTTGATTGGTGTGCTATGATAGTTTGACGTACATCTATTAGGTTAGTAATATGGGTGAGTAAGGCCCTCTGGGTTCTGTATCTAAAAGCTGGTTGATATGTGGCTCTGAGTGTGTGCTGGTGAATGATGAGTGAATGGACACCCTTTGCCTGTATTGCACCCCATCGTGAAGATAGCAAAAAGGAGAAGACACAGAATGTTGCCCTGGAAACTGTCGCTGAAGAATGGTGGTGGTGTGTCACTCAGGGGCAAAGCAGCTCTCATTTGTTTTTGAAAATGAAGAAAGACAAAAAAAAAAAATTTTTTTTTCTTTTTTTAATTTTCAAAACTTTGTGACAAAAAGTGAGGTCTGCAAAATACTCACTATACCGCTCAGCAAATAGCTTGGGGTGTCTACTTTCCAAAATGGGGTCATTTGGGGGGGTTTTGTGCCACCTGGGCATTCCATGGCCTCCGAGACTGTGATAGGCAGTAAAGAGTGAAATCAAAAATTTACGCCCTTAGAAAGCCTGAAGGCGGTGCTTGGTTTTCGGGGTCCCGTACGCGGATAGGCTCCCAAAAAGTCTCACACATGTGGTATCTCCGTACTCAGGAGAAGCAACAGAATGTATTTTGGGGTGTAATTTCACATATTCCCATGGCATGTTTGTGCAATATATCATTTAGTGACAACTTTGTGCAAAGAAAAAAAAAAAATTTGTCTCTTCCCCGCAACTTGTGTCACAATATAAAATATTCCATGGACTCAGCATGCCTCTCAGCAATTAGCTTGGGGTGTCTACTTTCCAAAATGGGGTCATTTGGGGGGGGGTTTGAACTGTCCTGGCATTTTATGCACAACATTTAGAAGCTTATGTCACACATCACCCACTCTTCTAACCACTTGAAGACAAAGCCCTTTCTGACACTTTTTGATTACGTGAAAAAATTATTTTTTTTTGCAAGAAAATTACTTTGAACCCCCAAACATTATATATTTTTTTAAAGCAAAGGCCCTACTTGGTGGGTGGTTTATTTTTTTAAATTAAAATTAAAATGGTTTGTGTTTCATTTTTTTTTTTCACACAGTATTTGCGCAGCGATTTTTCAAACGCATTTTGTTTTTACATTTTAATGCACTAAAACACACTATATTGCCCAAATGTTTGATGAAATAAAAAAGATGATCTTAGGCCGAGTACATGGATACCAAACATGACATGCTTTACAATTGCGCACAAACGTGCAGTGGCAACAAAATAAATACATTTTTAAAAGCCTTTAAAAGCCTTTACAGGTTACCACTTTAGATTTACAGAGAAGGTCTACTGCTAAAATTACTGCCCTCGATCTGACCGTTGCGGTGATACCTCACATGCATGGTGCAATTGCTGTTTACATTTGACGCCAGACCGACGCTTGCGTTTGCCTTAGCGCGAGAGCAGGGGGGACAGGGGTGCTTTTTTTTTTTTTTTTCTTTATTATTTTTTTGCTTTTTTATCTTATTTTTAAACTGTTCCTTTCATTTTTTTTTTTTTAATCATTTTTATTGTTATCTCAGGGAATGTAAATATCCCCTATGATAGCAATAGGTAGTGACAGGTACTCTGCCCTCAAAGCATCTGACCACACCAAGATCGGTGTGATAAAATGCTTCCCCAATTTCCCAATGGCGCTATTTACATCCGGCGAAATCTAAGTCGTAAAATGCTCGTAGCTTCCGGTTTCTTAGGCCATAGAGATGTTTGGAGCCACTCTGGTCTCTGATCAGCTCTATGGTCAGCTGGCTGAATCACCGGCTGCATTCTCAGGTTCCCTGTTGAGACAGGAGAGCCAGAGAAAAACACGGAAGACGGTGGGGGGGGGGGCATTCTCTCCCACTGCTTGTAAAAGCAGTCTAGAGGCTATTTAGCCGCTAGGATTGCTTTTACATGAAAGCCGACCGCTGGCTGAAAAGAATGATACCAAGATGATACCTAAACCTGCAGGCATCATTCTGGTATAACCACTCAAAGTCGTGAATGGTGTACCTGAAGACAAAAAAATGGTTAACAATAAAGCACA
Source organism: Lithobates clamitans (assembly GCA_037952925.1). NCBI lineage: Eukaryota > Metazoa > Chordata > Amphibia > Anura > Ranidae > Lithobates > Lithobates clamitans. Next base: position 899,369 of record JBBGZY010000310.1, read on the forward strand.
GTAAACGGTAAAGTATAAAAAATTGCATACCTGAAAAGCAAACATGATAAAACATAATAACAATAAAACATTGCAGAATAGAATACAGTAAAAAAGAGCAGAACAATAGAGAGAATAGAGAGAGAGAACAATAAAACGACAACTATTATTTTTTATTTTATATTTTTGTTTGTGGTTTTTTTTTTTTTTTTTACACTTTTTTTGTAACTGTAACTTTTATAACTGTAACCGGTTCCAGGTTCGGGTCTCTCAAAATGCGATGGCATCTTGGGAGACCCTGTGAAAGTGTGCCTAGTCTGTGCAGTGCTGTACCCTACGCTAATACTCAACTAGTGAATGGTAGCGTTCAAAACATTCACCAATGCAAAGACCAGGATTGTCAGGACAGGAGGGACAATAATAGCGGGTGTCACGCCTATATCCGCGCTAGCTGCAGACACGACATCTTTTTTGGGGGGGTTCGTTGGGTAGGGGTACTCCGGAGGACATAAAAATGCCTCTCATGCAGCCGACTGCATTTGGTTGGGGATGTGAATGGGGGAAGTACGGGCGCTGCAGAAGTGGTGGGTTCCCAATTAGGATTGGCGAATGCAGCAGGAAGGGCACCATGGGCACGACGGGCCTGTGTTTGTCTTTTTGGTGGCAGCGGGACACTACTTGTGCTTGCCACCTCACCAGCTTGAACTGCACTTATGGGACTCGCCACGTCACCAAGTGTTACTGCAGTGCTGGTTGGACTATGACCGGGGTGTACTAGGCCGCTGGCGCTTGCCAGTTCACCAAAACGCTACCAAAAAAACTGTTTGCGATCGCAGGGATCAGGCCTGACTCTGCGAACGCTGCAGTTATGCGTTTAGTGTTTTGTAAGTGACAGTGATCGATCGATACTGCACTTGGGTGGGCTGGGCTGGGCCGGGTGGAGGGGCAAAACGCAGGTGCTAGCAGGTATCTGGGCTGATCCCACTAACACTGCGTTTTTGGGAACCCTAAACTGCTGGGGACGCTAGTATAGATCTGATCGGATCAGATTTTGATCCGATCAGATACTATACCACTAAGGGAGGTGTATGTGCGTGGGTGTTAGCGCTACTGGCGCTAACCTGACGCTGCTTGGGGCTGGTGCTTGCCAGTTCACCAAAATACTACCAAAAAAACTGTTAGTGATCGCAGGGATCAGGCCTGACTCTGCGAACGCTGCAGTTATGCATTTAGTGTTTTGTAAGTGACAGTGATCGATCGATACTGCACTTGGGTGGGCTGGGCCGGGTGGGGGGGCAAAACGCAGGTGCTAGCAGGTATCTGGGCTGATCCCGCTAACACTGCGTTTTTGGGAACCCTAAACTGCTGGGGACGCTAGTATAGATCTGATTGGATCAGATATTGATCCGTTCAGATACTATACCACTAAGGGAGGCGTATGCTGCGTGTGTGGGTGTTAGCGGTACTGACGCTAATCTGACGCTGCCTGGGGCGACGCATATCACCGCCGGGCGATCAGGGGGCTAAACCTTTATTCAGTAATAAACGGCGGGTGCCCTGACACTATAAAAAATAAACGAACTAACCAGCGTCACCCGTAACAGTTATACGGTGATCAGTGGTGAAAAGGTTAACTAGGGGGCAATCAAGGGGTTAAAACATTTATTAGATAGTATATGGGGGTCCCTGTCGCTATAAAATGCTGACGGTGAACCTAAATATTTACGTACCTAACTAGCGTCACCAGCGACACTAATACAGCGATCAGAAAAATGATCGCTTAGCGACACTGGTGACAGGGGGTGATCAAGGGGTTAAAACTTTATTAGGGGGGGTTAGGGGGGTATCCTAGACCTAAAGGGGGCCTAACACTCACTGCCCTAACACACTAACTGTCACAAACTGACACCAATGCAGTAATCAGAAAAAAAAAAAAAAAAACCTGCTTGGTGTCAGTTTGTGACAGGGGGGGGGTGATTGGGGGGGGATCGGGGGGTGATCGGGGTGGGGATCGGGGTGTTTTGTGTGCCTGGCATGTTCTACTGTGTGTGTGTGTTTGTGTAACTCACAGTACAGTCTTCTCTCCTCGGCCCGGAACAAAAAATACCGAGCCGAGGAGAGATGACATAATTTCCTCTTCCTCTGTGTACAATACAGAGGCAGGGAAATGATCCCATTGGCTGGGAGCGATCGCGAGGGGGGGGCCACGAATGGATGGCCTCCCCCTCACCACCGATCGCCGGGGGAGATTTGCCGACCACCGCAGGCACCGGGGGGGGGGTCCGATCGGACCCCCCACCCGCGGGCAGGCAAGGACGTACAGGTAAGCCCTTTTGCCTGCCCGTGCCGTTCTGTCGACGTACATCGTCGTGCGGCGGTCGGCAACTGGTTAAAAGTGCTGCCCAGCAGGAATAACATTCTCTCTTGCCATGGAGCCGAGCTGAAGGATACTGACCACAGAGGATGACCTTACGTAAAATATTATCAATGTTCTTTTGTTCCATATGCTCTTTTACATTTTCTTTTAGTGTTTTATGTTAGCATTCCTATTTTCTTGGGAAATAGATTAGACTCTTGTTTATTTAAGCAGTGTGTTTATTTTTAATAGCTAATCTTATTATTATACCATCACCATTAACTATATTGGAGCTTTGATAGAATAGCTAATTTTAGGAATAGACAAGTTAATACATATTTCTAATAAATAGGGGGAAATCCATAACCACCCAATATTTATTTCGAGCCTCGATCCTCCTCTTCTCTGGTACCCCCTGGAGGACCTCAGCAGTGGTTCAACCAGATTCATAGCTACCCTTTCAAAAGGACCTCATTTAGAGGCAAGGGACTGGCTGGAAATGTCGGGGTGCATTAATTTGACACCCAGGGCAAGATTTACATTACTACTTCTGCTGTAAAATTTAAGGATGAATTGCTCAACATCGTATGTAGTTACAAAGATCAGTGAGGGCTTGTTTTAGAAATTAATTTACTGACTGTTAAAGCTGAAGTTTAGTCTGCTTATATATTGCCTTCACAATTTCCTCCTTGCCCCCTCATTCCAAAGCTAATTAATTTTTTAAATAAAATATTCCCATTTTCATTTCATGACATACCTTAGTTTATTCTCTGTGCAGATCATGGCGGGTAGGAATGGCAGGATGCTGTACATAGCTTCCTGAAAACATCACAACACCCTGCCTCAGTACTATTCAAGACTCCTCAGTCCTGAAGACAGCAGTGGGCTAGCTTTTGGGAGGAGTAATGCAAATATCAATATGATGCAGGGCTGGCCCAAGACATTGGGGTGCCTGGGTCCAAGAATGAAATGCTGCCCCCCCAAAAAAATCACGCCCACCAAAAGGCCCCCACATCTATTTTTTATATCATGATAATTAAAGCAAAAATTAAATGTTAAATGTATCAGGAAGTCAGATTTACATGCAATAGTGGTGGTGGTGGTGGTGGGGGGGTTCCGTCCAATGCAGCTGTGGTGGTAAGGGGGTTAAGACAGAGGCGGCAGTGGTGGGGGGTTCAGTCAGAGGCAGCGGTGGTGGGGGGGGGTTCAGTCAGAGGCAGTGGTGGTGTTGGGGGGTTCAGTCAGAGGCAGCGGTGGTGGGGGGGTTCAGTCAGAGGCAGCAGTGATGGTGGTGGTGGGGGTGGGGGGGTTCAGTCAGAGGCAGCAGTAGTGTTGGGGGGTTCAGTCAGAGGCAGTGGTGGTGGGGAGGTTCAGTCAAAGGCAGCAGTGATGGTGGTGGTGGGGGGTTCAGACAGAGGTAGCAGTGATGGTGGTGAAGGGGGGGTTCAGTCAGAGGTAGTGGTGATGGGGAAGGGGGGGAGTTCAGTCAAAGGGAGATGTGGTGGTGGTGGGGGGGTTCAGCCAGAGGCAGATGTGGTGGGGAGGGGGGGTTCAGTCAGAGTCAGCGGTGGAGGGGGGGTTCAGTCAGAGGCAGCAGTGGTGGGGGGTTCCGACAGAGGCAGCAGTGATGGTGGTGGTGGGGGGTTCAGTCAGAGGCAGTGGTGATGGGGGGGAGTTCAGTCAAAGGGAGATGTGGTGGCGGTGGGGGGGAATCGGTCAGAGGCAGATGTGATGGTGGGGAGGGGGGTCAGTCAGAGGCAGCAGTGATGGGGAGGGGTGTTCAGTCAGAGGCAGCGGTGGTAGTGGAGGGGTTCAGTCAGAGGCAGCGGTGCTGGTGGGGGGGTTCAGACAGCGGCAGCAGTGATGGTGGTGGGGGGGTTCAGTCAGAGGCTGTGGTGATGGGGGAAGTTCAGTCAAAGGGAGATGTGGTGGGGGGGTTCGGTCAGAGGCAGATGTGGTGGTGGGGAGGGGGGGGTTCAGTCAGAGGCAGCGGTGGTGGGAGGGTTCAGTCAGAGGCAGTAGTGATGGGGAGGGTGGGTTCAGTCAGAGGCAGATGTGGCGGTGGGGAGGGGGGTATACAGAAAAAACAGCGCTGGCAACTGGCACAATATAAATATGAATGTAGCTACAAGTGGATCACTATATATATGTAACTAGACAAATTGCATTTGGTGAAAAAACAAATAATATGTAGTGAAAAAATATATTAAAATTAAGAAATGTAGTGTTTCTGTTTAGAAACAGAGACCATGAGCAATCAAAAAATGTATATAACTCAACATATAACAATGTGAATAAGCATATTACCAATGTGAATAAATATTGAAATAAGTTCAGGATGGATATAAACGTTCCTTCGGACAAAAACCCAATAGGCAATGATGGCAGACTTCCAGCTCCTCATCCAAGGAATTGCATACAGTCACCTGAAATGCTGCAGTAGATACAAGAGGATGGGGTGAAGCTTGGGCTGCTATCACTAGGATATAACCTTGGGAGCCGCGGGCATCATATTCCACCCAAAAGACAAAATAGGATATGGTGTAATACTGTGGGGTAAAGGGATCAAATGCGCATAATAGCGCTACTCACAAAATGAAGATTGCAAACAGGCATTCAGAGTTGGTCAGTGACTGCCGCTATGTTAGCGTGCACTCCACCGACAACAGGAAACAGCGTCACTAGTTGCAGACGTGAGCCGGACGCCTCCTCCAGGGCGTCATCAAAGACATAACATCCAGGCCACACAAGGTCGAATTTATATACAGCGTCAGGTAAGACTCCTCCCGAAGAGGAAGTGACAGCCAATCAAGGCTAGTGGATGTATATTACCCACCTCTTCCTGATTCATCATATCCTGTTGCAACTTCAACAAGCTTTACTACATAAACAACAAGAACACAACATTCCTGTCATGGAAACGTAAAAACGTATACAAACATTTGTATTGCATACATATGTAAACATATAGAATATTACTATATCTCGATGGAATGCCTGAGAAAATATATATAAAAATAGACGTACATAATGAATTACTTAAATAACATTATTCCTAAAATTCCAAAAACGGCATATATATGCGCCTAACAGAAAAAATATTTAATTTTATTTAAAATTGTTTCTCTGAAAATTAAATAATTTGATGAAAGAAAATAAAAATAAAAGAATTGCATTTGGTGAAAAAACAAATAATATGTAGTGAAAAAATATATTAAAATTAAAAAGAAATTAAAGTAAAGTAAATAGAAATAAATGTGAAATAAAAATAAAAATGAGATAAAAATAAAAATAAAAATAAATGAAAATACAAATAAAAATAAAATTAAAATGAAAAAAATAAAAATAAAAATAAAAAATAATAATGAAAAAATAAAATAAAAATATCAATCAAATTAAATCAAATTAAAATGGAAAAATATTAATAAGCTAGGAGTTACCAATTTGATAAAAAACAATTAAGATCCAGCTCAATGTTAAGGCCAAACGGACTCAGCGTGCGTAATCTTTGGATCCACTGAGTTTCGTTTTGGGAAATGGCCTTTCTAAGATTAGAACCTATGTTGCTCAACCCTGTCAATCCCACAGAAGGTAAGTACACTGGGATCTCTGTTGTGGAAAAACCTAAAATGGTTGGAAAGACCATGATGTCTATACCCTTTCTTAATCCTGTTAACCTGCTCTCTGAGCCTTACACCTATCTGTCTAGTAGTCCTCCCCACATACTGAAGGTTACATGGACAGGACAGGAGGTATGTGACATGTGTAGTATTGCATGTTATAAACTTTTTAATCTCAAATGATCTCCCCTCTGATAGAGAACTGAAATTAGTGTTTTTTTTCTTGCGATATCTGGATGTCCTACCCATCACACATCTGCCACAATTGTAAAACCCAATACTATCTAGAAAGGTGCATCCTTTCTTAGGGGTGTTGATGACATTATGTGCCAATTGTAGCCTGAGTGTAGGCGGTTTAGTGTACATGAATTTAGGCTGATTTGGCAGGATTTTCTTAAGATCCCTATCTTGCAAAAGTAGGGGCCAGTATTTCTTGATAATTTTCTCAAAATTCCGATATTGTCTATTAAAGCCAGTCATAAACGTTATACCATAGTTATGTTCCTTTTTGTCTCTCGGTTTAAACAAGTCATTCCTATCCATCCCACCAATCATTTCTTTTGTCCTTTTAAGATCCTCTAGCCTGTAGCCTTTATCTTGGAACCGTTCCATGATCACATTGGCCTGTGAATTGTAATCCTCTATATTGCTACAATTTCTTCTGACCCTGAGCATTTGGCTTTTGGGGATACCTCCCAGCCATCTAGGGTGATGGTAACTTGTTAACGGAATGTAACCATTCCTGTCAACATCTTTGAAGAAGGTACGTGTGAGTAATCTATTCCCCTCTTTAAATAACATCAGATCTAGGAAGTTGATCTCATGATAGCTAAAACTCTCAGAGAAAGAAATACCAAACAGGTTAGCACCTATTTTGGCTAGAAATTCAGAAAAGGAATCCGGTGATCCTGCCCAAATGATCAGAATATCGTCTATATACCTCTTATAGAGTCTAAGTTTCGGTATATTAGACTGGTAGATAGCTCCATTTTCCCAAAAACTCATGAATAGGTTGGCTTCTGATGGTGCATACTTGGCCCCCATTGTGACTCCTTTTATTTGTCTATAATATTCTTTTTCATGCCAGAAAAAAATTATGGCTCATTGCCAAATCAAGAGCCTTCAAAATGAATCTTTTCTGTTTAAGTTTGATATCGGTACTTCCCAATGCCCACTCAACTGCTTGCAGAGCATGTTCTTGCTGGATATTCGTATACAGCGAATTGACATCAATACTTGCCAATAGACAACTGTCGTCCACTGTCACTGTGCTGATTAATTCCATTAGATCTTTGCTATCCTTAAGATATGCAGGACATTTTTTGGTGAGTGGTTGCAAAAAATAGTCCAGATATTCACCAAGTCAGGAAAAGAGTGACCCAATTCCACTGACCATAGGTCGGCCGGGAGGTTTAGATGGGTTTTTGTGTATTTTTGGTAGCTGGTATATGGGTGGGGAGGGGGGGGGTTCAGTCAGTGGCAGATGTGGTGGTTGGGAGGGGTGGTCCAGTCAGAGGCAGATGTGGTGGTGGGGGGTTCAGTCAGAGGCAGCGGTGGCGGGGGGGTTCAGTCAGAGGCAGCAGTGATGGTGGTGGTGGGGGGGTTAAGTCAGAGGCAGTAGTGATGGGGAGGGGGGTCCAGTCAGAGGCAGATGTTAGGGGGGGTTCACAGCAGAAAGCTCTGTTGGCCATCAGCTGGTCAGCTGACTTTCTCCAGCAGTTTCTACCTCTTGTCCTGACATGGCATTTGTCTGCAGCAATGGGGGGGAGCCGCAGGAGAGGAAGGGGCGGGCAGTCCGCTGTGTGGGTATGGCATCGAGTGCTCTGCCCAGGGCTGGACTGGGACAAAAATTTGGCCCTGGACTTCATCTAGACCGGCCCACTTTACTCCAAACACCTGATGTTGTTGCTTCAATCATCACTGGTATGGTGTCAGTAATATGAAATTAAATAGTTCAAGTCACCGTAATGCAGAATCAGTGGGAACCCTGAGCGTGTCACTTGCCACTGTCTCCTGCCACCAAATGCAGAGTGCCTCTTGCCACGTCACTTGTCAGCAGATCCAGCTTATCACTTGCCACGTCACTTGTCAGCAGATGCATCTTGTCTCTTGCCATGTCACTTGTCAGCGGATGCAGCATGTCACTTGCCGCGTCACTTGTCAGCAGATGCAGCTTGTCACTTGCCATGTCACTTGTCAGCAGATGCAGCGTGTCACTTGCCATGTCACTTGTCAGCAGATGCAGCGTGTCACTTGCCACATCATTTGTCAGCAGATGCAGCTTGTCACTTGCCACGTCACTTGTCAGCAGATGCAGCTTGTCACTTACCACATCACTTGTGAGCAGATGCAGTGTGTCACTTGCCACGTCACTTGTCAGCAGATGCATGTCACTTGCCACGTCACTTGTCAGCGGATGCAGTGTGTCACTTGCCACATCACTTGTCAGCAGATGTGTGTCACCTGCCACATCACTTATCAGCAGATGCAGTGTGTCACATGTCAAGTCACTTGTCAGCAGATGTGTGTCACTTGCCACGTCACTTGTTAGCAGATGCAGTGTGTTACTTGTCACGTCACTTGTCAGCAGATGCAGGTCACTTGCCATGTCATTTGTCAGCAGATGCGTGTCACTTGCCACGTCACTTGTCAGCAGACGCAGTGTGTCACTTGACACGTCACTTGTCAGCAGATGCAGTGTATCACTTGCCACATCACCTGTCAGCAGATGCAGCTTGTCACTTGCCACGTCACTTGTCAGCAGATGCAGCTTATCACTTGCCACGTCACTTGTCAGCAGATGCAGTGTGTCACTTGTCAGCGGATGCAGTATGTCACTTGCCACGTCACTTGTCAGCAGATGCGTGTCACTTGCCATGCAACTTGTCAGCAGATGCAGTGTGTCACTTGTCACGTCACTTGTCAGCAGATGTGTGTCACTTGCCACGTCACTTGTCAGCAGATGCAGTGTGTCACTTGCCACGTCATTTGTCAGCAGATGCAGTGTGTCACTTGCCACGTCACTTGTCAGCAGATGCAGCTTGTCACTTTCCACATCACTTTTCAGATGATGCAGCTTGTCACTTGCCACGTCACTTGTTAGCAGATGCGGCTTGTCACTTTCCACGTTACTTGTCAGCAGATGCAGTGTTTCACTTGTCAGCGGATGCAGTGTGTCACTTGCCACGTCACTTGTCAGCAGATGCAGTGTGTCACTTTCCACGATGCTTGTCAGCAGATGCAGCTTGTCACTTGCCACGTCACTTGTCAGCGGATGCAGCTTGTCACTTGTCACGTCACTTAGCAGATGCGTGTCCCTTGCCACATCAATTGTCAGCAGATGCAGTGTGTCACTTGTCACATCACTTGCCACGTCATTTATCAGCAGGTGCGTGTCACTTGCCACATCACTTGTCAGCAGATGCAGTGTATCACTAGGGATGGGCTTTATGTTCGGGTTACGTAAAAGGATGACCCTGCCCCCCTCTGACAACACGGGGAAAGCCACAGGGAAGTCCCCATGAAGTCCCTGTGCGTCTGAAGTCCCCGCCCTCCGTTATATAAGAAGTGTCAGAAGAACTGAAGCGTCACACAGCGGAAGACTCCCACTGAGGCGGATCGTGCGGACAGAGCGGAGAAGGAGCCAGAGGAAGATGCGGGATGAGAAGAGTGGAGGAAGAAGAAGATGAAGAAGAAAAAGATGGAGAAGAAGAAGATGGAGGAAGAAGAAGAACACCGAAGGAAGAGCAGAAGAAAGAAGATTGAAGAAGAAATTAATAAAGGACTTGTCGAAAACCGTCTCTTGTGTTTTTTAACCCTTTTGACACTTTTTTGTGAATTGGTAGGGGTACGTTTGTACCCCATTACCAATTCACACAGGGGGGGCCGGGATCTGGGGGTCCCCTTGTTAAAGGGGGCTTCCAGATTCCAATAAGTCCCCCGCCCGCAGACCCCCACAGCCACCAAGTAAGGGTTGTGGGGATGAGGCCCTTCTCCCCATCAACATGGGGACAAGGTGCTTTGGGGAACTACCCCAAAGCACCCTCCCAATGTTGAGGGCATTTGGCCTGGTACGGTTCAGGAGGGGGGCACTCTCTCGTCCCCCCCTCTTTTTCTGCAGCCTGCCAGGTTGCGTGCTCGGATAAGGGTCTGGTATGGATTTTTGGGGGTCCCCACGCCATTTAAAAAAAAAAAATGGCACGGGGTCCCCCTTAAAATCCATACCAGACCTGAAGGGTCTGGTATGGATTTTAAGGGGGACCCCCACACCATTTTTTTTTAAATTTTGGTGCGGGGTTCCCCTTAATGTCAATACCAGACCTGAAGGGCCTGGTATGGAATTTAGGGGGACCCCCACACATTTTTTTTTTAAATTTTGGTTCGAGGTTCCCCTGTGGGACAATTCATTATAGCCGGCGCTAGCGATAGTAGTTTTACAGTAGTTAGTAGTGATAGTACCGTAGCGATAGTAGTTTTACATGACTTTTTTTCCTTTAGAAATGTCATTTTGTTGTCAGACTTTTCTAAACACGGGAAACATGCGCCCCTTTACAGGCATACTATAGACACCCCCCAGGTACAGAATTTAAAGGAATATTATACTTTTATTGTTTCACTTTTAGCATTATTAAAATTACTGCTCCCAAAAAAATGTCCGTTTTTATAACTTCTTTTTACATTGATACACGTCTCTTGGGGCAGGTCCCCAAACACTTTTTTTGACAATAACTTGCATATAAGCCTAGTAAAGTTCAATAGACTTTAACAGTGTTCGCGTATTCGAACTAATTTTTGTCCGTTCGCATGTTCTGGATGCGAACCGAACCGGGGGTCGTTCGGCTCATCCCTATGTATCACTTGCCGCGTCACTTGTCAGCAGATGCAGTGTGTCACTTGTCACATCACTTGCCACGTCACTTATCAGCAGATGTGTGTCACTTGCCACGTCACTTGTCAGCAGATGCAGTGTATCACTTGCCACGTCACTTGTCAGCAGATGCAGTGTGTCACTTGTCACATCACTTGCCACGTCACTTATCAGCAGATGCGTGTCACTTGCCACGTCACTTGTCAGCAGATGCAGTGTATCACTTGCCATGTCACTTGTCAGCAGATGCAGTGTATCACTTGCCACGTCACTTGTCAGCAGATGCAGTGTGTCACTTGTGACATCACTTGCCACGTCACTTATCAGCACATGCGTGTCACTTGCCACCTCACTTGTCAGCAGATGCAGTGTATCACTTGCCACGTCACTTGTCAGCAGATGTAGTGTATCACTTGCCACGTCGCCTGCCACTGAGTCGAAGGGGGCCCCATCAGGTATGCTGTACGGGGCCCCATGTTTTCTAACAGTGGCCCTGATGCCCACTGTAGTGGCTGTTGTGTCCGGAGCAAGAAGGGACTCTGTGGGCAGGGGAGGAGAGAGAGATACACAGCACCCACTCTGCTGCTTTTTTCACATGAACGATCAGGCTAGTAGATGCAGAGCTCTAGTGTGTACTTCTACTTCCTGGTGGAGGACGTACAATGGAGCAGTCGTGATGTCATCAGCTGGAAATGATGCAAGATGTGGCAGGCGATGCGGCCATCATTACGGCTGATGACATCATGTCCGCCCCATCATGCGTTCCACCATCACTAGGAAGTAGAAGTACACACCAGTGCTCTGCATCTACTGGCCCAATTGGTCCCCGTGAAATAAGCAGCGGATCGTATGGAACAGGCTGGCTGGCAGGCGGGAGTTTGCTGCCCCTCTAAAAGTGCTGCCCGGGTCCCATGGTCCCACCGGGACCCATGGTAGGGCCAGCCCTGCTTTATTGGTATGGTAGATGTACAGGGAGTGGGCATTCCTAGGCAGACTGAATTTGCATATAGACAACCTTGGATAACACCCACATGAACTTAAATCCAATAAATGAAGGGGATAGGCTAGGGACTGTTAGATGGGAGGAAGGAAAATACCAGAAGATATGTTAAACCAAAGATAGTGTGGTGCTAAATCCAAAAAGATCTATAATGTGACACCATGATATTCAACATAAAAAACAAATGTGCAATAATAAAAGTGGCTATAAATAGTCTCAGATAATAATATTGCTAGAATAAGTGAATCTATAATGACCATAAGACATATATAAAGTGAAAAAAGAAAAAAATCTAAAAATATATATATAAATGTGATAATCAGTCCATATAAGCCCTGTTGGCCAGTGTGTCCAAAATCCAGTGTTGTACATGCCACAAATAAGTTAATATAGATAAAGTTCTTTCCAATATAAAGTGAAGTGCTGTGTCACTTCTCCAAAAAAAGTGATATTCCTAATCTTTGCAATCCAATATTTCATCCATGTGCTCCACCACTGTGCGCAATGGCCGCTCACCTTAAGATTCAATGTGGAAGGGAAATGAAAATCCACATGGTGTAGTAGTACTAAAACAGGTTTAAAAAAAACCTAGTAACTTACAGTTAAAATTACACTCAACAGCGAGTGTTTGGGACCGCAGGATCACACAGGCAAAGGACGCTAACAGATTTGAACTTCTGGTCTCGGCTGCGACCGGAAGTGGCGCCACCCTGCTTCTCCCGACGCGTTGCGTCACAGACACGTGACTTTCTTAACCCTTGATTTTTTTTCTTTAACCTGTATTGGGGCTGTCACTTTATCGCCCAGTTTCATAGATTCAAAAAATCAGTTGAACTCATGGGTGGTAGATTGCTTGTTTTCAGGCAACCACTCTTAAGACGGCCATACATAGATCGAAATTAGGCCAATTCAGCAGGGACTGGCCAAATTTCGATCCATGTATGGGTGGCAGGGAGGTTGTACAGAAGTCAATCTACAGATTAACTTCTGTGCAACTGCCCTTCTGGATTTTCCCAACTTGATCAACACCGCAGGCTATAGGTTGCAACACTGATTAGTTTTCTGACAGCAGGGGAGTCTCCTCCCTGTCAGGATACAATATCTCAGTGGGGAGGATTCCCCCATTTACCTTGAATCTGTGGATAATGGAATCAAGTCAGTTTTTCTTGTTCAACCTGCTGGTTGAACGAATAAAAAGGTATCATCTATGGGCTGCTTTAGTGGTTAATAGAAAGTGGTTTAAGTTGCCTGAAGTTTGCTATGTGTTTAGCCAGTTTTAAAAAATAGCTGGCATAAAAGTCATATTATATTTACAATTGAAACTGGCAATTACAAGTGTAAATTTCAGCCTTCTTAAAGATAAAATACCTTGTATCATGATAAGCCATAACTAACTAACAAATATCGAAAAACATAATGGCTTTCTGAACTATGTATGTTGTATAAAAACACTCAAAGCTTGGGAGGGAGAAAAGTTTTGCTACTGCTGAAGTTATGCAAATCACCATTTAATTTTCTCTTGTAACAATGTAAAGATGTTCCTATTGTTTCTCTTCACAGAGGTGCCTTGTGCGAGATGACAGCTAATTTGAACGGCAGGATGTCCGTGAATGATATTATTCATCACAATAGAGGAACGGCTCTGGAGACAGGAATAACATCAATTTTCAGTAATATTTTGATCAGTGCACCAGAATGTCAAAAATATGTGAAGATAAGTAGATTCCCTTGTCTACGTGCAGGCGGGTTTCCATTCCGATGAAAAGGCTTTCAATTAATTGTACCTGGGATACAATTAATGTGTCATTTTGTGAAATGGAGATCTGCAGAATGTCAATGATAGACAAGGGATTTTGTGGAATAAACTGACACTTGATCAGCATCAGTCTGAGAAGATGGATAAAAATAAAGTGTTACTTTAAAAACGTTAGCCTAGGTGCTATGTACAGCCTCCTATAGACATGAATGACTCTGTCTGGTTATACTGGGGTATAAAGTGGTGTTATCATTCTTCTTTGCATGCTCCCAAATTCTACACTTCAGCATTGGCATATACTGGGGTACATCTGTACACAGCCATTCATTTCTATAGGCAGTTGCGGGCAGCACGTGGGCTTTCTAGGCAGGTGAAAAATGCTGAAATTTACATAGCAGGGGCTTAGGCCCCCACGTGCAGTGATAATGTTCTTTATTTATTACTGGTATTTATACAGCGCCAACAATTTACACATAACTTTACATAAATATTATACATTCACCTCAGTACCTGCCCTCAAGGAGCTTGCAGTCTAAGGTCCTAACCCACATTCATACATACACATACTAGGGCTAGAACCTACCAAACATGTCTTTGGAGTGTGGAAGGAAACCAGCAAAGGCACACTTAGAGCATGCAAACTGCAGGCAGATAGTAACCTCATAAAACTTAAAGTGTTGCTAATGTGAATCCTATAGACCCATCTCGTTGATGAATGTTGACACCAAAATTCTAGCGAAAGTGTTGGCGGGGAGACTACAATCGGTAATCCTGAAGCTAGTTAACCCGGATTAGACAGGTTTTATAAAAGGGCGTTGCGCACAAATGAATGTTAGAAGACTATTTATTAACCTACAGACTGAACATGACAATTCTGGAGAGAGAGTGGTGGCCTCTTTGGACACCAAGAAGGCCTTTGATTCGGTGGAGTGGGGCTATCTGTTTGGTCTCCTGGAGATACTGGGATTTGGGCCTACATTTATATCTTGGGTGAAGCTGTTATACACTGACCCATTGATCAGAGTGAGGGTAAATGAAATTATATCTGAGCCCTTCCCTGTCCTACGGGGGACCAGACAGGGGTGCCCGTTGTCCCCCCTTCTTTTTGCTTTGGCCATAGAGCCCCTAGCGGCAAAATTAAGGGATACTCCTTACATGAATGGACTTAGGGTGGGGGGGATTGAGGAAGGAGTTTCCCTTTATGCGGATGATATGCTCCTGTATCTGCAAGATCCGGGTGCATCGTTATCCACGGCTTTCCGGTTGATACAGGAGTTTGGAGACTACTCTGGTTTCCGTATCAATTGGAGCAAATCGTCCCTGTTTCCTATTGATGACACAGTGACGGTTCCGGCGGATTCTCCCATTCAACTGTCTCAATCATTTAAATATCTGGGAATTGTGATTCAACTTCCCATTTCGATGTACCTGGACCTTAATCTGAGACCGGTAGTGGAGGCTTTTCGTGAGAGGGTACAGCGGTGGAGGACTATGCCACTGACAGTGATGGGTCGCATAAACTTATTTAAAATGATTTTCCTTCCAAAGCTGCTGTACGTTCTCTCGAATTCGCCTGTATATGTCTCGGTGAAAATGTTCAAACACATAGACTCCATTGTGGTGGATTTCATGTGGGGATCCAAGGCCCCCAGGATATCTCTAGCAATTCTGAAGTTACCAATAACTCAAGGGGGGTTGGCTATGCCGGATATGAGATCCTATTTTTTTGCGTCCCAAATGACATTCTTGTATTGGCGGTGCTTCCCCCAGATCCCTAATGCCACTACTTTATTGGAGGCGGCTGTGGCCACATCTCAAGAAACATTATTAAATATGCTGTTTAGAAAGGGGATACCAATGAGAGGAGTGGGGTCTGTTATGGCATTACCAGGTAGGGTGTTTCACCTATGTGCGCAGAGAATAATGGATGACCCTTTGTGGTTGTCACCTAATTGTCCTCTCTGGTACAATAAGTCCCTAAAAGAGTTTTGCAAATTAGAGGATGGACATAGATGAGCCAAATACGGGATAAAATATCTTCATCATATATACCAGGATGGTAAGCTAACATCTTTTGCACAACTAACGGAGGAGTTTGGTGTACCTAGGACCTGGCAGTTCAGATATACCCAACTGCAACATGCAGCGACAGCTGAGTTTGGGAGAGGGGAGGTGAAGGTACAGAACACAGCCTTGGAAAGGGTCCTGATTGACCCGGAACCAACTAAGCGTATATCTAGATACTACAAGGAGATTGGATTGGGAGGCCCTGACCTGACTGCTAGGACCAGAGCTAGATGGACGGCTTTTATACCGGAACTGACTGAGGAATTGTGGCAGGAGGTGCTTAATACATATCTGGTATTGGTGATCTCCTCCACGGACAGAATGATACAGCTTCGATAGTTACACCAGACGTACTACACTCCAACCAGATTATTTAAAATGCATAGAAGGGACAATCCAGAGTGTCATAAGTGTAGGGGAAATGAGGGAACTTTTCTCCACATGTAGTGGGATTGTCCTAAGATAAGACCATTATGGTCCCAGCTGACTGAGTTCATATCTGACCACTTTGATCTTCCAAACATATGTTCTCCTATGAGGTGTCTGTTGGGGATTTTTGATCAAGAAGAGCTTAATGTGAATACAAAACTGTTTCTCAGACTTCTCTATTTTGGCATGAGAAAACTGATCGCTCGAAGATGGATTCATGATGAACAACTCACCTTGGAAATGTGGATAAAAATAATAAATGCTGATATACTTTTATATAAAATGACATATGAGGCGAGAGGAGCCCCCAAAAAATTTAAGAAAGTGTGGTACAGGTGGACTTAGTCCAAAAATACTTTAACAGCAGAAGAGGAGGGGAGCAGTAGAGATGAAATAATGTAGGCAATGCTGAAGGTAAACGGTAGTGTGTTGAAAGAAAGGTTGCATACAATGTTAAGAGCAGATTAATACTGAAGGGGGGAGGGAAGGGAGGGGAGGGTTCATGTCGACTGTTCCGACGCTCCTTTATTTGAGTGTTTCTTTAATAATAAAAAAAAAAAAAAGAGAGCTAACACTTAGGTTGAATGCAGTAAAGGGATCTCTACCATTGACAGGAAGATCTATTAAGAAGGGAAATTTGATATGTTTTGTGTGTAGAGATAACGTGATATCTTTAATGTGATGTATAACAACCTATTGGTTAAAGAATGTGATGTAACATGTCAATATGCTCAATAAAAACTTTGTTTAAAAAAAACAAAAAACTTAAAGTGTTGCTAGACCCAGGACCCTGCATTCACTATATCTGGCCTCCCACAGTACACAGAACATGGAAATGCAATAGTTGGCGCATGCGCGGCAGCGTCCAAGATGGCCGCTAAGCCCGGGAGCTCCGCGCCACTCCAACCTAACGCCGTCCATAGCGGCGGTGTAAGCCCTCGTTTCAGCCCAGCTCTTGTCCCTGCGGCTTGGGGACACCTCCAGCCACACTTGGATGTCCTTCTCTACCTCCCGGCGGAACCTCATTGACGCCTTAAACGGATCTTTGGAGCGGCCCGGCCATCCCAAAATGGCGGCCGTCTCCTCACGAGGCCTGCCCTGCCTGTAAGAGTCCATAGCAGATCAGGATCAAGGGGCCCTTCCGTCCTCACAAGCATCGGATGCCACAGTGAGTACTCTCCCGGGGTTCCCCTCTCCAGCATCCACTGACTCTCTGTTAAGGAGGACATTTGGAGGGGCAGCTCTCACCCCTCAGCAGGATCTGCCTCACAGCCCGGACCCCTGGGATATACAGGCCAGGGATCTCCCTCCCTCCCCTACTGATTTCCCCTCCATGATGGCTGCTTTCTCCCAGATGCCATCAAAAGGCCTATCCCACACAGCTACACAGATCACTGCCTCCATACACGCGGATTTGCAGCAGATTGGTGTCAGAATCGAAGTGATCGAACAAAAATCTGATCAGGCCATCCTGAGAATTAACCAAAATACCAGAATCCAGGATCTCCAGGACCAACTGGAATCCGCCACCTCTAAAATAGATGACCTTGAGAACAGTTCGAGACGTTACAACTTTCGTCTCAGGGGGCTCCCCGAATCCGTTAAAGACACCCACATGGCAGTCCAGGACTTCATCAAAAGTTTAATCCCCAATATTCCGGCTCATCGTTTAGAGCTCGACAGAGTCCACAGGGCGCTACAACCACCCCGTTACGATGGTCTGCCACGAGACATCATCGTGAAACCGCATTTCTATGCAGTCAAGGAAGAAGTTATGAAACTCTCCAGGTCAGCGGAGAAACTGATGTTCCAAGGTCATCAGGTCCACATCTTCGCTTATATATCCCCATATACCGTACAAAAAAGAAGGGCCCTGAAACCGCTACTACAAGTCCTGGCGAGCAAAGAGATCACCTACAGATGGGCTTTCCCGCTGAGATTGAACTTCTCATACCGCAACAAACCATACAATTTTTCAACGTTCCAAGACGGGGAACGACTTCTCCTTCATTTGGGTCTGATCACTCAGGAAGTCCCACAGTCTTCTGCCTCTCGAGGAGCATCGTCTGTCAAGAGAACATCCCCCACCAGCCCAGTGTCGCCAGTGTGGCAGAAACAGCTTCCCAAGCGATCGAAAGAGTCCTTTCCCCCATGATTGGGCCTGCAGCATCATCAGTCTCTGTTTTTGATCCTCCCTTAGGTCTGTGTCGACGACCGACCTGATGCCAGTATTTTGGTGACTTTTCCTCTTCTGAGTTCTCCCCAGGACTTCCTTTTGGATCCCTACGGGTCCAGATTTTCCGGGGAAAATGTTGTACTGTTCCGTTTTTAATAATGTTTTTTTTTCCTTTTTTTTTTTTCCTTCCCTCCCAAATATTCAAAGCTTTTTGATCACTACTACTATGTGATAGCAGGGCTTACATTGCATTGTTTATGTACTGCCACGATTTCAATCAGAGGCGGCGTTGACCGGAGTGGCCGTAGTGCGCCTCTTTCTGGCTCCGATAGCTGAACCCTTGTTCACTCACCTATCGGACCCAGACTCTCTCGACCCTTGGGTCGTAGAATTTTTGCTTTGTTTTGGGTTCTGGTCCAGGCAGGGAGGGGTCCCTCGCTGGTCTGTGGGGATTTGGGTAAAAACTTTCTGCTGCAATATCTAATGGTTCGTTTTTTCACTCCTCTCTACCTCTTTTCTCTGCTCTTCTCTCCTTTCTCCTTTCCTCTCCCCCTCCCCCCCCTCCTCTTCAGCTACAGGTTCTCGCTGGATCTCCCGTTTGCCGTAACACAGATCGAGCCCGCCATGTTGCTGGGGTTGTCTCCTATCTGCCAGGGACAATTACGACATCAGGTGAGAATTACAAATACTTAGTACCACACTCATTGCTTCCCCATGACTGACTCCACGCCACTGAACGGGACACTTAAGATTCTCTCCCACAATGTACAGGGCCTTAATTCCCCTGTGAAGAGATGCAAAATACTGCAACAGCTTCACACACTGAAGGCTGATGTAGTACTGCTCCAGGAAACTAATTTCCCCGCTTCCTATCTGCCCAAATTCCTTCACAAAAGCTTCATGAACTTCCACCTAGCTAATGCTGACAACAAAACGAGAGGAGTAGCGGTCTGCTTCTCAAACAGAACTCAATTCGTGCACGCGAACACCATCAAAGATCCAGAGGGACGTTACATTCTAGTTTCAGGTACGATCAATGGCGAGGCCTACACGGTTGTCTCATATTATACTCCTAACACACACCAGGACCTCTTTTTTGACACCACAGGTACTTAAGCCACATTTCGTTGGCACAGTAATATTGGGGGGAGACTCCAATACCCCATTTGACTACTCCTCTGACAAATCAAACCCCGTGCGGCCCAAATCAAAACGGCCCCCTAAACGTAGCCTTCGGGTGGCGCAAATAGTACAATCTTTTGGCCTGATTGATATCTGGAGGGAAATGAACCCCCAAACTAGAGACTACACGCACTACTCGGTTCCCCACCACACCTTCTCTAGGATTGACCACATATTTGTCCCACCACACGTAATCCCGAGAGTAACCTCCTCCAAAATATATGACACTCCACTATCCGACCACTCGATAATGTCTACGTGGCTCAGGGGCGGGTCGGGGGTGAAGGGTCCCTTTCAATGGCGCCTTAATGAAACTCTCCTAGGCAACCCAACCCATTGCACGCTCCTAGACAAAGCTCTTTCCGACTACTTTATTGAGAATGACACGGGGTCAGTCTCCCCGGGCTGTCTTTGGGCAGCACACAAGGCGGTGATGAGGGGCAGGCTCTTACAACTCTCCTCTCAACTTAAAAAGGAAAGCAGGGCGGAAGTTTCGCGACTCACGGCAGACTTCCGCTTGCTGAGTAAAGCCCACAAACAACACCCTACACTGGATAACCTGGCCAAACTTGACTCGGCTCAAGTGAAACTCAAGCTCTCTCTTACTACTTCCGCGGAGAAACACTTGCGGTCGTCCGGCGCACGTTTCTATTACCAATCGGATAGGATAGGCGCTAATTTGGCTACCTAACTTAGCCCGAGGATCCGTACCTTGGTATTTCCCAAAATTCGTGCCTCGTCAGGCAATCTGACGCAAAATCCAACCATCCTTATGAAATCATTCCATGATTTTTACTCACATCTTTATGAGAAAGTACCCCACACACATTCCAAGGCCAGAGAGCGGTTTCTCCGAGACATTAACCTGCCTCATCTACAGCAAACACACCGTGATCTTCTAGACGCCCCCTTCTCCTCCGAGGAAATCTTAGATATCATTAAATCCTTGAAAACGAATTCTGCCCCGGGTCCAGACGGTTTTTCGGTATGTTATTATAAGAAGTTTGGCCCTCGTCTGGCTCCTTACATGGCCCGGTTCTTCAACTCCCTCTGGGATGGAGCCCCTCTCCCTAGCGATTTAAACTCGGCTTTAATCTCGGTCATACCTAAACAGGGTAAAGACCCAAGCGAGGTGGGCAGCTACCGCCCTATTTCGTTAATCAATAACGATCTCAAAATAATGACTAAAATACTGGCAAACAGGATGTCTAACTTTATGCTAATTATATACATAGGGACCAAGTGGGCTTCATCCCGGGGAGACAGGGCCCGGACCAGGTTCGCAGAGCTATTGATTTGATTTCCCTTCTGCAGTCCCAGTGGGACGGAGGCCCTGCTCAAGAGGGCTTCTTGTTGTCGCTGGATCTGCAGAGGGCCTTTGATTCCGTGTCCTGGCCCTACCTTTTTGACATTCTAGAACGCTGGGGGTTTGGCGACGGTTTTCACGCGATAATTCACACATTATATTCCTCACCCTCAGCACAGGTGCGACTAATGGGCCATTACTCGGCACCCTTCAATATTCGTAGGGGAACTAGACAGGGTTGTCCCCTTTCACCCTTGATTTTCGCTATTGCGATTGAGACACTGGCTATAGCCATTAGATCGAACGAGAACATCAGGGGAGTGAAATGTGGTCCTGACATTCACAAATGCGCCTTATTTGCTGACAACATGCTCTTGTTCCTCATTGCTCCTCTCACATCCACACCAAATGTCCTCAGTCTTCTGAGAGACTCGGTCTCGTCTCTGGTCTTCAGGTGAATGTGACTAAATCTGTGGCCCTCAATGTTTCGGTCCCGGTACCTCTCATAGATCAACTCCGACCACACTTTCCCTTCACGTGGGCTAGCGACTCAATCCCCTATTTGGGTATCAAGCTGACGAAAAACATTGGAGACTTATATGCCGCTAACTACCCCCCCATGCTCCGCTCTCTAGAGCTGGACCTACAGAAATGGTCGAGGGAGGGCCTGTCATGGTTAGATAGACTCAACGCAGTCAAAATGACTCTCCTGACACGCCTTTTATACCTGTTTCGCTCATTTCCTATAACCGATTAAAAAATCTGTCTTGTCCAAATTTCAGTCCGGGGTGATTAGATTTGTCTGGGGGGACAGAGGTCATCGCTTTGCTAAAGAAATATTGTTTAGGCTTCGGTCACAAGGGGGCCTGGGTCTACCAAACTTGTGGCTATATTACCAGGCAGCACAGCTAGCACAGTTCTCAGCCATCTACACTAAAATCTGCAGGCCAGATTGGATCTCCATTGAGAGACAAGCGGTACCGCATTTCACACTCGACTTCTTAACATGGAGACCTCCCAAACATAGACCGGCCATCTTACCACAGGACCCCACATACATTCTACTGAATTGCAAAATACACAACACTCCTAAAAATACACAACAACTTATATTCTTTATGTGTTTGGGAGCCAAAGTTGCTCTAGCGAAAGCCTGGAAAACTCCTTCGGTGTCAATCTCGGCCACCAAACGGAAGATTTCTTGGATAATGTCACAGGAATAAATAGTGGCTAAACTGTGTGACACGGTCCCACGCTTTGAAGGGATTTGGGAACCTTGGGCTAGGTATGTCGGTGTCTCACTTTACCCAGGTCACCTACTAACGTAGGGGAGAGTCCGGCGAGACTACCACCTCTTTCCGTATACCCCAACCCTCCTCTCTTCCTCTGTCCTCTTCTAGCTTCCTCTCTCCTCTTCATCTTTCTTCTCTGCTCTTTCTTTTTATGTTCTATCCTCATCTTTCTTACGCCCGCTAACGGCTAATAACGGTTTTACTAGGCCAAAACATACTCAATTGTTCTCTTAGGTTGTCCTAAACTATTCACTTGGCGTCCCAGCTTAGGTGGCAGCCAGTTACTCTCAGATTTCTATCCTGGACAATGTGTCTGTCAGCTCCGTCCGGGGGGCTGCCTCACCTGGGTATCTTCCCTGCGTGAGCGCTTCCCCGGGGGAGCTCGCAGGAGATGGGGAGGCATCTCCTCTGGTGGGAACCCTGAAGCTCTCGCACTCCACAGTGTGTTCCCATTGGGGTGGAGTGATGATCTCGGGGGCCTTCCTGGGGGGAGTTCCCAGTTTGAAATTCTTCTCAGGTTGTCCGTTCTCCTAGCGGAAATTAACAATTCATTAATAAGACAGTAAACATGCCAGGAACTTTGCTCTACCTTGGTTACATCATCTGTGTAAGTGATAGGTTGTTCCTTCCATGTATTTCCCTCTTTTGGCTGCCTTAGTCATTGAGGAGTATTATGTTGTATGTTTTGTTCATATTACATTTTCATTGCAAAAATTTCAATAAAAACATTGAAACGGAAATGCAATAGTTTTAGAAAATATAAACTGCTACGTACCTTTTCTCATCAGCAGTTAGAGCAGTCTTATGGCTTCTATCAGTGTTTGGTTAAAGATGTAGGAGTTTTCATTCTCCCCTGATTGTCTTATGAGGCTGCAGGACCCCTGACCCTCTATCTGGACAGTGCTGATTGACCCTGTACTGATCACATGCACTCTCCAAAGAAAAGAAAAAATGCAATACACACCAAACACACCAAGCCATCATATCTTTTTCCGACGAGAAGTCCGATCATGTGTACGCGGCATTAGGTTCCACAGTGAGTATAACAAGTATGCTTTACTGCATATACAAATTTTACTGTTGTGGATTTAGTAACACTTTATGGTCTCCGCTCAAACTCCTGTAAATCCATCCGGTGTTTCCAGCAATGGGTGCTGGCTGGGCAGGAGTCTGTCTAACTCTTCACATACTGTGGATATGCATAGATAAAGGGCCCAAACACCGCACACCTGTTTACTAATGGCTTTGCTAGGTGTGCAGTGTTTGGGACTTTTCTCTATGCATATCGAGGCACATAGTGCTGTAGTTGGGATTTGTATCAACAACTCTAGTGCTGCCACGTGAAAGGGCTAACCACTTATCCACTGTGCTGCCCTTGGTATAAATTGGCACCTGAGTTTTGCATCTTTTACAGAGAGGGGTATGAAGACTGCAATTGCTGACCTTCTTCTAACATAAAAAGTCCAAAGACTTAAAAGGTGAATCTAACTTACTGTAAACAGCAATAAAGTGCAACATTTTTTTTACCTTATTTTATTCAACCTTTAACTTAGACATAGTATATAGGCTGGTACTAGATAGGTAGATACTGTAAAAAATAGATTGATAAAGTATGTCACAAAAGTGAGTACACCCCTCACATTTTTGTAAATATTTTATTCTATCTTTTCATGTGACAACACTTAAGAAATGACACTTTGCTACAATGTAAAGTAGTGAGTGTACAGCTTGTATAACAATGTAAATTTGCTGTCCCCACAAAATAACTCAACACACAGCCATTAACTCCTTCAGATCCGCTTTATAGCTGAATGACGGCTACAGCGCGGATCTGCTTTGCCGGGAGGGCGTTAATAGATGTCCTCCCCTTTTCAAGCTGGCCGCGAGTCAATGAGACTCGGGTGATCACAGATCGGAGTAAGGGGTCGATCCCGACCCCTTACCACGTGATCAGCTGTAAGCCAATGACAGCTGATCACGTGATGTAAACAGAGGATCGGTAAGCTTTTTTTTTTTCTTAAAAGCCGATCACCGGCTCCTGTTGAAGGGACACCGGTCCCGAGCAGGGGGAGGCGAAGATGCCTCATATATGCCCACAGTGCCCACCAAACAGTGCCCACAGTGCCCACCAATCAGTGCCCACCAGTACATCAGTGCCACATATCAATGCCCACGAGTGCCACCTATCAATGCTTACCAGTGGTGCCTCATCAGTGCCACCTAGCAGTGCTGCCTATCAGTGTCGCCTACCAGTGCCAAACAGTGCCCATCACTGCCACCCATCAGTGCCCATCCGTGCCAGCTATCAGTGCCACCTATTAGTGCTCTTCAGTGCCGCCCATTAGTGCCACCCATCAGTGCCCACCAGTGCCACCTCATCACTGCCCACCAATGCCGCCTATTAGTGCCCACCAGTGCTGCCTATTAGTGCCCATCAGTGCCGCCTTATCAGTGCCCATCAGTGTCGCCTTATCAGTGCCCATCAGTGCAGCCTATCAGTGCCCATCAGTGTAACCTCATCAGCGTACATCAATGAAGGAGAAAAATTACCTGTTTGCAAAATGTATTAACAAAATATAAAACCAGAGGTGATCAAATACCACCAAAAGAAAGCTCTATTTGTGGGGGAAAAAATGATAAAAATTGAATTTGGGTACAGTGTTGTATGACCACGCAATTGTCATTCAAAAAGTGACAGTGCTAAAAGCTGAAAATTGGTCTGGGCAGGAGAGGGGTTTAGGTGCCCAGTAAGCAAGTGATTAATGTCTAAACCGCTGGCAACAAAAGTGAGTACACCCCTAAGTGAAAATGTCCAAATTTTTTTAGATCCTCAGAGAGTTCTTTGCCATGAGGTGCCATGTTGAACTTCCAGTGGCCAGTATGAAAGAGTGAGAGCAATAACACCAAATTTAACACACCTGCTCCCCATTCACACCTGAGACCTTGTAACACTAACGAGTCACAGAGACACCGGGGAGGGAAAATGGCTAATTGGGCCCAATAAATAGATAGTACATTTCAAACAAATAACACCTTTTTATGTAACCGGAAAGTCTGGGCTAGAATTAACTAAGCTTAAACTTTTCCCACACCCCCTTTTAACTTCTGTACTGACTACCTTGTAGAAGGAAGATGCTTATACTTGCCTATTCTCAGAACGCTCTGTTCTGGTCATGTGACTGGCTTCCAGAGGCTGGCTTCAGGGGAGAGAAGGGACAGCAAGCAATGGGTCCCCCACAGTAATGCTATTGTTGACATAACAGTCCAGGCTTCCCATCCCATTGTCAGCATTCATTTCTTTCCCCTGAAACCGGCTGCTGGGAAGACCACATAACCGGACCGGAGCACCCTGGCAATAGGTAAGTATAAGCATCTTCCTTCTACAGGGTTGTAGCACCCTGGGGTTTAGTCAGGGAGCTCCTCACCAAATTTCTTGTCAGGGGTAGCTACCATAGTTAAATTGTTAGAGATCCATTGATTTCTCCCCAAGTTTGGCCTTGTACTTTTCTCTTCTACCACTAGGTGGCCGGGCACTTGGTGGTACTAGATATGAGAAGGACAACTCAAGGTCAGGTTAAGGGTATATGGGGTATATCAGCCAATGGGCAGGGGTTTTCTTGGATCCCTTGGTCTGCTGGGAGAGCCTATATATTTGGGTGGATCAGGTGATCTGTGTTCTGTGCCACCCGGACTGCCATCTGGGTGGACGTGTGTCGTCTGCCCCGGGATGCTAGGCCGGAAATTGGGCCTATCCTGGGGGCATCTGGCTGCCAGGTTGTGTGAGGGCCTATCCAGAAGTAAGAGGGCAGCATAGGGTTGGGACTGCGACTTGCACCCCCGGAGAACCTGCTGTGGTCGGAGGTAGAGAAACCTTGTGTGTCAAGCCAGGGACTGAGCCAGTCAGCGGGGGTGAAGCTTGAAAGGTACCTGAAGTGCCAATCTAGGGGTCCAGCAGGGAAGCGGGGTGACGCTTGAGGGAGATACCACCGCAAAGCCTTGAGGAGCTCACGGAATTCAGAGCTAGTGAATCAGAGGGACCAGTGAGAGACCAGGAGCTCAAGGGGCTGAAGAACTACAACTAGAAGTTGTAGTAAAGCTGAGAGAATTGTTAAGTTTGAATTAGGAACTGTTAAGTACTGTAGCCATAGGAGACAGCATATCTGCATGTGCAGAAGTGGCACCTTGCTGGGGCCTTTCCCTGTATGGCTGTCCTCCTATTAAAGCCTTAGAGTCTGCCTATTGAAATTGCAACTACTTAAGGGTGTACTGGCCCCAACCCTCTTTCCCTTGCAAAATATAAAAGGACTGTTAATAGAAATAAAACCTCTTCTGCATCCAAGAAGTGACTGGCGCCCAATGACTTTTACTACCTTTGCACCCACTATGCCTCACAACCCACTACATATTGAAGGATGTCAGCGGTCTGTGGCCTTAAAGGTTCTCATTAGATTGGAAGAGGTTAGAGATTATGCTACAGGTTAGTTAGTATAGCCGGGTTTCAACTTTAACCAATTGCCGACCGGCTCCTGTACATATACGTCAGCACTTTAAAGATGGATATCTCGGTAACGGCAGCAGCTGCTGCCACAACCGAGGTATCCATCTCTTCAGGAGCCGGTCCTGTTTACGATAATGGAGGTCTCTGTGGAAGATTTGCCGTGAGATCACCGTTATCGGCGGCGGGAGAGGTGCCGCCCCCTCCCGCCTCTCTCCCGCGTCCTCCGCCGCTTACCAGAGCCGTCGGCAGAGGCGGAGGCGATCGGGACCTGTCCATGGCCAGGTATGGAGACGAGTGAGGGGAAGATGGCCCCCACGCGTCTCCATACCATAGCAGGGCAGAAGCGACATCATAATGTCACTTCCGTCCATACATCTTAAAGGGCCATTTTTTCAAAGTTATTTTTTCAAATGACAATTTTTTTTTTTTATTGCATTTAAGTCCAAATATGAGATCTGAGGACTTTTTGACCCCAGATCTCATATTTAAGAGGACCTGTCATGATTTTTTCTATTACAAGGGATGTTTACATTCCTTGTAATAGGAATAAAAGTGACCCGATTTAAAAAAAAAAAAAAAAAAAGTGGAAAAATAAATAAAATCAAGAAAAAAAATAAGAATTTTTTTTTTAAAGCGCCCGTCCCGACGTGCTCACGCGCAGCAGCGAACGTATACGTGAGTAGCGCCCGCATATGAAAACGGTGGTCAAACCACATATGTGAGGTATTGCCGCAATCGTTATAGCGAGAGCAATAATTCTAGGCCTAGACCTCCTCTGTAACTCAAAACATGCAACCTGTAGAATTTTTTAAACGTTGCCTATGGAGATTTTTAAGGGTAAATGTTTGACGCCATTCCATGAGTGGGCGCAATTTTGAAGCGTGACATGTTGGGTATCAATTTACTTGGCGTAACATTATCTTTCACAATATAAAAAAAAAATGGGCTAACTTAACTGTTGTCTTATTTTTTTATTCAAAAAAGTGAATTTTTTCCAAAAAAAAGTGCGCTTGTAAGACCGCTGCCCAAATACGGTGTGAAAAAAAGTATTGCAATGACCGCCATTTTATTCCCTAGGGTGTTAGAAAAAAACAATATATAATGTTTGGGGGTTCAAAGTAATTTTCTAGCAAAAAAAACACTTTTTAAACTTGTAAACACCAAAATTTCAAAACGAGGCTAGTCCTTACGTGAAAAATCATAGGTATATAAGATGACAATGTGTGCCTTATCTGATAGTAGCAGAAGAAGACAATTGGCTCAGGAACTACAAAATTAAAATTATGCTTTAAAATAGAACTTTTACGCATTTGGCGAGACAGTCTAGTTTTTCAGATATGAGTCAGCATAAAAACTTTAATCAGCTTGTTATTGTCGCTTTTGTTATTATTTCTTAATGAAACCTCCTCCTGACTAATTTGTTCAGCTGGCTGACATTTAAACAATAACAAACATATTTTGTTGTTTATTTCAAGAAAATATCTGAATCATCTGTTTACTGATTTATTTGTTCAGTTTTCATAAAGTTTTGTGGTATGAAATACTTGACAAGTCCTGTTTGCTCCATCATGCTTTACTTTTTTGCAAATGAATGAACTAATTGTCTTACCAAAGCATGAGAAATACTCATCATTCCTCCCACACTCGTAGGGGAAATGTAGAAAACACAGGACAGAGATGTGGAATTATGGAGACCTCACTTACAAAAAGATATTGAAAAGATATAAAGAGTCCTGAGACGGGTATAGTGTTGCAAGTCCTGCAAAGTGAAATTTACTGACAGGATGCCCATAATTTACAAACTAAAATTTACTGACAGAGCCACATTTTTTACTAAAACGTCATAAAACGTACATAAAAAGGCTGTTTTAAGTACAAAACAGTGCAAATATCAATATTTAAGCTATAAATATATACCTAGTGCTTTTATAAATGTGTCTAAAGTGGTTCTAAAGGCAGAAGATTTTTTTATGTTAATGCATTCTATGCATTAAGATAAAAAAAACCTTCTATGTGCAGCAGCCCCTCTCAGCCCCCCTAATAATTACCTGAGCCCCATCTTGATCCAGCGATGTTGCATGAGAGACTCGGCTGTCCAGGACTCTCTCTCCTGACTGTCACCCTTGGCTTCCGCTGCTGTCAATTAACGTCAGTAAGCCAGTGAGGAGAGAGAGAGGAGGCGGGTGCCCCCAGGCTTGCTGTGGGGGCACTCTGCAATAGGGAGAGGCCATGAGCGCCAGCGAGGGACCTGAGAAGAGGAGGATCGGGGCTCCTTTGTGCAAAACCACTGCACAGAGCAGGTAAGTATAACAAGTTTGTTATTGTAAAACAAAAAAGCACAAGACTTTAGTATCACTTTAAGTTATAAGAATAGACAAAAAACGTATTTCTCCATTTACTACATGAAGGTCAGCTTAATATAACCAAGTACAAAGTTCCCCCTTACATCAAAGTCTGCAGGATTCCAGTGCAAGGGGAACGTTGATGTAAAGGGGAACGCTGCAGATCATGATGTAAGGGGGTATCCTGCAGGCTTTCAGTAACCCCTCCTTAACTTAGTGGTGGTCCGCAGTCACCAGAGCCCCCCCCCCCCCGACATCAGAATTCACAGCATTCCCCTTTCAGCGTTCCCACTTAGATCAGGGTCTGCAGCGCTGCCCTTTACATCAGGGTCCACAGAGTTCTCCCTTGCACTGTAAGGGGTATCCTGCAGACTCTGATGTAAAGGGTAACGTTGGGAACTCTGAGGTGGGGGGGACTCTGGTAAACACAGACCACCTTCCGCAGTGTGAATACATTAAGGGAATGGGAACCTTTAAATCGATGCCCCCCCTTACCTTACTGTATTCACTACCCTCTTACTTCAGTAACGCGCCCTCAGAGTGGCCGGGCGGGACTGTCACTGACCATCTCTCATGTGCACAGTGCAGGGCTCGGTCAGACAGTCCTGTGGTTTCATCCTACATTCTCCTCTCCATACACCTTTGTCTCCTCCCGTGTCTCAGTCCCAGCGGCGCTCCCACTCTTGACTCCTCTCCAGGCTCCCCCTCAGAAACTGCAGACACGATGCAGGAAATTGGTCAGACACTGCGAACATGATACAGGAAATGGTCAGAGACTGTAGACATGATACAAGAGATGGTTAGAGATTGTGGACATAATACAAGAGATGCTTAGAGGCTGTGGACATGATACAGGATACGGTTAGAGGTTGCAGACAGGATACAGGCTATAGACTGCGGACAGGATAAAGGAGATAATAAAAGGGTGATATGTGCAGTAATAAATTATCACAAACAATATATATGCAAAAATGGTGCACCAAATAAAGTCCAAAAAACATAAAATCCACACAATTCTTTGTGATAAAAGTCTCTCTAATAGATATTCATTTCATGCCTTCACGCAACTGTTATGGCACTGGTGGGCTTTCTCCTCCTCCTTCTGGCTCATAGCTCTTCAGCTTCTCGCCTTTCCATAACTCCTATAGAGATATGGTAGAAGTTTGAAGTCTGGCGTTTTGGAGCCTGGATATCGGTATTACTCTATGTGTCTCAGGAAGCCGTTAACATATACGTAAGAGGAAACTGTGGTGGCACATTGTATCCTGTAATCTGGAGCTTGAAGACAGAGGGTCCCGGAGCAGAGAAAGGCAGGGGATCAGCGTAGGGACAGCATGACCTGTGTGGACTTCACAGGCACGCTGTATTAGGCTGCTCTGCTTTCCCCTTTAAGAAAGGGGGAGTGGCTGTAGCAAGGGAGGTTTTCCTGAGGGAAGTTAGTGAAGAAGAAGGGGGAGTGACGTCAGTGGAGAGCGACGGGGAAAGAAGATTACACGCTCCCACATCTCTCCTCTAAAACTGAGTCTAATGGCGGCATTAACGGCGGCGGCGATGCTAGAGCAGCTACGAGCGGCGGCCGCAGCTCAAGGGGCAGACTGGCTGCAGGCTCAGGTCTCAGCCATACTAAATGAGGACAGAGCGGCTCCGAGCGGGGGGGCGCCGGAGACTCCACGTGCGCGCCGGTCCAGGCCGCCTGAGCGTTTCAGCCCTGACCCTGCTCCTGGGGGTCAGAGGCCACAGATCCAGCACAGAGGACGATCGAGCCAGCCATCCCCCAGTGCGCAGCAGGCTCGGGGAGCCCGACGAGATGACGGACGGCGGTCACAGCGAAGAGGTCGGAGTGCAGGGATGGGGGAGACCAACGCAACCCACGGTTCCCCCCCCTCAGTGCGTCGCAGATGTCAGGAACAGCCGGATGGTGAGCCACGGGGGGCTGCGAGCGGTCAGTCGGACCAACAGGCGTCGTCAGTCAATCGGGGGGCTGGCCAGGCGGCCGAGGCGGCCAGCAGCCCTACGCCAGACAGAGGCAGAACCGTGAGGAGCGCGGTCTCGGTTGTGCGGAGAGGCAGAGGGAGAACAACAGTGGCCCAGTACGGTCAGAGGAACAGAAGTGCATCTAAGAGGCCAGGACACGGGTCTGGCGTTGCTGCGCAGCGGGTGGGAAGAGAGCAACAGCGGAGACCCCCGGCAGCCAGAGCGGGTCCCTCTGGTGTGCAGCCAGCAGTCGTTCGTCAGGAAGAAGTCAGCGACAGATCGGAAGGCGAGCTGTCCGGGTCAGAGAGGGACGAGGACCAGGGACATTCGGCAGCGGTGGATTCCGGAGTGGCGGCTGTTGGGCCCAGTCCTGGGCAGCCCGGTGAGTCCAGCTCTACTTTTGCTATTTCTTCTTTGTTAGAAAAATTATTAGAGCAGGGCAGACAGGGGGTTTCTTCCGGGGAGGGTAGTTCAGTGGGTGTTAGTGTGGTCAGGTCGCCCATAGCGCAACCTAGGGGGGCAGGTGAGGAGGTGAGCAATAAGGGCTTGCAGGACTTATTGGCTGGGTTGCGGGATTTGGTACAGCGTTTTGATTCAACCACGGGGGACAGTTCATCACCAGCGCGGGCGTGGGCCACACCTCGAGAAAAGGAGACGGCTGTGGTAAGTACGCCGGGTATGGCGGTGGCGGTTAGTGGAGGTGCGGAGACAACGGCAAATAGCACGGGGTCGGCTGTGGTTGAGCAGCCCGGGACGTCAACTGGCGTTTCGGTCTCGGACAGCCAGGAGAAAACAGGGGAAAAGAAGGCAGAGTCAGTCAGATTGGCCGACGCTGCAAAAAGTGAAGTGTACGTCTGCTTCGAAGGCCCATTGGGAGCACATCTTAAAGCAGAAGTAAAGGAAAAAATTTGGAAAGGGGAATATGTGGAGATATTTACATTATTGCCGTTAGAGAAATTCAATCTGGATAGATTGAAACCTGAAGAACGCAAGAAGGAGGATGAAGAAAAACGCAGGTATCGGCTGATTCCGCGTACTTTTTCAAACTGGTTACAGGCGTTCGCTATCCTGGCAAGCGTGGTTGGGGAAAAGGCCCCCGAGCACTGCTCGGCCTTATTTGTGTATTTAGATGCCATTAGCGAGGCGCACCGGACATACGGAGGAGTGGCGTGGCTGCGATACGACGAGCAGTTTAGGCAACGGATGGCCGTCCGACCTTCACTTCGCTGGGATCATAAGGACATCAGCCTATGGATGAAGCTTATGACAGCAGCGAGGGCTCCGAACCAGTTTTTTCAGGCAGGGGTCGGAGGTAACGCAGCTCCAGGACAACCGACCGACAAAAAATGGGGCTTTTGTTGGCAGTTTAATGAAGGCACCTGTAAGTTTGGTGCAACCTGCCGGTTCAAGCACACATGCTCGGGTTGCGGGGGATCTCATGCCCTGTCCAAGTGCTTCAGAAGAGGAAAGGGGCGTGGGGGAGAGCCTGCGAACAAAAGGGAGGACTCCAGTGCTGGTGGAAAGGATGCGTCCTTTTCTCAGTAGATACCCCGACAGAGAGGCAGCACAGTTATTAGACTCAGGATTTGAGCATGGTTTTCAAATACCGTGTTCATTGGATGTGGCACCTCCTTTAGCTAAGAATTTACGGTCGGCCCTCATGCATCCGTTAGTGGTTGCTAGTAAACTGGAAAAAGAGGTGCAATTAGGGCGCATGGTCGGTCCTTTTACCTCGGCACCGATTCCGGGATTGGTGGTTTCTCCTTTGGGAGTTGTCCCGAAGAAGGAGCCCAATAAATTTAGGTTGATTCAGCATCTTTCTTTTCCGAAGGGTGCTTCAGTTAACGATGCGATTGCGCCGGAAATGTGTGCGGTGTCGTATACTCCCTTTGATGCAGCTGTATCATGGGTGCGGCGCTATGGGCGGGGGGCACTGTTGGCAAAAGCGGATATTGAATCTGCTTTCCGGCTTTTGCCGGTTCATCCGGATAGTTTCCGTTTGCTTGGCTGCACATGGAATGGGGCGTTCTACGTGGATCGCTGCCTTCCGATGGGATGCTCTATCTCATGCGCTTTCTTTGAAAAGTTTAGCTCATTTTTAGAATGGGTGGTTAGGGACGTTTCAGGGATCCAATCGGTGATCCACTATCTGGACGACTTCCTTTGTGTTGGCCCAGCGGGTTCCAACGTTTGTGCAGTCCTTTTGGGGACCTTACAGCACATAGCGGAACGTTTTGGGGTTCCGTTAGCACCGGAAAAAACGGAGGGCCCTAAGTCCTCCATCATTTTTTTGGGAATTGAGATAGATTCCATGAATATGGAGTGCCGACTGCCAGCAGACAAGCTGGGCAATCTCAAAGCAGAAGTGGGTGGGGCCATCGGCAAGCGCAAGGTGCAATTGAGGCAGCTCCAATCTTTGTTGGGCAAACTAAATTTTGCTTGCCGAATAATTCCCATGGGCAGGGTTTTTTGCCGACGATTGTCGGCAGCGACCGCGGGGGTCACGGCTCCCACTCACTTTGTGACGCTTAACAAGGAACACAGAGAGGACTTATGGGTATGGCAGGAGTTCCTAGAATCATTCAATGGGCGTGCTTTGTGGATGTCAGGTCCCATCAGTAACTGGGATCTCGAATTATTTACGGATGCGGCAGGTTCTACGGGCTACGGGGCCATTTTGCAAAAGAAGTGGAGCGCAGCACGCTGGCCCACAACGTGGGTCGAGGCGGGGTTCTTGAAGAACCTGGTCCTGCTGGAATTGTTTCCAATTGTAGTGGCAATGGAAATATGGGGGGAATCATTTCGCAACTTGAAAGTGCGGCTCAACTGCGACAACCTAGGTGTCGTGCAAGTGATTAACCGTTTGTCAGCCAAGTCATTGCCAGTGGTTAGGTTGTTAAGGCATTTAGTATTGCGTTGTTTGAAACTGAATGTTTTCATCTACGCTGTGCACTTACCTGGAGTTGAAAACACCTTAGCTGATGCACTGTCTCGTTTTCAGTGGGACAGGTTTCGGGAATTGGCACCAGACGCGGAGCAGCAGGGGGTTACCTGCCCGGACTGGATGTGGACCGTTGCATTGGGAACGCGGCCAGGTGGATCCAGAACTCAGTGAGTAAGGCCACTTGGGACGCTTACTCCAAGGTATGGCAAGAATGGTTGGCTTGCTTACATAGGCTAGAAACTGACCCTGTGAGCCGGGAAGTGCCTCAGGCGTTGCTGTATTTTATTAATGCGGGATTTGAGCGGGGCATCTCGGCAGCTGCCATTGATAAGAAATTGGCGGGTTTGGCCTTTCTTTTCAAGCTACAAGGGCTGCGGGACCATACCAAAGATTTTTGGGTGAGGCAAGCAGTGAAAGGTTATAGAAAAGCACACAAGGGCAGGGATGGTCGGCGCCCGGTGTCTTTTGACATGCTGCATGTCCTATTCAGGCAGATAGAACTGATTTGCTGTTCAAAGTTTGAAAGCGCTTTATTTTGTGCGGCTTTCGCACTAGCATTCTTTGGGGCGTTACGGATCAGTGAATTGGTCAGCCCGTCTAAGCGTGCAAAAGGGGGACTTCAGTGGGAGGATTTGGAGTGTTCGAAGGATTCAGTTCGGATTTATATTAAACGGTCAAAAACCGATCAGGTGGGGAAGGGAGCACAGCTGGAGGTGTTCCGGATTGCGGAATCACACATATGCCCCGTAGCAGCGGTGGCAGCATTTAGGGATATGCGCCCGCGAGGTCCGGGGTCATTTTTAATTCATGCAGACGGATCGTCATTGTCAAAATTTCAATTTATAGCCGTATTCAAGAAGTGTTTATCCGCGGCCGGCTATGACCCCACCAGTTATTCGTCCCACTCTTTTCGTATAGGTGCGGCCACGGAAGCGGCTAGGGCAGGGCTCAGTTCTGAGGCAGTAAAGCGCATTGGCAGGTGGGACTCAGATAGATTTAAGCTTTATATCCGCCCACATCTAGTTTAGGTTTGTTAAAAAGGGGTAGTATTTTGGCGTAATTCAGGGGGGTTCAGGGTTCATGTTAGGTAATTTATTGTGGTGTTTTGTTAATCTTGCTTTGCAGGTGAATCGGTGGCCCTCGTTTGGATATTGGGTCACTCATTCGTTTTCTGGGGGGCCAAACGAGCAGACGTTCGGCCGAATGGTAGGCAGCTGGGTATCCCAAGGCAGGAGGCACGGGTAAGGTGGATTGGGTTATCGGGGATGCTGTGGAACAGGGTAAGGTCGGAAGTTCATAAGTTTGCTAGGTGGGACAGGGCTCCAGATGTTCTAGTGCTACATGTGGGGGGGAATGACATGGGGGTTAGGTCTATGAGGGACCTCATCCGAGATATAAAATGCGATGTTTTACGCCTTCTGGCTGCATTTCCTGGGATGGTGATAGTATGGTCAGACATGGTAGGGAGGAGGTCATGGCGCTGGGCTTTGTCTGATAAAAAGGTTGACAGGGCCCGTGTAAAGGTTAATAAGGAGGTTAGCAGGTTTGTTATGCGGAATGGGGGCGTGACTATAAGGCACAGGGAGTTGGAGGTGGATACTTGGAGGTACCTTAGGAGTGATGGGGTGCACCTTAATGATGTGGGCACGGACCTTTGGGCACTTGGTTTGCAGGACGGAGTACAGCGGGCTTTGAAGGTGTGGAGGTGCGCGCAAGGGTAAGGTTTTACCCCTTGCGCGCGGTGGCAGTGGTTTGGGTCTGGGAGGAGGAGGAGAGTATGGTATGGTGATATAATCTGGTTGGTACCCATATATAATATGGGCTGTTTTTTGTACCTTCCGGTTACGAGTGGTTAACCAGGAAGGGGAAGAGTTAGGTCACTGAGAAGGTTGGGTACTGTCTCACAGTCTGGGGTTAGCGACTGGAGGCCAAAAAGTTTACGAGGTTTTACGCAGTGACCTGTGGGTGTGTTCCCCTTCCAGACTACAATAAGTTCTGAGAAATTATTATTAAAAGTTATTTAAAAGTTATTTAAAAAGGAAAGTTATTTTAAAATGTTATTTATTGATTTATATTTTGTTAATAAAAGGCCGGCAAGGCCATTTACTCCAACACCTTGTCACGTCATTTGTGGGAGTATTTTGAGGGGTATTTAATTATGATAAGGGGTAACTTGGAAGACTGAGGTATGTCCTTCATAGGTCAAGAGGGTCCCGGAGCAGAGAAAGGCAGGGGATCAGCGTAGGGACAGCATGACCTGTGTGGACTTCACAGGCACGCTGTATTAGGCTGCTCTGCTTTCCCCTTTAAGAAAGGGGGAGTGGCTGTAGCAAGGGAGGTTTTCCTGAGGGAAGTTAGTGAAGAAGAAGGGGGAGTGACGTCAGTGGAGAGCGACGGGGAAAGAAGATTCCCACCCACCCTCCCTGGTGTTTATGGAAAAGGTAACGAGGGGCGGCTAGGCAGTGGTTTGGGTCTGGGAGGAGGAGGAGAGTATGGTATGGTGATATAATCTGGTTGGTACCCATATATAATATGGGCTGTTTTTTGTACCTTCCGGTTACGAGTGGTTAACCAGGAAGGGGAAGAGTTAGGTCACTGAGAAGGTTGGGTACTGTCTCACAGTCTGGGGTTAGCGACTGGAGGCCAAAAAGTTTACGAGGTTTTACGCAGTGACCTGTGGGTGTGTTCCCCTTCCAGACTACAATAAGTTCTGAGAAATTATTATTAAAAGTTATTTAAAAGTTATTTAAAAAGGAAAGTTATTTTAAAATGTTATTTATTGATTTATATTTTGTTAATAAAAGGCCGGCAAGGCCATTTACTCCAACACCTTGTCACGTCATTTGTGGGAGTATTTTGAGGGGTATTTAATTATGATA
The DNA here is from genome assembly GCA_037952925.1 of Lithobates clamitans. Classification (NCBI taxonomy): domain Eukaryota; kingdom Metazoa; phylum Chordata; class Amphibia; order Anura; family Ranidae; genus Lithobates; species Lithobates clamitans. The sequence continues at coordinate 936,036 of JBBGZY010000310.1, forward strand.
AGGGGTAACTTGGAAGACTGAGGTATGTCCTTCATAGGTCATGAATATTCCTATAATTTTGAGGCTGGATATTTAGACCCCTTTCACACTGGAGGCGTTTCTCAGGCTCTACGGCACTAAAAATAGCGCCTGCATAGTGCCTGAAAAAAGTCTCAACTGCAAACCCAGTGTGAAAGCCGGAGTGCTTTCACACTGGGGCGCTGAGCTGGCAGGGCACCACAAAAAGTCCTGCCAGTAGCTTCTTTGCAGCGGTGGAGGAATACACCGCTCCTCCACCGCTCCTGCCCATTGAAAACAATGGGGCAGTGCTGTGATACCGCTGGCAAAGCGCCACTTCAGCGGCGTGTTGCGGGCAGATTTAACCCCTTTTCTGCCGCTAGCAGGGAGTTAAAACCGCCCCGCTAGCAGCCGAATAGCTCCGCTGAAACGCCAGGTAAGAGTTCTGAGAGCACATAACAGTTGTGTGAAATGAATATCTATTATAGACACTTTTATCACAAAGAATTGTGTGGATTTTATTGTTTTTTGGACTTTATTTGGTGCACCGTTTTTGCATATATATTGTTTGTGATAATTTATTACTGCGCAAGATCACCCTTTTATTATTTCAAGTATTTGTGTATTGTGAACACTATAGGTTTTGCAGTCAGTGTTAGTTATTGAATTGATCATCACAGTTTCACAGATATATATATATACTTTTTACTGTTTGTTCACTTGGTAGCGCAAAGGGCTTCCACTTTTAGGATACAGGAGATGGTTAGAGGCTGCGGACAGGATACAGGGGATAATTGGAGGTTGTGGACATGATACAGGAGATGGTTGAAGATTGTGTTAGAGGCTGCGGACATGAGAGGAGGAATGGAGCCAGGTGGTGGGGGGTGTATTTAGGAGAGGGGGGTGGAGACAGGTGGATGGAGGAGAAGGGGGGACAGAGCCAGGAGGAGGGGGTAGAGCCAAGTGGACAGAAGAGAAGGGGGGTGGAGCCAGGTGGAGGGGGTGGATGGAGGAGAGGGGGGATGGAGCCAGGTTAACAGAAGAGAAGGGGGGATGGAGCCAGGTGGAGGGGAAGACGGAGGCAGGTGAACAAAAGGGAGGGGGGATGCAGCCAGGAGGAGGTGGTGGATGGAGGAGAGGGGGGCAGAGCCAGGTGGATGGAGAAGGCGGGACAGAGCCAGGTGGAGGGGAGGACAAAGCCAGTTGGACAGAAGAGAGGGGGGTGGAGCCAGGTAGTGGGGTTGGATGGAGGAGACGAGGGGGCAAAGTCAGGTGGACAGAAGAGAGGGCGTGAAACCAGGTGGAGATGAGGATGAAGCCAGGTGGACAGAAGAGATGGGGGGTGCAGCCAGGTGGAGGGGGTGGATGGAAGAGAGGGGGACAGAGCCAAGTCGAAGGAGAAGGGGGGACAGAGCCAGGTGGAGGGGAGGATGGAGCCAGGTGGACAGAAGAGAGGGGGGATGGAGCCAGGTGGATGGGAGGATGGAGCCAAGTGGACAGAAGAGAGTGGGGATGCAGCCAGATGAAGGCGGTGGATGGAGAAAAAGTGGGGCAGAGCCAGGTGGAGGGGTGGATAAAGGAGGAGGGTTGGACAGAACCAGGAGGAGAGGAGGACAGAAAAGTCAGGTGGACAGAAAAGAAGAGGGAACAGAGCCAGATGGAGGGGGTCACACGCCAGTGATAAGGTCATCCCCTGTCCCCCCATCCTCAGCGTTTCCCCCACCTGCCCACCTGACATGTTCTTCTTACCTTAAGCAGCGAATGTGATGCCAGCATGAGTATGGCCAGGGCAAGTAGGAAACACATTTGGAGGACCTCTCCAGCCCCTACCTCATCCATAAACCCACACACGGCTCTCTTGTCTCTCTCTCTTTGTTACATTACATACAATCAGCAGCATCACCAGCGTACCTCCAGATGTGCATACTATTATAAACATCGCATCCCCTTCGGTAGTGTTCCGATGGCAAAGGCCATCCGAGTGCTGCAAGTGCGCAGTCTCAATGCCAGTTCCCGGCCAAATATTTTACGGATGCCCGACATCTGTGACGGGCATTTACAGACAGTCTGTAAATGGGTAAATTTATGGACAGTTGGAAACCCTGAACGGGTCACAAAAATAGTGAAAAGTCTCAAGGATAAAACATATCAAGAGCAAGGAACTTAATATGTACAGTCTGGAGGAAAAAAATGGGGGGGGGGGGCAGGGGCATGATTGAAACAAAGGAAAAAACAAGGGAAGCGAAACCTGGGGCAATAAATCCTTTTATTTGGCTGACATAACCACACAACATAAAATGCACTCACATGATCGTATAACAGAAAAGCCAAGGAGTGTGAGAATACCCTGGTCACGTGATGTGTATTGGAGATATGTCGGCCCAAACATTGAGTGGTAGCGGCTGGTTAATTATAAACCGGCCAACATTTAGCCCATGTGCACAGCAGCCAGTCCAACAGAAGCCAGCTTCTGTCGAAGGGGCATAACCAAAAAAGGTCTGCTGATCAGCATCTGAAGTAATTGGTGCAAGTAACTATTATTCGGGGGTGGTTATTCCCTATACTTATTGCACCTATGTATTAACTTGTCTATTCCCCTAGTTAGCTAGTCTATTAAAACTCTGATCATATGTTACTATTGATATCACAATAATAAAGTAAAATAATATAAGGTTAGCTATGAAACCAAGCACATGGCTTAATAAAACAAAGTCTTATTTATTTCCCAAGAAAATAGGAAAGCGCTAACATAAAAAATACTAAAGAAAGATATTACAAACTTATACCAATAGAACACATAATACAAGAATATCAAAGATACTTATCATAAGGCTAGCCACGAGGCTTTGTATCATCGGGCTGGGCTCGGATGGTAAAGAGATAGCCATGTGGCTCAGGCAGCCACCAGGCTTGAACCCAACAGCGAAAAGGGTAGAGGCCAAGAGAGGAGGCTCTTGGACTCGTTCAGTCCTTTTATATACTTCAATCATACACCATCCAAACCCAACCCCATTGCCATCACATCTAGACTTTTGACGAATCAGTATTTAGGGGGCAGTCCTCCTTAATATAATATATTACCGTTCGTCCTTCCGTATTGGCCTCTAGGGGCAGCATTATCCATGTATTATGTCTCTCTATCCTAGGTCAATCTTCAATCTTAGCTGGCCCTTTGATCTTCTGTAGCAGGACATTCATCAATCATCTTGTCAGCTATGGTCCTTTGAAGCTTGCTTTTCATACCAGTCGGCTCGGAGCCAAGCCCTTGTTACAAGCCTTGCTAGCTTTCAGATGCAGATTCTGATATGCTACAAGCTCTGATGTGTAACTGGTTACATTCCAACTTGGGGCCATCTGCTTGTATCCACCAGGGAATGAAATACCAGATATATGACATTAGACCATGTTGCCTTCCAACATATGCTGTCTTAACGTGTTAAGTTTTCCAACAGGCCCTTAAGAAACAGCTCCTATGGAACAGTCCATAATGGTCTTAATAGGTTGTGCTTCCCAACATGTGCCGCTTTGCCACTGAGTGACACACCACCATCATTCTTCAGTGACATCTTCCATGTCACCATTCTGTCTTCTCCTTTCTGGTATCTTCACGACGGGGTGCATTACAGGCAAGGGGTGTCCATTCACTCACCATTCACCAGCACACACTCAGAGCAACTCTCAGTGCTGAGAGCGGTGACTGGTGTGTTCTGGCGGGGGGCAGTCCTCCGGTCAGAACACAAATGGGTAGATTTACTAAAGACAAATAGACACTGCACTTTGCAAAGTGCAGTTGCACTCCATAAGAGCAGTTTTTTTTTTAATATTCCTTGAATGTGATGGGGTATTCTTTGTGGAGTGAAGCTTTGCCTCATTTGCTAAGCTTTGCAGCAAAGTGCATAGTCTATTTGGCTTTAGTAAATCAACCCCAATAGCTCAGCGGGGGGAGATTGCTATACTAACATTGTAATGTTAGTACAGTGGCTCCTCTCGAGCTCCTCAGTTTTTTTTGTTTAGCCCTCCGGGTTGAACGAACAAAGACTGCTATTGTGTACTAGACTTAAAGGGGTTGTAAAGTCTCAAGGTTTTTCACCTTAATGCATTCTATGTATTAAGGTGAAGAACCTTCTGTGCTGCAACTGCCCCCCAGAGCCCCCCTTTTTCTTACCTGAACCCCTTCAGTCCAGTGATGAGCACAATCCCAGCGGCTCCAGCCACTGTCTCTGTCCTCATTGGATAGATTGATAGCAGCAGGAGCTGCTGTTAATTAAATCCAGTGACACGAGAGTGGGGGGTGGGGCCGAGTCCTGCTGTGTGTCAATGGACGCAGCAGCGAGACTCATGAGCGCGCCCGCATGGGTGTCCCCATGGAAAGCGACTCTCTGTGGGGGCACCCGATGAAGAGGAGGGGCCAGGGGCGCCGCCAGGGCACCCCAGAAGAGGACGATTGGGGCTGCTCTGTGCAAAACCCTTGCACAGAGCAGGTAAGTAGAACATGTTTGTTATTTAAAGGAAAAAGAAACAAACCTTTACAATTATTTTAACTTGCTATTTGGGAGCAGTAATGGAATGACTTGTTGGTTCTTTCTGCTAGCGTATTGCTTTACTTATCAGTTTATTCATCTTTCCTTCAATCCCAATAAACTGGAGATGCAAACACACACCTAAGCGTCAGGGCCCGTTTAACACTTGCTCACATACATTGTTAAGGCCTTGCAATGTGCTAGCAAGCAAATGAAATTTGACCAGGGCTAATAGCCACATTAGATAATTTAGTAACTCGATTACATTTTTTTTTTTTTTCATTTGCAGAAGTGTCAGCACGGAAGCATCTACTCGTTGTGCCATAATTAAGCGCTTGATGAAATGTCTCATTATAGTATATGTGCTTCAGGTTTGGGATAGAGGGGCTAGAACTGATGTGCAATTAGTTATGCTGTAATTATTTCACTTTTCCCAGAACTCCCTTTGCCCCCTCCACCTGCTAAATTATTATATTTTAATGTATGATGATGTGCGTAGGGGGAGAAGTATTCTCATACATGTCTGAGATTCTGCTACAGTCTATCAGTCTATCTGTCTATCTATCTATCTATCTATCTATCTATCTATCTATCTATCTATCTATCTATCTATCTATCTATCTATCTATCTATCTATCTATCTATCTATCTATCTAGCCATGCACAAAGTGAATTTCTGCTGGTTCCTAAAAAAAAACTGAGAAAAATTTGAGCTGTTTATGGCCCTGTCTGCATCACTCCTCCCAATATGCTTTAATGTCAGAATTGAAAGAGCTGGGTGAACAATTGTGAGCCGAATAGTGACCGCAGCCAGTCAGCCTTGGCTGTCAGAATAAATAGCCCCTAGTGGGCAGTTCATCCTTCCACACTGTTTAGCATGGATGGAAGAATCGATAGACTTCTCTAGTTCTGCCTGTGGACTGAACAAGAAAAATCTAAGAGTGTATGGGCAGCCCCACTCACTCAGTTTTTTAAGTGACATATAGTAGTAGTAAGTGACTGTAGGCTTCATACAAACAGTGTCTTGAAAAAGTATTCATACCCCGTTTAAATTTTCCACATTTTGTCATGTCACAATCAAAAACCTAGATGTATTATATTGGGATTTTATGTGATAGACCAACACAAAGTGGCACATAATTCGGTCCAGTGACGAGCACGAGCTCAGTGGCTCCAGCTGCTGTCTCTGTCCTCATTGGATAGATTGATAGCGGAAGGAAAATGAGGAATGGTTTTCAAAATTTTTTACAAATAAATATCTGAAAAGTGTGGCGTGCATTTGTATTCAGCCCCGGAGTCAATACTTTGTAGAACCACCTTTCGCTGCAAATACAGCTGCAAGTCTTTTTGGGGATGTCTCTATCAGCATTGCACATCTAGAAAGACATTTTTTTTCCCATTCTTCTTTGCAAAATAGCTCAAGTTCTGTCAGATTGGATGGAGAGCGTCTATGAATAACAATTTTCAAGTCTTGCCACAGATTCTCAATTGAATTTAGGACTGGGCCATTCTAACACATAATATGCTTTGATCTAAACCATTCCATTGTAGCTCTGGCTGGATGTTTAGGGCCGTTGCCCTGCTGGAAGGTGAACCTCCGCCCCAGTCTCAAGTCTTTTGCAGACTCTAACGGGTTTTCTTCTAAAATTGCCCTGTAGTTGCTCCATCCATCTACCCATCAACTCTGACCAGCTTCCCTGTCCCTGCTAAAAAAAAGCATCCCCACAACATGATACTACCACCACCACATTTAACGGTGGGGATGGTGTGTTCAGTGTGATGTGCAGTGTTAGTTTTACACCACACGTAGCGTTTTGCTTTTAGGCCAAAAAGTTCAATTTTGGTCTCATCTGACCAGAGCACTTTCTTCCACATGTTTGCTGTATCCCCCACATGGCTTCTTGCAAACTGCAAATGGGACTTCTTATGTCTTTCTTTCAACAATGGCTTTCTTATTTGCACTCTTCCATAAAGGCCAGATTTGTGGAGTGCAAGACTAATAGTTTCTCACACCTGAGCTGTGGATCTCTGCAGCTCCTCCAGAGTTACCATGGGCCTCGTGGCTGATTCTCTGATTAATGCTCTCCTTGTGCGGACTGTCAGTTTAGGTCAGTGTTTCTCAAACTGTGTGCTGTGGCACACTAGTGTGCCACAGAAGAATTGCAGGTGTGCTGTGGAATCATTCATGTTGTTCGCTGTGCCCAGTGGTGGCTGCGCCGGCGCCACACTGCGAGACTCCGCAGCTCCACCAGAATAGGGCTGACTGTCTGTCACTCACTGAGCAAGTATGCAGGTCTCACACAGACACGATGTTCCTTGGCCTTTATGACGCTGTTTGTTCACTAAGGTTCTCTAACAATCCTATGAGGGCTTCACAGAACAGCTGTATTTATACTGAGATTAAATTACACACAGGTGGACTCTATTTACTAATTGGGTGACTTCTGAAGGCAATTGGTTCCACTAGCTTTTAGTTAGGGGTATCAGAGTAAGGCCTCATGCACACTGGAGATTATTACAGCTGCTGTTTTTGGCTTCAGACGTTTTTTTTGCAGCCAATAAACTCTCCAACATGTTGTCCTATGTGTCCATGCACACATAGGCTGTTATCAGCAGTTTTTGTCAGGGGCCTTTTCTGGCTGGAAACCCCCCCCAGAACTAGTGAGTTTTGAGAGGAGTTTTTCAGCTGTAAACACACTCTGAAAAAGCTAAAAAACACTGAAAAATGCTGAAAAACGCTACTGCAAAAACACTGAAAAATTCATTTTACAACTACAGCTTTTTACAGCTAACACTACTGACTTTTTTATAATGTCCAGTGTACATTAGGCCTAAAGGGGGCTGAATAAAAATGCACGCCACACTTTTCAGATATTTATTTGTAAAAAATATTGAAAACCATTTATCATTTTCCTTCCACTTCACAATTATGTGCCACTTTTTGTTGGTCTATCACATAAAATCCCAATAAAAAACATTTTTGTCTTTGGATGTAACATGACAAAATGTGGAAAATTTCAAGGGGTATGAATACTTTTTCAAGTCACTGTACAACATACGTAAGTACTCTCCTAGGACCTGCAGCTGCTGCAAACAGCTGTCTATTTTGATGAATTAGAAGATGCAACTGTACGTTATTATGCACTGGGAGTTGCGTAAAGAACCCGCACAAGTAGGCTGCATCATGATTGTCCCACGGAGTGGGTCTTCATTACCATATGGGGGATACCACCTCCCACTATTATAAAATGTTAGGGTCTGATAGTACAATCTCCTCTCGATTGTAGTGTGAGGACCTGTCTAAAAAAAACATTTTATTTGTAGCCCGATTGAGTGGGCCCTCCACTATAAAGTTATACTGGTAGATCTAAAGGTGATTATTCAATGTGCAATGCAACAGTTTAGCACTCAAGGGTCAGTTTTAATGGCGTCAATTTTTATCTGACACAGCAACATATTCTTACTGAAAACTACAGTATCTTCCACTTAGCCATCATTCAATTCAAGCCTTTCCTGAGAGTCTAAATTTTATTGCTATCAACGGCAAGTAACTTCAGCTCTAAGTAAGAAACCATTGATATATCGGGCCTTTTGTGGGCAGCTCCTAAAAGCTTCTCATGATTACTGACCTATTCATTCTTGGATAACATCAACATGGATTTTTTATCATGGTTTTTGATCAACGATAAGCGATGGTATCTAAAACTCGCTAACGAACCATTGTGACTTCAGCGCTGCAGAGAGAAACACCTCTCCGCTAATTACCTTCCTGAATGACGGGCCGCCTCACAAGTGCGCTCTTACAATCAATTACATTCTGCATTTTATTTCTTCAGAATATGTAAATAGTTTTCCTCTCTGCTTGATTACCTGGAAACAGGGAATGTCCCCGATGATAGAGTCGCTCTGCCGAGGAAGTACAGTTTTTCATACATATTTAAACAATAGCTGGAGATTGCGGAAAAGGTGATGACAGTTTTTAATGTCTTTTGCCAATAGAAGAACAGGTTATAATTGCAAAACATAGTAAAAGTTGCCAAGTTTATGGATTGCCTCATGCGGTATACTGCAATAAAAAAAATTAAAAAACTCCTGGCTAGTTTACTTATATTCAGGTTCTATGTTGTAATACAATTATAAAGACCTTTGCTGGAAAGCTAATCAGTAATCTGCTAGTGCAATTCAAAGGATGCTGTAAGGGTAATAAAGGCAGAGATTAGAGAGGTGTTATTTTTAATAGCAAAACAGTACAGAGGGGGCCCCCAAAACACTTTTTAGCATGGACACATTGACATTTGCAGTCCAAGAACATTGACGCTTTGAAAGTTTAGTCTCAGAACAACAGTAATTTGACACTGACACTTGGTGTCCCAAAACATTGACTGATTGATGCTTTAGTGCCAAAGCCATGGCACACTGACATTTGGAATGCAGGACAATGGCAAACTGACACCTGGGGCCCAAGACAATGATGCACTGACACTTGGGGCCCAGAACAATGGCACACTGACACTTGGGGTCCAGGACAATAATTGCACTGACACTTGGGGTCCCAAAACAATGAGTCAGTGATATGTAGGGCCCAGAACATTGGCACAGTGACACTTGAGATCCTAAACAAATGGCACATTGACACTTGGGATCCCTGGTAATCTCAAACATTTGAGGTCCAAGAACAATGAGACTTGGGCGCCCAAAACAACAGCACACTGACACCTGGGGCCAAGAATAATGATGTGACGACACTTGGGGTCCCAGAAAAACTACTTGCCTGCTTATATTTAGGGTCCCAGACCAATAGCTCTTTTACACTTGGGATCCAGAACAATAGTGCACTAAAACTTGGGGCAAAAAACAATGGGGCAATGAAACCTGGGGCCCAGAGCAATGGCACACTGACAATTGGGGCCCCAGAACTATGACCTATTGGCACTTCAGTCCCAAAACAAGGCATACTGACTCTAAAGGTCCTAAAATAATGGTGCCTTAACACTTGGGGTCCAGAACAATGACATATTGACACCTGGAGCTCAGAACAGTGGTGTTTGACAGCTGTGGCCCAGAACAATGGCTCACTGACACCTAGGCCCCAAAACAATGCTACACTGACAACTGGGGCCCAGAACAATAGCACAGTGACACCTGGGATCCAGAACAATGGCACATTGTAACCTGCAGCCCAGAACAATGGTTCTCTGACACCTGGGGTCCAGAACAATAGTGCACTGAAATCTGGGGCGAAAAAACAATGGGGCAATGTCACCTGGGGCCCAGTACAATGGCACACTGATACCTGGAGTCCAGAACAACGGTGCACTGTCACCTGGGGTTTAGAACAACTGTGCTGTGACCTCAGAACACTAGTCCACTAGTCCACTAACATCTGGGGCCCAGTCTAATGGCACACTGGCACCTGGGACCCAGAACAATGGTGCTGTGACACCTGGAGCCCAGAACAATGGTGCTGTGACACCTGGGGCCCAGAATAATAGTATTGTGACACCTAAGGTCCAGAACAATAGCACACTGACACCTGAGGCCCTGTATAATGGCACACTGATACCTGGAGCCCAGAAAAATGGTGCACTGTCACCTGGGGTTAAGAACAATGGTGTTGTGACCTGGAGCTCAGAACACTAGTCCACTGACATCTGGGGCCCATTACATTGTCACACAGACAACTGAGGCCCAGAACAATGGTGCTGTGACACCTGGGGGCCCAGAATAATATTCCACTGACATCTGGGGCCCAGTCCAATGGCACACTGACAACTGGGGCTCAGAACAATGGAGCTGTGACACCTGAAGCTCAGAACAATGGTTCACCAACAACTGTTGTTTCAGATAAATCTTTGAATACTGCTGCTGTAGCTAAAAATAGGCACGGATGTAAATGGGTTATAAATACACACTCCTCCCCGGTGCACAATGTGGCTGTATCCATAGCTCACCTGCAATTCTTATGAAAAATGCATACTGTACATCTTGCAATATTTTAAATTGAGCCTTGTAGGATGAATTTTTCATCAGCGCCATGCTTTGTGTAGCTGCCTGTCTTCCGCATGATGATCTCTGTGCGGGATAGTCAGTGGTGAGTTAATTGGAATCCACAGTAATTCCAACAGAGCAGCTTGACTAAATACCCTTAGCCTGAATGAGTCAGCTCTGGTGTAGAGCTAGAATTTTATTCTTAATGTAAATCTGTCACATATATGAACCAAGTTTAAAGTGTTGTAGAAAAAAATTAATCTGTTATGAAATTGCTTGCTTCTTGAAATTAATGAAGTCGTTGCTGAGTAGTTAGCAGCGGAAATATTGGGAGGGTTTTCATCTTCTATTTACTATTTACACTTGATGTCACAAAGCTGTATAAAGTACTAAACCTTCAAGTCTGCCTTGTGCCTGGACAATGCTTCACATTTGGTTCTCTACTGCGCATGCACGAAGCGCGCTGCACTTTCTAATTGTCCCGGCGGCAGAGGAAGGAGGAGGGACGCGGCGCCATCTCTGGAAGTGGAGAACGGTACCTGTCAAAAACAGGTACCTGTTCCCCCCCCTCCCCTCTGAAAGGTGCCAAATGTGGCACCGGAGGTGGGGGGGGGAGGCGGTTACGCGAAAGTTCCACCTTTGAGTGGAACTACGCTTTAAGTAAATCAACACCACCTCACGGCTTCTAACATTGCATAACAGGATTCAATACAGGTACCCCATAGTTATTCAAAATACTCTTGACACTGTTATCCACTCTCGAAAGCTGTGAGGCAATGTGAGAATTGAGGCAGTTGACAGTGCCTTCCACTACATGCAAATACAGAGGAAAAAGGAAAATGAAAGCTGTACTCGGTGATTTGCAAATATTGTCTAAATACAAAAGTCACATAAATTCTTCTTTGAATCTTGGTGTACTTTGTGAATTACATCAAGATCTGTGCAGTAATCCAGTCAGAAACTTTACTTCTGTGCAGGAGCTTCTTGTAATAAAGACCGGTCGCTGCTGCTCTCTCCCCTTGTGCAGAGTGACTGGTCTTTTCTCCTGTAGTTTTCTGCAGGAAGCCTGTAGTAGGCAGAGCCTACTGTTTCTCTCCCACAGCTCTGCTGTCAGAGAAATGGTGTCAGGGAAAAAGCTGTGGAAGTACTGGCAATCTGCATACCTTGCTTCAGGGTAAACGCCCGGTAGAAGATTATATCATTGACTTTCGAAGATGGTCTGCTGACACTGGGTGGAACGAGGCTGCTCTCAAATACCAATACCTACAAGGGCTCTCAGAAACTCTCAAAGACGAACTGGCCCGAGTCGAGATACCCGCCACCCTAGAAGGCCTAAGTCAATTCTCCATAAAACTTGACAGGTGCCTGCGAGAGCGGCGGTCTGAATGCTTTCAAACCTCTCGTCCTACTTTAATGTTACCCAGGATTCCACCTGTTCCTTCTCCTTGGCCTAGTTCTTTTTCCACTGCTGTCTCAGAAGGTGGACCTATGCAGTTGAGTTTGATCCGTTCTCCACTCACGCCCAATGAGAAGCAACGCCGTCAACAGGCCAATCTTTGCCTACACTGCGGAGGAGCCGGCCACTTTCTATGTAACTGTCCTGTGCAGCCTAGTAAGTCGCACCAATAACTTCCTATGAACTTTGAGATTGCTGGTCCTGCCTCTTCACGCATTATCCTCCTTGTCTCCCTACAGGTAGCGGAAGAGGAGGTCCGGCTCTTGGCGATCGTTGATTCAGGGGCATGCAGCTGCTTCTTGTACTTTGATACAGGGAAATGACATATCTTCCTCAGGGGGATATGTTTTAAAGCTTTGAGGAAGATACGTAATTTCCCTGTATCAACACACGTTGGGGAGGGGACAGGATGGTGCACAAGGCAGCTGGTCTGTCTCATAGTGGAGAAACCTACGACCATAACAAGTTCCCAGTGTTTTAAAGCTTTGAATAGAGTGGTGCGTTGACGCACCAGACCCATGTGAGTACCCTGGACTGGGGCCTTTTTGTATAATTAATTGGTGTTATGAAACAATATCACACTATCGAGCCTTTTTTCCTACTGTTTACACATAGGCATGCGCAGGGGGTATGCCGGGTGTGCCTGGGCACACCCTAATCACCCCGTGTGGTGCAGATTTCCCCTGCTGATAGTTCACCAAAGCCCCTAAACAGGGCTCCTAAAAAGAATTGTAAAAAAAAATAAAAAACCAACTGACACCATCCACTGCCCTACTGAAACCAACCTCTGCCCTACTGACAAGTCCCCTGCTCTACTAACACTGTCCATGTTTTATTACATTTGAGGTGCACACCCAAATGCAATAAGCTGCGCACACCTATGTGTTTACATATGAGGAGACAGCGTTATTGAGCAGCTTGTGATCCCGCAGTTAACACAGAATCCAGAGGTGATTCATATGCGTGGTTTGACCAAGCTTAAATGTGAGGTCACACGCTCAGAGGGTATTACCTAAGGGTGGGGAGCACCTGAGCGTGGACACTGCAACACTTTTTTTATCACTTCTATTAATGGATTCACTGATTTATGTTTGATAAGGACTTGTAATGCTTTTTTTTATACTGACCCATGTGTTATATGGTCAGGACATCACAGTTTGTTTGCACTATAGCACTTTATTTTTCACTTTTTTTGTCACTTTTATTTATTCAGGATTTATTGTAATGAACCTGGTTTTGACATTTTTATTTTATTAGTTTGATATGTGAGATCTTGAATGGTTTTATATATCACAAGGATATATCACTATAGTATTTTTAAAATTTTTATTTTTCAGCTATGTTATGAATTTGATTTTGCACAGTTAGGTATCATATAGCACTATTGACACTTTATTCATTCTTTATTACTGCTGTGATAGCAGAACAACAGGTAGATAGCGCAGCACATATTTCTTTACTTTTTATGCTATTACACGGCTATATGGGACGTGATTAGTGCCAGCAGCTGTCCATATACATTTTTTACTCTCAGTAGGTATCTCGCAAGACTTTAATATTCTGTTCTCCTTTTATTAATTGTAATGAGAGTCGTGCAGCAACATGTTGGTCTTCTTGTCTCTGTCATCCTACGAAGCAGAATGGAGCAGAAAATAGGTTATACTCTAATTCCAATACTCTTGGAATTAGCACACACAATTTTTTTGCTGGACCATCCCTGGATGGTTTTGATGGTCTAGTTTGATTCTTAAAAGAGTTGTAAAAGCAGGTTTTTTATCGTAATGTATTCTATGCATTAACCACTTGACCACTGGGCACTTAAACCCCCTTAATAACCAGACCAATTTTCAGCTTTCAGTGCTCTCACACTTTGAATGACAATTACTCAGTCATGCAACACTGTACCCAAATGAATTTTTTGTCCTTTTTTTCACACAAATAGAGATTTCTTTTGGTGGTATTTAATCACCGCTGGGTTCTTTATTTTTTGCGCTATAAAAGAAAAAAAACGAAAATTCTGTAAAAAAATGCATTTTTCTTCGTTTCTGTTATAAAATTTTGCAAATTAGTAATTTTTTCTTCATATATTTTGGCCAAAATGTATACCGCTACATATCTTTGGTAAAAATAACCCAAATCGGTGTATATTATTTGGTCTTTGTGAAAGTTATAGAGTCCACAAGCTATGGTGCCAATCTCTGAAAATTGATCACACCTGAAGTACTGACGGCCTATCTCAATTCTTGAGACCCTAACATGCCAGAAAAGTACAAATACCCCCTAAATGACCCCTTTTTGGAAAGAAGACATTCCAAGGTATTTAGAAAGATGCATGATGAGTTTTTTGAAGTTGTCATTTTTTCCCACAATTCTTTGCAAAATCAAGATTTTTAAAAAAAAAATTTTTTTTTCACAAAATTGTCATATTAGCAGGTTATTTCTCACACACAGCATATGCATACCACAAATTACACCCCAAAACACATTCTGCTATTACTCCCAAGTATGGCGATACCACATGTGTGAGACTTTTACACAGCCTGGCCACATACAGAGGCCCAACATGCACGGAACACCATCAGGCGTTCTGGAGTGCCCAGGCCAATTCTGACATTTCTCTCCTACATGTAAAAATCATAATTTATTTGCTAGAAAATTACATAGAACCCCAAAGCATTATATATATTTTTTTAGCAAAGACCCTATAGAATACAATGGCGGTCGTTGCAACTTTTTATCTCGCACGGTATTTGCGCAGCAATTTTTCGAACACGTTTTGTTTGAAAAAAAAACTGTTTTGTGCTTTCAAAAAAAACAAAACAGTAAAGTTAGCCCAATGTTTTTACATAATGTGAATAATGAAGTTATGCAGAGTAAATAGATACCTAACATGTCACCCTTCAAAATTGCACACGCTCGTGGAATGGCGCCAAACTTCGCTACTTAAAAATCCCCATATGAGACGCTTTAAAAAATTTTACTGGTTACATGTTGTGAGTTACAGAGGAGGTCTAGGGCCAAAATTATTGCTCTCGCTCTACCGATCTCAGCAATACCTCACATGTGTGGTTTGAACACCATTTTCATATGTGGGCGCAACTTACGTATGCGTTCGCTTCTGACTGTAAGCACACGGGGAAATTTTTTTTTTTTTTTTTTTGTTCATTTTACTTTATTTAATTTAGTTTGAGGCTTTTTTCCAAAAAATAAATTTTCTGATCACTTTTATTTCTATTACAAGGAATGTAAACATCCCCTGTAATAGGAATATGGCATGACAGGTCCTCTTTACAGTGAGATATGGGGTCAATAAGACCCCACATCTCACCTCTAGGCTGGAAAGCCTGAAATAAAAAAAAAAAAAGAATGATCCTGGCTTCGATTGTAGCGGTGAGTCGGTAGAAGCACCTGAGGGTGGCGAGAGGGGGGGGGCGTCCCATCTTGCCTCCCGTAAGAATGATCAAGCAGTGGAACAGCCACTATGATCATTCTTATGGTGTAGGGAATCGCCGGCTGAAAAAGATGATATCTGAATAATGCCTGTAGCTGCACCCATCATTCAGATATCCCCGCACAAAGTCAAGGACGTCGTATGACAGCCGGCGGGCAGGAAGTGGTTAAAACACATTTTTTTTAACACAAAGTTGTCCATTTATACAATATTTCTACCACATAGCATGCACATACCAAAAATTACACCCCAAAATAGATTCTCCTGCTCCTCCTGAGTACGGTGATACCACATGTGTGAGACTTCCACAGCCTGGCCACATACAGAGGCCGAGTACAGCCGAACATGGCCGAGTATGGCTGAGCATGGCAAAGTATGGCTGGGTATCGCAGAGTATGGCGGGGTATGGTGGGGTATGGCGGAGTATGGCGGAGTATGGCGGAGTATGGCGGGGCATGGCGGGGCATGGTGGAGTATTGCACAGGGTTGCACAGGATCATTGCAGAGTATTGCACAGGGTTGCACAGGATCATTGCAGAGTATTGCACAGGGTTGCACAGGATCATTGCAGAGTATTGCACAGGGTTGCAGAGTATTGCACAGGGTTGCAGAGTATTGCACAGGGTTGCACAGGATCATTGCAGAGTATTGCACAGGGTTGCAGAGTATTGCACAGGGTTGCACAGGATCATTGCAGAGTATTGCACAGGGTCATTGCAGAGCATGGGGGGGATTGGCTGAGCATGGAAGGATGGATGTGACTGTACATGTCACTGAGCTGCGCTGTGGGCACTACACATCCAGCCCACAGCGCGGCTCCCATCCGATCTCTCCCCTTCTGTACCGATCGGTACAGAGAGGGGAGGGAGGAACCGGCGTCATGACATGACGCCGGTTTGTTTACATGTGATCGCTCCGTCATTTGACGGAGCGATCACATGGTAAACGGCTGCGATCGGCGGCAGTTTACCGTGATCCGTGATGCGCCGGGTCCTCTGAACCCGGCGGTCACGGATGTTCCCGTGTGCGCGCCCCAGGGGGCGTGCGGGAGCAGTTTTCTGGAATAACGTCATATGACGTGATCCCAGAGTTATCCAGCCACCCTGCAGCCGTCATTTGGCTATGGGGCGGTTGGCAAGTGGTTAAGATAAAAAAAAATTCTGAGCGTAGCAGCTGCCCCAGCACCACCTAATACTTACCTGAGCCCCATCTCTAGCCAGCGATGTCCACAAGTCCCTCGGCCGTCCTGTACTCTCCCCCTGATTGGCTGAGACACAGCAGCGGCGCCATTGGCTCCCGCGGCTGTGAATCATCTGTACGGTGTATAGAAGCTGCTGCGGCAATAATTGCATTTATAAAGCCCAAGAAATTACATTTTCCCTGCAAGCTTTCTTTATTTTGTAAGCAACGGCTTGGGGAGCCAGTCTGTATGATGAGGTCACAATGCAGTGCACTGGGAACAAGATTAGAGATGTTTTACTGTAACCCTATAGAGGTGCTCTTGATGAAAGCAAGAATTGGCCTTGCTGTCAAAAATAGCAATGATATGCACCTGTCAAACAGGTGCGGAAAAATTGGCCTTTGGGTGTCGGTGGCGCCTTCGCACCGTAACCCTATAGAGGTACTCTTGATGAAAGCAAGAATTAGACTTGCTGTCAAAAATTGCAATGATATGCACCTCCCAAAATCGTTGGGGTTGTGCCTCACCCTCACTTTTCTCCTCTGGTCTATCTGGCACCCAAGTCAAGTCAGTGACCTCATCATCATCATCTCCTCTGTTCTCATTACCGCTGGAGATAACTTGGGAATAAACTGCGGCTGGGTGAACATGAATGCCAATCTGTGTACCAGTGTTCTCCACTCTCTGTAGGCTCATGTTCCTGCCTTCCTCAACCACAGGACCAAGATCTGAATCGAGTAATGGCTGTTGACAGGTGTTGTTTGACAGGTGCACTAGTCTCTGCTTGGGTGATGGAGGATGAGGAGGATGAGGACGGTTTAGTAGGCCAGTCCACCACCTCCTCTGTATGCTGTGGCTGGATAGCACGGACAACATCACTAAACAGAGGAAATTATGCCCTGTCTGAGGACTGGCCATGTCCACCTTTGCCTGTGGACACATACGCTGCTGGCCCCCTTACAGTGTCATGGGAATGTCTGCCTCTCCTTGCTGTCCTCCCAGACATGATGGGGGGAATGCTTATTAAAAAAATGTCATAAAGATGTGTAAATGTGTATGTGGATGCACTTTAATCAATGGAAAGTGGTGTTTGGGCCACTTTAATTTGGGTATTCACTACACAGACACACTCCATGGATACACTATAATATACTGCAATATACTGCGTCAAACGTGCAGTAGTGCACAGAACTATATGGCGTTAAACTTGCAGTAACGCAATAAAATATATGGCGTTAAACTTGCAGTAACGCAATGAAATATATGGTGTTAAGCGTGCAGTAACGCCCAGAAATGTACTGCGTTAAATGGCATGTAACACACTGAAATATGCAATGTTAAACTTGCAGTAATGCACTAAACTGTACGGCGTTAAACTTGCAGTAACACACTGAAATATACTGTGTTAAGCGGCCACTGATGCACAGAAATGTACTGCGTTAAATGTCACTTAACGCACTGAAATATATGGCGTTAAACTTGCAGTAAAGCAATAAAACATACTGCGTTAACCGGTAACTACACTCACACTACAGAACTATCCCTACATTCACACTAATGTAAAGATAAATGAATGGTCGCACTACACTCACACTGACTGAACTATCCCTACATTTGCACTAATGTAAAGATGAATGGTCTCACTACACTCACACTGAACTATCCCTAGATGCACACGAAACTGATATTCTACACTGACAATAGAATCAGAATAGCACACTATAGCACACGGTCTAATAGCACTGAACAGAGCCCTGTTCTATCTCTCTCCACACCGCTATCACACTACAAAAGGCCGCTATGGAAAGAATACTTTTATAGTGTGGGGTGGGATTAAGAGCAATGAGCCATGATTGAATACAGTCATCATGACAGCATCCAATCATGGCTCTGACAGAGCTCTGTGCCTTGATTGGGCGAAGCTTTCATTGCTTCAGCCAATCAGGGCTTTCAATGCACTGTGGGGCAGCGCAGTGCATTGTGGTCGTTCAGCCGAACCATTCGCCCATCCCTACTGGCAAAGTGCATTCCTGAGAACTGAGTGAGAAGGGTGCTGTTTTGTATTTGAGCATAGGACAAGAGATATTGCCATTGTGTTTGTTAATGGATTCAATAAACAAATGATTTTTCAAACTACAATTGGTTATCACGAATATACCTTGCCTTGAAAAAGTATTCATACCCCTTAAAATGTTGCACATTTTGTCATGTTACAAACAAAAACATACATGTATTTTATTGGGATTTTATGTGGTAGACCAACACAAAGTGGCACATAATTGTGAAGTGGAAGGAAAATGATAAATGGCTTTTGAAATTTTTTACAAATAAATATGTGAAAAGTGCGGCGTGCATTTGTATTCACCCCCCTGAGTCAATACTTTGTAGAACCACCTTTCACTGCAATTACAGCTGCAAGTCTTTTTGGGTATGTCTCTACCAGCTTTGCACATCTAGAGAGTGATATTTTTGCCCATTCTTCTTTGCAAAATAGCTCAAGTTCTGTCAGATTGGATGGAGAGCGTCTGTGAACAGCAATTTTCAAGTCTTGCCACAGATTCTCAATTGGATTCAGGTCTGGACTTTGACTGGGCCATTCTAACACGTGAATATGCTGTGATCTAAACCATTCCATTGTAGCTCCATTCCATTGTAGGCTGGATGATTAGGGTCGTTGTCCTGCTGGAAGGTAAACCTCCGCCCCAGTCTCAAGTCTTTTGCAGACTCTAATGCCCCATACACACGATCAGAAATTCTGCCAGCAAAAGTCAGATGTGAGCTTTTGGTCAAAAATTCCGGCCGTGTGTATGACTTTTGCTGGCAGAATTCCAGCCAGCAAAAGATTGAGAGCAGGTTCTCTATTTTTCGGTCGGAAAAAGTTTCTTTCCGAAAATGCGTTCGTCTGTATGCAATTCGGACACGCAAAAAATCACGCATGCTCGGAAACAATTCGACGCATACTTGGAAGCATTGAACTTCATTTTCTCGGCTCGTCGTAGTGTTGTACGTCACCACGTTCTTGACAGTCAAAAGTTTAGAGAACTTTTGTGTGACCGTGTGTATGCAAGGCAAGCTTGAGCGGAATTCCATCTGAAAAACCATCCAAGTTTTTTCTGATGGAATTTCTGATCGTGTGTATGGGGCATTATAGATTTTCTTCTAAGATTGCCCTGTATTTAGCTCCATCCATCTTTCCATCAACTCTAACCAGCTTCCCTGTCCCTGCTGAAGAAAAGAATCCCCACAACATGATGTTTCACGGTAAGGATGGTATGTTCAGGGTGATGTGCAGTGTTAGTTTTCCGCCACACATAGCGTTTTGCTTTTAGGCCAAAAAGTTCAATTTTGGTCTCATCTGACCCGAGCACCTTCTTCCACATGTTTGCTGTGTCCCCTACATGGCTTCTCACAAACTGCAAATGGGACTTCTTATGGCATTCTTTAACAATGGCTTTCTTCTTGCCACTCTTCCATAAAGGCCATATTTGTGGAGTGCGCGACTAATAAGTGTCCTGTGGACAGATTCTCCCAACTGAGTTGTGGATCTCTGCAGCTCCTCCAGAGTTACTATGGCTGCTTCTCTGATTAATGATCTCCTTGCCCGGCCTGTCAGTTTAGGTGGAGGGCCATGTCTTGGTAGGTTTGCAGTAATGCCATACTCTTTCTATTTTCGGATGATGGATTGAACAGTGCTCCGTGAAATGTTCAAAGCTTGGGATATTTTTTTATAACCTAACTCCACTTTAAATTTCTCCACAACGTTATCCCTGACCTGCCTGGTGTGTTCCTTAGCCTTTATGATGCTGTTTTCTCACTAAGGTTCTCTAACAAACCTCTGAGAGCTTCACAGAACAGCTGTATTTATACTGAGATTAAATTACACACAGGTGGACTCTATTTACTAATTAAGTGACTTCTGAAGGCAATTGGTTCCACTAGATTTCAGTTAGGGGTATCAGAGTAAAGGGGGCTGAATACAAATGCACGCCACACTTTTCACATATTTATTTCTTTAAAAAAATTGAAAACCAAATTATAATTTTCCTTCCACTTCACAATTATGTGCCACTTTGTGTTGGTCTATCACAAAAAATCCCAATAAAATACATTTACGTTTTTGGTTGTAACATGACAAAATGTGGAAAATTTCAAGGGGTGTGAATACTTTTTAAAGGCACTGTATATACATACATAAATAACGAATTATCCGAAAATAAAACAATTAAACAATAAAACAAATCGATTGGTATAACAAATATCTATACTCTACAGGAATCAGTGGCGGAACTACCGCCATAGCGACCCACGCATGCGCTATGGGGCCCGCAGCAGTGTAGGGCCCGGCAGAGGCGGCTCTCTAATTCGGCAATTAGGCTAGTTGAAGAGCCGCCTCTGCTAAAAAACGTCACCACGGGCACGGTGCAACCAGCAGCGGGTTGCCTGTGAGCTCCAAGCACGACCAAGCAGTGGAGAGAGGGGTCGGAGCATAGCCGTCTTTAGGAGGAGGCGAGGCCAGTGCTGTGTTGTCTTCAGGAGGAGAGGGGGGAGGAGATTCCAGCAGCCTGAGCAGTGAGCACAATTCCCTCTGCTCGGGAGACACAGATCGCGCCCCCCCCCTCAGCCGTCACCCCCCCCGCACCACCACTGGAGTGCTCAGCGGTGCGGCGGTTTCCGCACACCCCGAAGGAGGCATCCGGCTAATGAGGAGAGGAAGAGGAAGGCACCCCGGAGGAGGCATCTGGCTGACCAGGAGAGGAAGGCACCGCGGAGGAGGCCTCACGAGCGCTGTATGGAGCCGATCCGACAGAAGGGAAGGTAGGAGAGAAGTGTCTGGGCTGCCCCTCTCTGGGGCTGTCAATCAGTGTGGGGGGGGGATCAGGGGCTGCAGCTGCAGGGAGAGGCAAAGCTACCACCATGCCACAACGTTTTCTGCAGCCAGCGACCAACAACATTTTTTTTTTATGAGAGAGAGCCACCCCACCCCCCATCCATGTTCCTGCAGCATCCCTCAGCCACAGCCAGAGACTCATCTTTATATCCACCCCTGCCCAATCCCCCCCACTCCATTCTTCCTGATCATGTGTCACTAACATTAAGGACAGCTCAGTCCTTTGCCAGTGTCCCAGTGTATCTACCTGTGATTGGCAGCCCCTGACCCCTCCCTCCACCCTGCCCTTACCCCTGCCTATGCAGGGCTCCACTGAGGGGGAAGTTGGGAGGTCCCAGTCCAGGGCTTATCCTCTGCCATAGTGGGCCGGGTGCTCCGCATCCTGAGCTGGCACTGCCTGCTGATTGGCTTCTCCACTGCTACCTCCCTCACCGACACCAGCACTGAGATAGAGAACACTGACACCAGCACCGAGATAGAGAGCACTGACACCAGCACCGAGATAGAGAGCACTGACACCAGCACCGAGGTAGAGAGCACTGACACCAGCACCAGGATAGAGAGCAATGACACCAGCACCGAGATAGAGAGCACTGACACCAGCACCGAGATAGAGAGCACTGACACCAGCACCAGGATAGAGAGCACTGACACCAGCACCGAGATAGAGAGCACTGACACCAGCACAGAGATAGAGAACACTGACACCAGCACCGAGATAGAGAACACTGACACCAGCACCGAGATAGGGAGCACTGACACATGCACCGAGATAGAGAGCACTGACACCAACACCGAGATAGAGAGCACTGACACCAGCACCAGGATAGAGAGCACTGACACCAGCACCAGGATAGAGAGCACTGACACCAGCACCAGGAAAGAGAGCACTGACACCAACACCGAGATAGAGAGCACTGACACCAACACCGAGATAGAGAGCACTGACACCAACACCGAGATAGAGAGCACTGACACCAACAACGAGATAGAGAGCACTGACACCAGCACCGAGATAGAGAGCACTGACACCAGCACCAGGATAGAGAGCACTGACACCAGCACCAGGATAGAGAGCACTGACACCAGCACCGAGATAGAGAGCACTGACACCAACACCGAGATAGAGAGCACTGACACCAACACCGAGATAGAGAGCACTGACACCAACAACGAGATAGAGAGCAATGACACCAGCACCGAGATAGAGAGCACTGACACCAGCACCAGGATAGAGAGCACTGACACCAGCACCAGGATAGAGAGCACTGACACCAGCACCGAGATAGAGAGCACTGACACCAACACCGAGATAGAGAGCACTGACACCAACACCGAGATAGAGAGCACTGACACCAACACTGAGATAGAGAGCACTGACACCAGCACTGAGATAGAGAGCACTGACACCAGCACCAGGATAGAGAGCACTGACACCAGCACCAGGATAGAGAGCACTGACACCAGCACCGAGATAGAGAGCACTGACACCAGCACCAGGATAGAGAGCACTGACACCAGCACCAGGATAGTAAGCACTGACACCAGCACTGAGATAGAGAGCACTGACACCAGCACCAGGATAGAGAGCACTGACACCAGCACTGAGATAGAGAGCACTGAGATAGAGAGCACTGACACCAGTACTGAGATAGAGAGCACTGACACCAGCACCAGGATAGAGCACTGACACCAGCACTGAGATAGAGAGCACTGACACCAGCACCTAGATAGAGAGCACTGACACCAGCATCGAGATAGAGAGCACTGACACCAGCACCAGGATAGAGAGCACTGACACCAGCACTGAGATAAGAGCACTGACACCAGCACCAGGATAGAGAGCACTGACACCAGCACTTTAAAGCTCTTATTATATGTGAGTGTGGTAATCTGTTTTTCAATGGCATTAGTTCATTTTTTTTTTGAGGGGGGGGCCCATACAACATTTTGCTATGGGGCCCTGTGATTTCTAGTTACGCCCCTGACAGGAATAACAAATTATTCAAAAATGAATTAACGTAACTTAACGCATTTGCTGGTGTACTTGTACTTGTGCAAATGCTCCCGATGCCTAGTCTGATACCTGAACACTCAACAGATGATCAGTCCGGCGCCGGGGGAAGTTATAATCACTGATCTTCCTGGGTGGCTTTCAAAAAAGCAGCTGACTGCAGCTTTTTCTCCTCTCTCCTCCACAGCTTTCAGCTGCTTTATTGAAAACCACACAGGGAGATTGGTGATTATAACTTCCCCCTCCGCCGCACCAATCGTTCCTGAGTGTCCCCTGTATCCTCCTCCGGCTTCCCTCTGTATCCTCCTCTGTGCAGAGAGCGGAGGAAGGAGCCGGTAAATATGACATTTACCAACTCCTTCCTTTTCTGAATGCAGAGTCAGTGATCGCTGACTCTCCCCATTCATAATTGAGCATTGTAAACTGTGTTTACGATGCTTCAGTTTATGAATAGACATTAGCCGCTGTCTCCTGTTCATTCATCTCCAGTGCAACTGAGACTGCTGAGAAAGGGACTGGGGAATCTCTATCCTCAGTCCCTTTCCATGTCTTAAAGGGGAGATGTCAGGGGTCTGTTTAGACCCCTGAGATCTCATCAAAGCCCCCCTACCCTCCAACAGGGTTGAATAAAAAAAAAGGAAACATTGTAATAAATTATTTTAAAGTAAAACTGTAAAAATAATAAAAATTGAAATAAAAAAACACTGACACTGACTGTCCACTCCCCACCCCAAAAAAAGAAAGCATTGTAAACAAAAATATATATATACAGTATCTCACAAAAGTGAGACACATTTTTGTAAATATTTTATTATATCTTTTAATGTGACAACACTGAAGAAATGACACTTTGATACAATGTAAATTAGTGAGTATACAGCTTGTATAACAGTGTATATTTGCTGTCCCCTCAAAATAACTCAACACACAGCCATTAATGTCTAAACCGCTGGCAACAAAAGTGAGTACACCCCTAGGTGAAAATGTCCAAATTGGGCCCAAAGTGTCAATATTTTGTGTGGCCACCATTATTTTCCAGCACTGCCTAAACCCTTTGGCATGGAGTTCACCAGAGCTTCACAGGTTGCCACTGGAGTCCTCTTCAACTCCCCCATGATGACATCCCGGAGCTGGTGGATGTCAGAGACCTTGCGCTCCTCTACCTTCTATTTGAGGATGCCCCACAGATGTTCAATAGAGCTTAGGTCTGAAGACATGCTTGGCCAGTCCATCACCTTTACCCTCAGCTTCTTTAGCAAGGCAGTGGTTGTCTTGGAGGTGTGTGTTGGGGTTGTTATCATGTTGGAATACTGCCCTGCGGCTCAGTCTCTGAAGGGAGGGGATCATGCTCTGCTTCAGTATGCCACAGTACATGTTGGCATTCATGGTTCTCTCAATGAACTGTAGCTTCCCTGTGCCAGCAGCACTCATGCAGCCCCAGACCATGACACTCCCACCACCATGCTGGACTGTAGGCAAGACACACTTGTCTTTGTACTCCTCACCTGGTTGCCGCTACACACGCTTGACACAATCTGAACCAAATAAGCTTATCTTGGTCTCATCAAACCACAGGACATGGTTCCAGTAATCCATGTCCTTAGTCTGCTTATCTTCAGCAAAATGTTTGCGGTCTTTCTTGTGCATCATCTTTAGAAGAAGTTTCCTTCTGGGACGACAGCCATGCAGACCATTTTTTTTTTTTTTAACATAAGGAATGTTTAATGAAGCACAAGCATATTGCACTTGTAAATACAATACACATACAGTATACAGAATCTCAGTTTAACAGGATACACAAATTGTGTTGGTATAATCACAGAAAATAGGATAAGCAATGAATCATCATAACCAGGTTACTATCAAGATTTATCAAGATAGGAGCGGTTAGGAGCGGTTAGTTAAGCCTAGCCTAGCCTAACAGTAGACATCATATAAGCCAATATAGCTCATGTACAGGGAGACCATCATCAAACCCCAGGATCCCTCTATAGGATAAAGGTGGGAAGGGGGAAGGTAAAGGGGGAGGGGCAGGGGGGGGGGAAGAGGAGGGAGAGTGTCAGCAGTCCCATAGGGAATCGTCGGAGTATCATCAGGAGCCCCAAAGAAAAAGGGAAGGGAGGGAAGCATCAGAGGGAGGAGGGCTGAACCTGTAACCATCCGGGAGTAGCTGATACCCCAAGACATCCTTAGTTCCCATAGGGAGAGGCCAAGACTCACTTGACTGCCATCGGTCCACTAATCCACATAGGGAGAATACAACAATTTTATATCGTAAGATATCTAGCTTCCACCCATGCCGCCCATATTTTGTCGAACTTCTGGGGGCAGTTCCGGCCCATATAAGTGATTTTATACAGTGGTAGTACAGCATTTATTTGAGCACGCCACATCGATAGTGTAGAGGGATCTGAAAGTTTCTATTTGAGCAAGACCGTCTTCCTGGCGTAATATGCTGCATACAATACAAACAGCTTATAATGCTTAGTAGTAGCCAGGTTGTCAGCAATGCCTAGGAGAAAAACAAGTGGATCATTGTCTAGGTGGTGGCCTGCCACCCTGTTGATATCCGCCACCACTGCACGCCAATAGGTCTGAAGAACACGGCATGACCAAACCATGTGAAGAAAGGTCCCCACTGACTGCTTGCATTTAGGGCATGTATCCTCCACCCCATAGTAAATAATGGACAGTCCATGTGGGGTATAGTACACTCCATGCAGAAATTTCAGCTGCACAAATCGATCTTTAGCCGAAATCATAAGTGAGATGCATATCTGTAGCCCCTCTGTCCAATCCTCCTCAGTCAAGGCCGGGATGTCCTGTTGCCATTTAGTAAATAGTTTGAGCATTTTGGAAGTGTCTCTATAGGTAAGTCTAAAGTAAATAGAGGACAAAATCCGGTCTATGTGAGTGGCCGAGTCATGCAGACCAATTTGATACAGTAAACGGCGTATGGTCTGAGCACTGACAGGCTGACCCCCCCAGTGGAGGATTAAGGTGGTCATTGGCCCCTAGGCTACTTTTTGTGTGGCCCCCTCCTAAGCATGCTTTACCAGAAAATAAATTATTTAGTGCCATGTGTAAAAGGGTAGACCTATATTACACGCCTCAAGTGCAACTCTCAGGTCTACAGCCCAAACACATTCAAACATGAGCCTACTATAAACAGCAATGCCACAGAAAAAAAGCATTCAAATACACCTGCAAGCTGGTAACAGATTTTACCTTTGTAAACCAACAGTTAGGCCAAAAACTTCTGCAGCAGCTCCTGTTTAACTGAGGCAAAATCACAACATCCTGACAGAGACCATTCGAAACGCTGTGTAATATTCCAATAAAATAAAAGCCATACAAATACCATAAACAGCAGCAGCACATAAAAGCAAGCAATAATCAACAGCAGAACAATAATACGTTCCAACGGCAGGAAGTGCCAGCATCCATCGGCGCAGCCTGTCCATTGGACACCACTGCAATCCAGGAAACGGACCGGACTCCCAGGATATCCGGCAGCTTTTGCCAACATGCTTGTTCACTATGTACCTTTGTGAGTACCTTTTTACAGTTTTATTAAACTCCATGTTTTTTACTGCACTTAGAGTGGCGCCTTTGTTTCATTTTCAGAGTGCATATAACACGCACCCTAACATTAAGAGGAAAGTTTCAGGAAAAAAAACTTCCCACAGCCCCCTGCACAGTACACAGCCCCCCTGCACAGTACACAGACCCCCTGCACAGTACACAGACCCCTTTCCCTGCACAGTACACAACCCTCTGCACAGTACACAGCCCCCTGCACAATACACAGCCCCCTTTCCCTGCATAGTACACAACCCTCTGCACAGTACACAACCCTCTGCACAGTGCACAGCCCCCCTGCACAGTACACAGACCCCTTTCCCTGCACAATACACAACCCCCTGCACATAACACAGCCCCCTTTCCCTGCACAGTATACAGACCCCCTGCACATAACAAAGCCCCCTTTCCCTGCACAGTACACAGACCCATTTCCCTGCACAGTACACAGACATCTGCTTAGTACACAGACCCCTTTGCCTGCATATCACACAGGCTTCTTTCATTATAAAGCCTCCCTGCACTCCCAGGAGACCCCCAGTTTCCTGGGAAAGAATACTCTAAAGTTGAGAAAACATCACTGCCAGCCCTTTCTCATACACCGCTCCTCCTGTGTCACTCATTGTAAATCAAAGCTTCTAAATACCTCAATTAACGCCGTTCTTCATGACCCGGTCATGTGACTGCTCTCCTCTGCTGTTTCATTGATGGTCACATGACCGCTCTCCTCCTGCAATCAAAGGCTACACTCAGGAAGGAGGTGGAGTGGAAGTAGGAAAACGGCCAGACGGAGCGGCTTTAATTAAGGTATTAAGAGACTTCCATTTGCATTGAGAGTGACACATGAGGAGCTGTGCATGAGAAAGGGCTGCCAGTAATGTTTTCCCAACTTTAAAGTATGCTGGCAGTGCTGTTCCAGGGCCAGGAGAGGCGGTACAGCTGGCCTTGACACCCACCCCCCCCCCCCCAATGGGTGGCACCCGGAGCGGACCGCTCGATCCCCGCCCCCTGTTGGTAAAAAAACATTTATCCGCGTATTCGTATAACACGCAGGCATGGTTTTTATTCTACATATACATAAATATATATAAATTAATAAAAATATCATGGCCAATCGGGGGCCCTTGCACACGTGGGGCCCTAGGCTGCAGCCTAGACCAGCCTGTGCATTAATCCACCCCTGGACCCCCCACCCCTTCAACCTCTGCAACAATGCTGGCAGCACTCATATGTCTATTTCCCAAAGACAAAGTCTGGATATGACGCTGAGCACGTGCACTCAACTACTTTGGTTGACCATGGCGAGGCCTGTTCTGAGTGGAACCTGTCCTGTTAAACAGCTTTATGGTCTTGGCCATCGAGCTGCAGCTCAGTTTCAGGGTCTTAGCAATATTCTTATAGCCTAGGCCTTCTTTATGTAGAGCAACAATTCTTTTTTATCAGATCCCCAGAGTGTTCTTTGCCATGAGGTGCCATGTTGAACTTCCATTGACCAGTATGAGAGAGTGAGAGCAATAACACCAAATTTAACACACCTGCTCCCAATTCACACCTGAGACCTTGTAACACTAATGAGTCACATGACAGCAGGGAGGGGAAAATGGCTAATTGTGCCCAATTTGGACATTTTCACTTAGAGGTGTACTCACTTTTGTTGCCAGCGGTTTAGACATTAAAGGGGTTGTAAACCCTTGTTTTTTTTTTTAAATAACAAACATATCACACTTGCCTCCACTGTGCAGTTTGTTTTGCACAGTGTGGCCCCCAACCTCTTGTTCTGGAGTCCCCCGGCAGCGCTTGCGGCTCCTCCTTGCATCGGTAAACCCCCTGGGAGAAGTGCTCTCCCTGGGGATTACCTTGTGTTCACGCTCCCGGGTCCAGCATTTGTGTCCATAGACACAAAATTCCGGACTCGGCCACTCCCCCCGGCGTCGCATCATTGGATTTGATTGACAGCAGCGGGAGCCAATGGCTGGGCTGTTATAAATCAATCAACTTTGAATTTGATTAAACTTTGATTCGAATTCGAACTAAATTTAGTTTTATTACATTTATTTCAGATTCATTTAAATACGTTCCTATTGTGATTCCGAATTTTGGATTCAGGTGAATTATGAAATATTGAAATTTTTTTCCGAATTTCAATTCGGAACTAAACGGACTGTACATATCTAATAAAGGTGTTGCAGAAACGAGTGTGGGTGCAGCACGTGGGAGGATGTAGTTGGTGTCCTGCTTTTCAGTAACTCAATCTCTGCAAACAATATAGGCAATTGGCCGATATCCCCTTCACCAATCCCAGGATACAGTTTTAAACAAATTTCTTGGCAAAGGGCCCCCCTCAATCTCTCCCTGAAGCCTCCAGAAAATAGCGATGTGAGTGAATGGAGGATGGATGCTCCAGTCTCTCTCTGTGGCAGCTGTGCTGGTACTGGTGGTGTGACGGAATGATGTGCCACAGCAGGTGTCCTTGCTCTCAGTCCATCTGGCCAGGCTCCCCAGGGTTCAGGAGGGAACTGACTGAGGTCCTTTCTCCTCCAACTCTGGCCACCAAGAGCCCCAAACTTTCCCAGGCAGAACAGCAAAACTCCTTCTCCACTCCTCCTAGTGTCCCCCGTGAACTGTAGTTTTTATTGCCATCGTATAGAACACAACAGTCTCTTTAAGGGACTACAAGTCCCAATATACCATGCAGCAGCTCCAGTATCTGCCCCTGGCACTGATTGGACAAAGCAGCGACCGCAGGAGGGAGGGGGTAAAGCGGAAGCGAGAAGGCTGGGGGGTCAGGCACACATTACCCACTGCTATAGATGCAGGGCCGCTTTGAGTCCCAGTGTAACCGTGTTGGCGGGAGGGGCTGAGCGGGGGGGGCGCTGACAGTTGGCTACACAAGGTAATATCTAGTTTTGTAAAGACATTTGTGCTTTAGGTAAAGCCTTGACAAAATATATAGCCTGCCAATTACATTCAAATTATTGACCTAATTGGGGCATGAAATGTGTTTCTGTGCATCTTTCCTTTATATTGCTCAGTATTACACTATTAGAATCCTACTAACTGTCATTAAAGCGGAGCACCACCCAAAAAGGAAGTGCCGCTTATCTGCCCCCCCCTCCGGGGCCACATTTGGAACCTTTCGGGGGGGGGGGCATGTAACTAGTTTTGATAGGTACCCGCTCCCACTTGCAGGTAATCTCGCTGCAGTGACATCACTTGGAAGTTTGGCCCTCCTCTTCCTTCCCTCACCGCTGGGCCAATCACAAAGCGCATGCCCAGTAGGGAAGCCGCAAGGCTTCACTGCCGGTTTACCTTATAAGCAATGGCGGTGACAGCACCCGAAAGCCAATGGAAGAATCGGCTGAGGTACCAACAACATCTTTGGATTCCTGGACAGGTAAGTGTACTAATATTAAAAGTCAGCAGCTATATTTTTTGTAGCTGCTGACTTTTATTTTTTTTGAAGGAGCCTGGACCTCCTCTTTAAAGAGTATTTTAACACAAATACATTTTGCAGTCCACCAGTCCTTTGCTATGGTGGCTACATTAGTTTTTTTTTTCAAGCAATTTTTTTTTGTAATATTATTTGGTGATCCTGTTAGTAACACATTTTCAGTTCTAGATTGGCAAGGTGACGGGCAGACTTGCTGACCCGCCATCTTCAGAACAGTGCCTCATAGAAAAGAAGCAGAACTATTTTTTAGTAGGAGCTCAGCCGGTGATATTAACTGCACTCCACCCCTCTATTTCCCTGGACAGAGAAGAAATATGGTTTGTGGTGTACTTTATTATATTCTATTTTGTTCAAGTTAGTGCAATTCTCTTCATTTTACTGTTGCGTTGCCCACCAAGCATGTTCCATCCAAGTGAATGGGGTCGCTCTGCAAGCGCATTATTGTGCGGTAGTGACCAAGGGGTTAGAGCAGGCAGTGCAGAGGTGTTGTATTGCCTCTTCACCACCTGCTTTAACCCCTTGCACCCCACACTGGCATGCTGAAATCAGGTGCATTGCAAAACTAGATCACATAGTACAACCTGTCCTCACTGCATTGCTCCCATACTGAACAGCACCACAAGGTCAGTCTTTCCCTGTATAGATTACCTCTAGAAGGGAAGTGACACATGCACAGAGGAAGACATCCCACAGAAAGGAATGCTTAAAGTGGTTGCAAAGGTTCCTTCTTTAAAAAAAAAAATAACAAACATGTCATACTTACCTCCACTGTGCAGTTCGTCTTGAACAGAGTGGCCCCGATCCTCGTTTTCTGGGGTCCCTCGGTGGCTGTCTCAACTCCTTCCCACAACTTCCCACAACTCCTTCCCACAACCGTTAAACCCCCTCTGGGAAGCGCTCTCCGAAAGCGGGTTAGCTTGCGGGCGCGCTGTATCACTCGGCCCGCCCCCCAGCACACCACGTCATTGATTTGATTGACAGAATTGGGAGCCAATGGCTGTGCTGCTATCAATCATCCAATGAAAGAGCCGAGAAGCCTGGTCGAGAAGCCAGCGCATTCACAACGGAGGACTTTCGAGGGTTCAGGTAAGTAAACGGGGGGCTGAGGTGCCTCTAATCGTCGGATGTTTTTTCACCTTAATGCATATAATGCATTAAGGTGAAAAAACATGTACCTTTAAAGTGGTTGTAAAGTCACTGTGCATAATTACTGGAATCCCCTCTGTTATAGCAAGCTATGTTTGCTTCAAAAGTCAGAATAGCAAGAGGCCAAGACAAGATCAACACATAAAACTTAGGACTTATCAAGGTGCTTCTTGCCAGCTATATGTCAGCTCTTAACCTAATACAAGCCTGTGTATCACCGTGAGTCGGTAAGCACAATCTACAGCCACGGTGGTGGGGTTTTTCACTTCCCTCCCCCCCCTTTTTTTTGGTTGTTTATAAGTGCACACCTGGGTGATTGGTATGTTCGTATGTCCATGTCCAGTATTTAACATACTACACTATGGCCAGTCTTTTTTCTTGTGTTTGCTTTTTTCCTGTATCCATTGAGGGGATTTTGATCTGACCACGGACGGTGCTGTTTGGTCCAATACCCCAGAGGCCCCGGCAAGGGTTTTTTTGCCATCCGCATATTTCTTTGGAGTTCTGGTAAGAGCAATCATAGCTCATTTGGATCAGCATTTTACATTTATACTGAATACCTACCACGTGGGAAATTTGGACTTTATTCATTTGATTTGTGTATTTTGATAACCTTTTTTTTTTGGTGATAGATTGCATTATTTATCTACCTCAACACATATAACTTTTGTTTAGCGCAGTTTATATATATTTTTTCTGCTTTTGGTGTTGTCGCACTGTTTACTGCTGCTTATCCTTTTGTGCTTCTAGCGCGGAATTTTTTTTTTTGATTGCACAATGTATGTGTTTGTATAAAATTATGCAGCTAAATACCTTATTTCAGAGTGTCACTGTGCTATCACGTGACTTCTGGCCACTTCCCCATTCTGATGATTACAGTGGGAGGGGCTGAGATTCCCCTCTGATGTCAGCTGGGAGGAGAGGAGGAGAGCGTTGCTCAGAAATAAGGTATTTACAGTTGCAATAAAAAGTATGTGAACCCTTTTGGAAAGATATGGATTTCTGCATAAATTGGTTATAAAATGTGATCTGATCTTCATCTAAGTCACAACAATAGACAATCACAGTCTGCTTAAACTAATAACACACAAAGAATTAAATGTTACCATGTTTTTATTTAACACACCATGTAAACATTCACAGTGCAGGTGGAAAAAGTATGTGAACCCTTGGTTTAATAACTGGTTGAACCTCCTTTGGCAGCAATAACTTCAGCCAAACGTTTCCTGTAGTTGTAGATCAGACGTGCACAACGGTCAGGAGTAATTCTTGACCATTCCCCTTTACAGAACTGTTTCAGTTCAGCAATATTCTTGGGATGTCTGGTGTAAATCGCTTTCTTGAGGTCATGCCACAGCATCTCAATCGGGTTGAGGTCAGGACTCCAGAAGGCGTATTTTCTTCTGTTTAAGCCATTCTGTTGTTGATTCACTTCTATGCTTTGGGTCGTTGTCCTGTTGCAACATCCATCTTCTGTTGAGCTTCAGCTGGTGGACAGATGGCCTTAAGTTCTCCTGCAAAATGTCTTGATAAACTTGGGAATTAATTTTTCCTTCAATGATAGTAATCCATCCAGGCCCTGATGCAGCAAAGCAGCCCCAAACCATGATGCCCCCACCACCATACTTCACAGTTGGGATGAGGTTTTGATGTTGGTGTGCTGTGCCTCTTTTTCTCCACACATAGTGTTGTGTGTTTCTTCCAAACAACTCAACTTTGGTTTCATCTGTCCACAGAAAATTTTACCAGTACTGCTGTGGAACATCCAGGTGCTCTTGTGCAAACTGTAAACGTGCAGCAATGTTTTTTTTGGACAGTAGTGGCTTCCTCTGTGGTATCCTCCCATGAAATCCATTCTTGTTTAGTGTTTTACGTATCGTAGATTCGCTAACAGGGATGTTAGCATATGCCAGAGACTTTTGTAAGTCTTTAACTGATACTCTAGGATTCTTCTTCACCTCATTGAGCAGTCTGCGCTGTGCTCTTGCAGTCATCTTTACAGGAGGCCCACTCCTAGGGAGAGTAGCAGCAGTGCTGAACTTTCTCCATTTATAGACAATTTGTCTTACCATGGACTGATGAACAGCAAGGCTTTTGGAGATACTTTTATAACCCTTTCCAGCTTTATGCAAGTCAACAATTCTTAATCGTAGGTCTTCTGAGAGCTCTTTTGTGCGAGGCACCATTCATATCAGGCAATGCTTCTTGTGAAAAGCAAACCCAGAACTGGTGTGTGTTTTTTATAGGGCAGGGCAGCTGTAATCAACACCTCCAATCTCATCTCATTGATTGGACTCCAGTTGTCTGACACCTCAATCCAATTAGCTCTTGGAGATCTCATTAGTCTAGGGGTTCACATACTTTTTCCACCTGCACTGTGAATGTTTACATGGTGTGTTCAATAAAAACATGATAACATTTAATTCTTCGTGTGTTATTAGTTTAAGCAGACTGTGATTGTCTATTGTTGTGACTTAGATGAAGATCAGATCACATTTTATGAACAATTTGTGCAGAAATCCATACCGTTCCAAAAGGGTTCACATACTTTTTATTGCAACTGTAGCTGCATAATTTTAAGCAAACAAATACACTGTGCACCATAACGGAGGGGATTCCAGTAATTATACACAGTGACTTTACAGCCACAAGATATAGCAGCAGGAGGGGGGGGGGAGGCGGGGAGCAGATCGGTTCTCACATCACTGACTATTGAGCTGCCAGGCAGGGAGGGAGAGGGAGGAACTGTGGTTAGGACAGGATTAAAGTTCCTATAACTTGTTTCCTATAAAATTTAGTAACGGTGGTATAATGGCGTGTTGTTTAAAGGTACCTTAAAGGTACCTTCAAGTGCACTTGGGAAACATGGAGTCACACAGAGTCGTGCTTCACCCAGAATTCAGAGATTTTATTAATGTCTCAGTCATACTGTATTTACAAATGTACAAATTATAGAGAAGAGTCTTTGCAGTCTGGGGTCCAGTGCACTTCTGTCCACCGGTTCAGGTGCAATTCAGGCGCAAATTTTTGCATGAATTTGCACCTGAACCAGACCCAAAAATGCACAGGACCCTTTTGGAACCCGCACCAAGGGTGCCCCAGACATGTGAGAACCGGCTCCATTAAGAGCCAGTCGCACTCACGTTTTGCAAATTGTATTCGGTAAAAAACGCATCCAATTTGTACGTATGTGATCCCGACCTAAACCAATAAGAATACAGGATAATTGTGTAATGGCTATATAACATTTGTCTAACAATTAGATCATTATACTGGCAAGAAAACATGTTTTTTACAAAACTTTGGCCCCACTGACCACTAAGATATTATATATCTCATGTTATATATCATCTTAAATACTTCTTTTACAAGAACTGTGTATTTTGCCAGTTGTCCTATCATTTCTCAGAAATTATTGTTGATGTCATGTGCTATTGTGCAACAATCATCTGGACATAATCTTCACTAAAGGTTACACAGAAAATAAACATGATAATATTTAAGACATAGTTCTTAGCGAA
The DNA here is from genome assembly GCA_037952925.1 of Lithobates clamitans. NCBI lineage: Eukaryota > Metazoa > Chordata > Amphibia > Anura > Ranidae > Lithobates > Lithobates clamitans. Next base: position 971,230 of record JBBGZY010000310.1, read on the forward strand.
AGCATAACTCTATCCTTCATAGAACCTGCATGCAAACTTCTTCCTTTCAACCTGACCACGGTATCATGGATCAGCAGCCATGATTACTATGGTCATCACACCAAGGCTCCTTTCACACAGACTTCCTGATCAGGTCCGCCTGTCCATTTTTCAGGCAGACCTGATTGGAAGCTCCATTCACCTCTATGGAGCGGCGGATGTCAGCGGTGAAATGTCCACTGACATCCACCGATATCCGATCCGGTCCGTGAAATACAGATGGATGGTGGCCCTATTTTCCATCCGTCTGGAGAATCAGATTGGATGGGATCAGATGAAAACGGACAGGCGGTCTGTTTTCATACAACCTCCCCATAGAGGAGAGTGGGGCTCTGACAGGTCCATCTCAGCACAGTGAGCAAAGACGGACTTGTCATCTGCCTGCTTAGTTGGAATCAGAGGAGCGATCCTCCGCTAAGAAAAGTGAAGTTCGTCGGGCGCACTGCCCGTGTGAAAGAGCCATTAGGGAGACACAGGAACAGTTAGGATCAACCAGGTATTTTAAAGCATAGAATTGGACAAATAACATTGCAGAAGCACTGTGCTGTATATCGTGCTTTAACCACTTTGCGCCTGGCCTATAGCAAAATGATCACAATGTACACAGGACAAGCTGTTTATCAGCTTTTCCTCACTCGCGTCTGACAGACGCGAGTAGCGGAGAGCCAATCGGCTGCTCTCCTGACGGGGGGGTCTGAGCTGATTAATCATTAGCGCAGCCCCCCTGAGGATGCCCACCCAGGACCACTAGGGATGCTACCACGACCACCAGGGATGGCCACCACTGATGACCACCAGGTATGCCACCCATGGCCATCAGGGATGCGAAACTGTGTCCAAAATGTATGCCAATCAGTGTCCATATATGATGTCACACGGTGCCCATCAGTAGTGCCCATCAGTGTTGCATATTAGTGGCCATCATTGTTGCCCATCAATGCCACCTCATCGGTGCCCATCAGTGCCCGTCAGCCCCCCCGTTTTACTTACCTGACGCCTCGAAAGTCAGCTTCTCGTTCCCGACATCTATTCCTCCGCTCACCCTGGCCGCTGATTGGCTACAGTGGATGGATTGGATGGCAGCCATTGGCTCGCGCTGCTGTCAATCACATCCAATGACGCGGCGCGCTGGGGGGCGGGGACGAGTGATACAGTGAGCGGCTATAGCTGCCGGCTGTATCACGGGAGCGCGCCCGCAAGCACTAACCACCATGCGAGGGAGCTCGCATTAAGGTGGTTAATGCTTGCGGGGAAGAGCTGAAACAGCCGCCGAGGGACCCCAGAAGACCAGGTTCGGGGCCACTCTGTGCAGAACGAGCTGCACAGTGAAGGTAAGTATAACATGTTTGTTATTTAAAAAAAAAAAAATTTTACCTTTACAACCCCTTTAAGAGACCCAAAGGGAGCAAATAAGAAAAGTTCATTTTTGATAGGCAAGGAGGAGGCAATATGTTTTCTCCTCACTGCCTGTTATAACCCAGAAAAATCTGCACCTCAGTGCCACAATTGCATGCATTGCGGTGAAGCCCTATTCACATGGGGCAGCCACCTACAATGGCTAATTTGATGGTCTATTAAAAAAATATTCTTTTTAAAGAGTAACTCCACTTTTGTTTAGAAAAAAACATTCCCCCCTGGGTGATCTATGTACATTGCAAGGATTTTAACAAACTTTGTTGCAGATTCCTACTTTGTGTTATTCTGAAGAAACCCCTGTGTGTTTGTCTGTGTCCATGTGGTGAGACAATCTAATGGGTGTAGTTTCATATTTATAAATCAGCTGCTGCACCTGCAGGGCTCTAATGAGCGAAATTGCAGGGTCTGCATCCTTTCAAACGTGATTTCCTTTTGGGAGTATTTCACCAAAAATTGCATTTTTGTTGCAGGGGATGCCTGAAATCTAACTTATATCTTAGTGTAGACTTCTGGGAAAATCAGTGAGCCAATCACACCAGTAGAAAATGATGTTTCTGGGGGGCGTTCATGCTGTGTACAGAATACCTCCAGGTAGACATATTGCATTGAATTTTACAGAAAATGACAGAACTGCAGATTGAAAAGGAAAGGAAATGTTTAATAACATTTAATTACAATATGACTTGTGTTCAATTGCATATACTATATTATTTTAATTTTTTTGCCATTTTGTTTCCCAACGAAAGTGGAGTTACCCTTTAGGCAGTTACCATACTCTGATCTGGAATTTCATCAGGTGTACATTAGATAACAAAAATATAGTCCTAAACAAAAGGTTACACATAATTATACTTGGCAAAGTATATAGACTTAATTGACGGCCCTACCTTTCTATGGAAACCTTTTTAAAATGCTACAAGGCCAGCGACTGACACTTTAGCTCTATTTCTATAAATAGAAAGTCTTTTTCCCCTTTAAGATAGAAAGCACGCTGTTCTAATCTATAACTCATAATTACAATCCAGCCGGCAGATTCAGTTTGTCAGGGCAGGTTATAATTGCAAATGCGTGATTAATTATTGAACGGGTGGCTTGTCATATTTGCACGGATTTATGGATCATCGATAGAAAGATGACAGAACAAAGGAAGGTGTGTATTTATCAGGGCAAAACACGCTAGTAAGCCAAACAAACAAATCACACACAGGTGACTGATATCAAAAGATTTTGTGTTCAATTGAAAAAAAAAGGGACTTTTCATACAGTACAACACCATCACAAAGTGTAACGGGTTTGGTCAATTTTATGTAAACGTATATAAACCAAAGAATACAAAAATGTAATGCGCAATATCAGTCCTTAGATGGCTGCATTTTTTTTAGGCTTTTTTTCCTTTATTTTTACCTGGTGATCCTGCCAGTAACACATGCCCTGTCCTGATGGTTCCAATGGTCATTTTCCATGCAGTGATGGTTCCCTAGGACAGAGCTACAGAACATCCCCATCTTCTTCTCCTTATAACATGGAGAGGATGGGGGTTGCAGTCTTCAGAGATAGCTGGGGACATTGCTAACTGACCCACTTACAAGATTTCTGGAAAACCAGATATAACAAAATACTTTCAACGGTATATTTGAGAGGCCAAAAGGTAACCAAAACAGAGAAGTTCATTATTTACATGCCCTTTCAGCCAACACAGAGGTTGATATAATTCCCTTAACCTAGATGAAACTTCATCCTCAACATCAATCCTCTTCTACATGGCCTGGGGCAAAATGAAACATTTATTTGCCAATATTCAATGATGGCTTTCAAAAGTAGTATTGACATATAATATCAAAGCTGTATGTACAGTGCCTTGAAAAAGTATTCACCCCCCTTGGCTTTTTACCTATTTTGTTATATTACAGACTTTAGTTCAATGTTTTTTTAATCTGAATTATATGTGATGGATCAGAACACAATAGTCTAAGTTGGTGAAGTAAAAATAGAAAAATATATACATAAATCTATTTTTCAGAAATAAAAAACTGATAATTGCCATCTGCGTATGTATTTACCCCCTTTGTTATGAAGCCCATAAAAAGCTCTGGTGCAACCAATTACCTTCAGAAGTTACATAATTAGTGAAATTATGTCCACCTGTGTGCAATCTAAGTGTCACATGATCTGTCATTACATATACACACCTTTTTGAAAGGCCCAAGAGGCTGCAACACCTAAGCAAGAGGCACCACTACCCAAACACTGTCATGAAGACCAAGGAACTCTCCAAACAAGTAAGGGACAATGTCGTTGAGAAGTACAAGTCAGGGTTAAGTTCTAAAAAAATATCCAAATCTTTGATGATCCCTAGGAGCACCATCAAATCTTTCATAACCAAATGGAAAGAACATGGCAAAACCTGCCAAGAAACGGCCGCACACCAAAACTTACAGACCGGGCAAGGGGGGCATTAATCAGAGAGGCAGCACAGAGACCTAAGGTAACCCTGGAGGAGCTGCAGAGTTCCACAGCAGAGACTGGAGTATCTGTACATAGGACGACAATAAGCGTTAAGCTCCATAGTTGGGCTTTATGGCAGAGTGGCCAGAAGAAAGCCATTACTTTCAGCAAAAAAAAAAATGGCACGTTTTGAGTTTGCGAAAAGGCATGTGGGAGACTCCCCAAATGTATGGAGGAAGGTGCTCTAGTCTGATGAGACAAAAATTGAACTTTTTGGCCATCAAAGAAAACCCTATGTCTGGCACAAACCCAACATATCACATCACGCAAAGAACACCAGTGAAACATAGTGGTGGCAGCATCATGCTGTGGGGATGTTTTTCAGCAAGGACTGGGAAACTGGTCAGAGTTGAGGGAAAGATGGATGGTGCTAAATACAGGGATATTCTTGAGCAAAACCTGTACCACTCTGTGTGTGATTTGGGGCTAGGACAGGGGGTTCACATTCCAGCAGGACAATGACCTCAAACACACTGCTAAAGCAACACTTAAGTGGTTTAAGGGGAAACATGTAAATGTGTTGGAATGGCCTAGTCAAAGCCCAGACCTTAATCCAATAGAAAATCTGTGGTCAGACTTAAAGATTGCTGTTCACAAGCGCAAACCATCCAACTTGAAGGAGCTGGAGCAGTTTTGCAAGGAGGAGTGGGCAAAAATCCCAGTGGTAAGATGTGGCAAGCTCATAGAGACTTATCCAAAGCGACTTGGAGCTGTGATAGCCGCAAAAGGTGGCTCTATTGACTTTAGGGGGTGAATAGTTATGCACATTGACTTTTTCTGTTATTTTGTCCTATTTGAACAACATCTTCAAAGTTGTGGGCATGTTCTGTAAATTAAATGATGCAAATCGTCAAACAATCCATGTTAATTCCAAGTTGTTAGGCAACAAAACACGAAAAATGCCAAGGGAGGTGAATACTTTTGCAAGGCACTGTATTTATGATATAATGCACAGCCAAAGAACTGGTGCATTTAGTCCTTACCCCTTCCAAGATCACCATCTCCCAGCTTCCGAAGCTACGCAAACAATTGTTTAATCGGTAACACATTAAGCACAAAATAAAGCATGTTGTTTCACGTTAAATATTTATTTTGTGGATCTGCGTAGCATTTGGCAGTGGCTAAATCCAAACAGTACAGTTCTTAGTCTCGCACAGCTGCTGATATGTGCGTTTGAAAAATGAAATTTGTGTGAGGAGCAAACAGAGAACTGAAAATACTGCAACATCTCCTGCTCCGGGCCGTCTGTCTGTTATAGAAATATGGGGCAGAGGAGTCACCAGCTGGGCCCAACGCACTTCACACGGCCTCCAAGGCCGGAGCGGAGGCTGTTTTGGCTAAATATAAATACTAATAGGGAAGGGGCTGAGTAATCACAGACGGCTGACCTGTAACATGACGCATCTTAGGCTGGCCATACATTATATAATTTTCTTGTACAATTTTCCTTTAAAGTTACCAAAACCGTATAATATGATATCAAACCTAAACACTTTCAATTTGTATGCAAGCAGGCAGGCTCTGGTACTGTATAGTTGAAGGTAAATCTAAAGGAAATTGAATAAGAAAATGAGATAGATAGAAAGATAGATAGATAGATAGATAGATAGATAGATAGATAGATAGATAGATAGATAGATAGATAGATAGATAGATAGATAGATAGATAGATAGATAGATAGATAGATAGATAGATAGATAGATAGATAGATAGATAGATAGATAGATAGATAGATAGATAGATAGATAGAGCAGGTCACAGTATTGAACCGTATTGGTTTGTCTCTTCAGTGTGAGTCCTTGAGCTATAGGTGTAATCTGATTTCCCTTGGTCTCATTCAGCACAGTATCTATTTAAAACAATTTCATAAAAACAATTGTTTTTGCTTAAAGCTTCCCATCCTCTGTCTTTAACCCTTTCGCTGGGAGAGCCATTTTTGCGTTTTTTTGCTTACATGTTTAAAAAATCATTTTAGGCCTGAAGATTACCTAAAACCCCAAACATTATATATGTTCTCAAAGCTGACACCCTAGAGAATAAAGTAGAGGTAGTTTCAATTTTTCATGTCACTTGATATTACCGCAAAGGTCTAGGAAATGCAAAATTTCAGTAGAAATCACACTAAAAAGAATTTTAGGGCAAACAAATGCAATAAACAACTCACTTTTTTGGTAAAATATAAAAGACGAGGTTGCACCAAGTAAATAGATACCCAATATGTCAAACCTTAAATTTGAGTGTGCCTGTGAATTGGTGACATACTTCAGTACCCTACATTTTCTATATGAAATGCTTCAAAAGCCCCCTATAGGTCATTAGTTTAGTGTTATGGAGGAGGTCTTGTGCTAGAATTGTTGCTTTCACTCTGGTGTGCGCGGCGATATGTAACATGTGTATTGCAATCAATGTTTTCATGTATAGGTTCCCCTAAGGCGCGCGTTTACGTTTGCACGTGTGTATATGTGGGGGTGGCGGCCTCAAAATTTTCTGGGTGGGGGGGATGTTATGTGATTGGGTGTAACTTAGTTTTGGGTGGAGGAACTTAACTGGTCTGCGCAGAGTCCTGACCTCAACCCGATAGAACACCTTTGGGATGAATTAGAGCGGAGACCTCACAAACGCACTTCTGGAGGAATGGTCAAACATTCCCATAGACACACTCCTAAACCTTGTGGACAGCCTTCCCAGAGGAGTTGAAGCTGTTATAGCTGCAAAGGGTGGGCCAACTCAATATTGAACCCTCCGGACAAAGACTGGGATGCCATTAAAGTGCATGTGCATGTAAAGGCAGGTGTCCTGATACTTTTGGTAATATAGTGTATGTCTTGGATACTCTAATGCCCTGTACACATGGTCGGATTTTCCGATGGAAAATGTGTGACAGGACCTTGTTGTCGGAAATTCCGACCGTGTGTAGGCTCCATCACACATTTTCCATAAAAATTTCCGACACACAAAGTTTGAGAGCTTGCTATAAAATTTTCCGACAACAAAATCCGTTGTCGGAAATTCCGATCGTGTGTACACAAATCCGACGCACAAAGTGTCACGCATGCTCAGAATAAATTAAGAGATGAAAGCTATTGGCTACGTGTTTTACGTCACCGCGTTCAGAACGATCGGATTTTCCGACAACTTTGTGTGACCGTGTGTATGCAAGGCAAGTTTGAGCCAACATCCGTCGGAAAAAATCCATGGATTTTGTTGTCGGAATGTCCGATCAATGTCCGACCGTGTGTACGGGGCATTACAGTAACATGTCCCCGATATAATTCTCTACTCACCTTTGTGTGTCCCAACACCTCCTATTACATTCTCCATCATATGAATCAAATAAAAATCCAGCACTGATTATGGTAGCCCTTCATAATGGGCACAGCAGGTGTGCAAGCCTGGAAGCTCAGTGCAGAGAGTCTGTGAAGAATATTAGAAACTGTTCAGTACTTACCTAAATCTAAATGGTCAGTTTTGGTTGGCCTCACCCTTTTAATACTCAGGCACAGACAGACAGAATCAAAAGCGACAGTATATGTTGCAGCTGTTTCAGGACTTTTTTTTTTCTTGCTAATTTTCACTTCTTCCTGTGAAAACACCTTCACAGAAAAATAAAAACTAAAAGTGAAAATTAAAATGATAACTCTATAAAGACCTATGTGGTACACACAAAATTAAAAATAATAGCAGGGAACAATAAAGGGAGGATCGGTGCATCCAAGCAAACTTTGATGTCCCTCGTTATCTGAATGATCAGAGAATCTCCTCTATTATTTCCTTCTCGAACCTGTGACTGAAGGAATAAAAATGTCTAATTACTCGCAATCTATTTACAGCAAATCATAAAAAGCCTTTGGTCTTTGCCAGCACTGAAAAACATCGAAATTAGATTAAAACCTCTGTTGTATTGTCATAATCAGAGTGATCGTTTTAAAGCATTTTTGTAAGCCAATTACTGACTGCCCTACTTTATGGAATCACAGTCCAAGCATGGAATGAAATAGCCAATTTTCTTTTTCTTTTGATTATGAAAGTAAACCTCTACTTCTGTTGAGGAGAAAATGTACTTACATTGCAAGTAACCCTTTCACACTTGCCTCTGTTACGTAGTTTCTGAGTAGAAATGAACAAACAAAAAAATACCAAAAATATAAAAAAAAACCTGACAGGCTGCACTGCTGGGCACTGATGAGGTTGCACTGATGAGGCTGCACTGATGAGGCAGTACTGATGGGCACTGATAAAGAGGCACTGAAGAGTCTGCACTGATAACGTGGCATTGATGGGTACAGATATGCTGCTCTGATATGCAGCACTGATGGGCACTGATATGCTGCACTGATGGACACTGATATGCAGCACTGATGGACACTGATATGCTGCACTGATGGGCACTGATATGCTGCACTGATGGACACTGATATGCAGCACTGATGGGCACTGATATGCTGCACTGATGGACACTGATATGCAGCTCTGATGGGCACTGATATGCTGCACTGATGGACACTGATATGCAGCACTGATGGACACTGATATGCTGCACTGATGGACACTGATATGCTGCACTGATGGACACTGATGGGGCTGTGCTGATAATCAGTGTCCTGATTATTAGTATAAATGCCCCTGTCACCACAGGAAAGCCGGTTATCAGCTTTTTTTTTTCCTCAGACACTGACCGCACTGAGGAAAGGAAAAGATGATAGCCGGCATTTGTTTACATGTGATCAGCTGTCATTAGACACAGCTGATCACATGGTAAAGAGCATACGTCATCGGCTCTTTACCACATTCGGTGATGAACTGTGTGCGGGTAAGCATGAGCGTCAAAAATGGGTGGACGTCATATGACATCCTCCCAGAACAAGTGCGGTCCTGCCTGACCATCATTTTACAATACAACTGGTGGGAAGCAAAGGATAAGTTCACTTTTTGTAACATGTTACATGTTACACTCATATTCAGGGTATAACATGTTACTGTACAGTCCCCCCATAGTAACAGCGATCTCCACCCGACTGGCCACATCATTCATTCACAGTTCTGTGAATGTGAAAACTACAAGTACCGACAGCCTTTGTAGCTGTTGGCTTGTAGCTCTCAATGAACTACCAGGGCGCTGTTGATTCTTCCTGTAAATGTGAAACTGCTTGCCCTGGCAGCTAGCTTACCCTGGTAGCTTACTCTGGCAGTTTTGCAGCTTGCATGGCACTTACGATCTTCTGATCATGGGTACAATGCTTTCCATGTTCCTACAAAAAAATAGTAAATGCACATGCATTTATTTATCTATTTTAAAACACAAACACAAAGAACATTTAGGGTCCTTTCACACAGGCGGTCCGCCCGGCGGACTCCACTTTTCTCAGCGGGGGATTGATCCGTCGATCCCTGCTGAGCAGGAGGATGACAGGTCCGTCTCTGCTCACTGTGCAGAAACGGACCCGTCAGAGCCCCGCTCTCCTCTATGGGAAGATCGGATGAAAAAGAACCGCCTGCCCGTTTCCGATCCTCCAGACGGATGGAAAATAGGGTCACTATCCTTATAGATTTCACGGACAGGATCGGATCGGATAGCAGCGGGTGTCAGCGGACATGTTATCGCTGATATCCACTACTCCATGGGAGTGAATGAAGGCTCCAATCAGGTCCGCTTGAAAAACTTACAGGTGGACCTGATCGGAAAGCACACGTGAAAGGGCCCTTACAGATCAATTTATACACCACCAAACATTCTCTGGTGATTAATCCCCCCCCCCATTAAAAAACACTCAAAATAAAGAAAAATGAGCTTATCATATTTTGCCTTAGCAACTTAATGAGTGAAATTGAGATTTTCCGCTACATGACCAGTGTAGATAAGATATCCCACCTTCAGAAGACTGCCACCATTATCTTACTCCAAAACCCGTCCCACTTATCATTACCTATGTATTAACGAGACCACACTTGAACTGGAGTATAACTGGTCATAGCAGCCTATATATTCACAAACATTTAAAATTATATAAACATTTAAACCATAACAGAAAATTCCATAATCTCAGTTGCTCCCCCTAGTGGTCTTTGACAGGACTTCCCAACATAACTGCTTTCCACTTCCACACTTTTCCGATAAAATATAAGTAAACCCAAAATCCATTTTTCAGTATGTTCATCTCGCTGTATACAGTTTACCAAAAAATTTTTTGTGAATCTGTTGTGAAGTTTCTAACCTGGAGTAATAGCACTTTCTGTTGTAGGCTGTCAACACTAAGCCACTACCTCGCAATTAGTAGCAGGGTCGTCAGCTTGCTGAGAGCTCTCTTTCAATTGGCCATTGAGCTTCCTACCAGGCCTGTAGAAATATTTGTCCACTGGAGCAAATAAAATGAATGGAGTAGACTTCAATTATGTGGTCATCTCAAGCTCCCATACCTTTTATCTTAGGTCTTTCCCTAATGCAGCAGCCCATCCCAAGAGATCTGCATGATACAGAAGAAGGTTCAGGGGACATATAAAATCCATTAGCAATCTTCACACGCAAGGGGAACAATGAGTACAAGTTTTCTTTAAATTTAGAATAAAGTGACATGTTTCCTTTAAGCGGATTGTAAAAGCACCCGAGAGCTCCTTATAATGACATTGCTTTGCTGTGCTCGATGCTGATAGAATATCGAGGAAAAATGCAGCGTATAAATAAATAAACGCCAAATAAAATGTGAAGGGATTTTATGCCCATAATTAGTCTTTTAATTGGTGTGTTAGCGAGTGGGTAAGGAGAGGTGACTGAGGAGTGAGGAGCTGTCAATCCAGAGGTAGAATTTAAAGGTAAGTAATAAGGAGTCAGATTATTATGGAGTTGGAATTAATTGAATGTGATAAGCGCTGAGCTGCTAAACTGCAATCATAATGAACTTGTTCTAACTTCATCATTCAGAGAGGAGAGCTGGCACCCTGAATACAGAGGAAGACAGAGTTTTCTTAATAAATAAGGGAACTTGGATTTGTTGTTCTGTAACGTTCAGCATTGCTACATTAAAAGAGAATTCATATACTGTATGTATCCTCAGAGTCATCAGGAATCCAAAGAGCAAGAGGGCATTTTTTTTGTTTAAAGTGGAGCTAGCATCCGGTATATTGTATCATTTTAAGTGCACTTCCCCTGACAATGCTTTAATCTGCTTTTATCCCCAGAAGGATGGAGTCATCTTTGTTTAGACATCATCCGAAGCCAGCATCTACTTCCTTGACTGATTAGCCAGCTCAGAGATGACATAATCATGTAAATCATGACTCCAATTTTGTGGGGAAATATATGCAGCATAATTCTCAATTCTCTTGCAAATTCCATGCCCTGGCTTTACAAGGTAACTAACCTTGCTTGCCTACTGGAGATACCTGATAAGTCCACAGGAGAACCAAGATGTATCTTTTATATTCAAGTGCCCACCTTCACTCATAGATGACTACTAGGGATGAGCTTCGTGTTCGAGTCGAACCCATGTTCGACTCGAACATCGGCTGTTCGGTCGTTCGCCGAATTGCGAACGATATGGGCCGTTCGTGCCAAATTCGTGTGGCGCGTCACGGCCCATAATTCACTGCGGCATCGCAGTGCATTGCTGGCTGATGATTGGCCAAGCATGCACTATGACCCGCATGCTTGGCCAATCACAGCGCCGCTTGAACAGAGAGCCGTAATTGGCCAAAGCCAAGGAGGCTTTGGCCAATTATGGCTCAGGGGATTTAGTACACGCCCCACACTATATAAGGCCGCCTGCACGGCGGCCCTGTGTAGTGTGTTCCGGTGTGCTGAGAGATAGAGAGAGAGAGAGACAGTGTCATTTCATTTGAGTTAGCTAGATTAGGCAGGACAGTCAGTCAGTTAGCTGCACTTACAGTGTATTGTGTATATATATGCATCCCAGGTGTTGCATATATATATATATATATACACTGTATTCAGTTTAGCTAGATCCGTTCCTGTTATCTTCCTACTGACAGGCAGGCTTGTCTTGTTACAGTATTTACAGCTACCTGAAGAAAATTACTGGTGTTCTTTTGATCCTATTAGTACCACAGTCAGGCAGCTAGACTATTTACAGTTAGTGCAGTGCGTCCTGCTCACAGTGTTCAGCTAGATCCGTTCCTGTTATCTTCTTACTGACAGGCAGGCTTGTCTTGTTACAGTATATAAAGCTACCTGAAGAAAATTGCTGGTGTTCTTTTGATCCTATTAGTACCACAGTCAGGCAGCTAGACTATTTACAGTTAGTGCAGTGCGTCCTGCTCACAGTGTTCAGCTAGATCCGTTTCTGTTATCTTCCTACTGACAGGCAGGCTTGTCTTGTTACAGTATATACAGCTACCTGAAGAAAATTACTGGTGTTCTTTTGATCCTATTAGTACCACAGTCAGGCAGCTAGACTATTTACAGTTAGTGCAGTGTGTCCTACTCACAGTGTTCTGCTAAACCTACAAGTTAGTGGGGTGCGTCCTGCTCACAGTGTTCAGCTAAACCTACAAGTTAGTGGGGTGCGTCCACCTCACAGTGTTCAGCTAAACCTACAAGCTAGTGGGGTGCGTCCTGCTCACAGTGTTCAGCTAGATCCGTTCCTGTTATCTTCGTACTGACAGGCAGGCTTGTCTTGTTACAGTATATAAAGCTACCTGAAGAAAATTGCTGGTGTTCTTTTGATCCTATTAGTACCACAGTCAGGCAGCTAGACTAATTAAAGTTAGTGCAGTGCGTCCTGCTCACAGTGTTCTGCTAAACCTACAAGTTAGTGGGGTGCGTCCTGCTCACAGTGTTCAGCTAAACCTATAAGTTAGTGGGGTGCGTCCACCTCACAGTGTTCAGCTAAACCTACAAGCTAGTGGGGTGCGTCCTGCTCACAGTGTTCAGCTAGATCCGTTCCTGTTATCTTCTTACTGACGGGCAGGCTTGTCTTGTTACAGTATATAACGCTACCTGAAGAAAATTGCTGGTGTTCTTTTGATCCTATTATTACCACAGTCAGGCAGCTAGACTATTTACAGTTAGTGCAGTGCATCCTGCTCACAGTGTTCAGCTAAACCTACAAGTTAGTGGGGTGCGTCCACCTCACAGTGTTCAGCTAAACCTACAAGCTAGTGGGGTGCGTCCTGCTCACAGTGTTCAGCTAGATCCGTTCCTGTTATCTTCTTACTGACAGGCAGGCTTGTCTTGTTACAGGAAATACAGCTACCTGAAGAAAATTGCTGGTTTTCTTTTGATCCTCGTAGTACCACAGTCAGGCAGCTAGGCTATTTACAGTTAGTGCAGTGCGTCCTGCTCACAGTGTTCAGCTAAAACTACAAGTTAGTGGGGTGCGTCCTGCTCACAGTGTTCAGCTAAACCTACAAGGTAGTGGGGTGCGTCCTGCTCACAGTGTTCAGCTAGATCCGTTCCTGTTATCTTCTTACTGACAGGCAGGCTTGTCTTGTTACAGGAAATACAGCTACCTGAAGAAAATTGCTGGTGTTCTTTTGATCCTATTAGTACCACAGTCAGGCAGCTAGACTATTTACAGTTAGTGCAGTGCGTCCTGCTCACAGTGTTCAGCTAAACCTACAAGTTAGTGGGGTGCGTCCACCTCACAGTGTTCAGCTAAAGCTACCTGTAGAAGGTTTGTGGTGTTCTCATACTACAGGCAGGCAGTTGATTTTGCTAGCTGCAGTATCAGTGCATACATATATATATATATATATATATATATATATATATATATATATATATATATATATCCCAGCTTAGTGCAGCTACAGGCCATTAGTATGTCTGGAAGGCCAACAAGGAGAGGCAGACAGTCACAAGCCAATAAGAGAGGGCAAGCAGGCTCTGTGTCTAGTGCTGGTCGTGGAGACGGTGCATCCTCATCAGCACGTGGCCGTGGGACACGCTTGGCCTTTTTTTCGGCAGCTGGCCGTGTTGAGCCGCAACATGCGGAAGACTTGGTCGAATGGATGACCAAGCCGTCCTCATCCTCCTCATCTTCTCTCACCCATGCCCAGGGTACTTTGTCTGGCAAAGCAGCGGCCTCTTCCCTCGGCTCAATGTCATCAGTGACTCCTTCCCTAGCCCCACCATGTCCTCCTGAGGAGTCCCTCAAACTGTTTGACCACAGTGTTGGGTACATGCTCCAGGAGGATGCCCAGCGTTTGGAAGTCTCTGATGATGATACTGAGCTCGATGAAGGCAGTAACATGAGCACGGACAGAGGGGGTGCCCAAGAAGGACAGCAATCTGGCAGTCATGCTCCCCCTGCTGCAGCATACTGCCAGGTTTGCTCCAGTGATGAGGAGGGAGGGGATGATGAGGTCACTGACTCAACGTGGGTGCCTGATAGAAGAGAGGAGGAGGAGGAGGAGGAGGAGGCGGCACATCACCAACGAGGCAGGATGCCCTCCAGGGGCCAGCCTAAGGGCAGCACATTGACTGCATCACACCCCAAAGCTCCACATGTGCAGGGCGCTGCAGTCTCTGCGCGTTATTCAAAAAGTTCTTTGGTGTGGGCCTTTTTAGAGACGAGTGCATCAGATCGCACCGCTGCTATTTGCAACATATGTCTCAAGCGTATCTCGCGTGGCCAAAACATCTCCCGCTTGGGTACCACATGCTTGACCAGACATATGTTGACCTGCCATGCAGTTCGTTGGCAAGCGTATCTAAAAGACCCACACCAAAGAACAAAGAGGACCTCTCCTTGCTCCTCATCAGCTGAGATTTCCAATCCCACTAGACCTTCAATCCTCTCTGAGACCTGCACTGAGAGGAATGAAGGTGTAGAATTAGGTGTGTCACAGCCAAGTACTTGTGGGCAATCTGCTTTTGGTACACCGACGTCAGATTGTACCAGGCAAATTTCCCTGCCCCAGCTGCTGCACCGCCGAAAGAAGTTTGCTCCCAGCCATCCACATGCCCAGCGGTTGAATGCTAGCTTAGCAAAATTGCTAGCACTTCAACTGCTGCCTTTTCAGTTGGTAGACTCTGCCCTCTTCCGTGAGTTTGTGGAATGTACGGTTCCTCAGTGGCAGGTACCCAAACGCCACTTTTTCTCACGGAAGGCGATTCCGGCTCTCTACCGGCATGTGGAAGGCAATGTCCATGCCTCGCTGGACAGGGCGGTCAGCGGTAAGGTGCATATTACCGCTGACTCATGGTCCAGCAGGCATGGACAGGGACATTACCTAAGTTTCACGGCGCATTGGGAGACTCTGCTGGCAGCTGGGAAGGATGCAGGACAAGGTGCAGTAGTGTTGGAGGTTGTTCCGCCACCACGCCTCCAAAATGCTAATGATTGTGACACACCTTTCTCCTCCACCCCCTCCTCTTCTTCTTCCTCCATGGCCTCTTCCTGTGCTTTGTCCTCGGAACCAGCGGTGCTCCGTAGCCGTTCAAGGGGCTACGCAAGTACGCAGGCCAAAAGATGCCATGCAGTGCTTGAGCTGGTGTGCTTGGGGGACAGGAGCCACACTGGGGCAGAGGTTCTGTCAGCTCTGCAGGGGCAGGTTCAGAGGTAGTTGACGCCACGCCAACTTAAGGCAGGAATGGTGGTTTGCGACAATGGCACCAACCTCCTCTCTGCCCTCCGACAGGGACAAATGACCCATGTGCCCTGTTTGGCTCACGTCCTTAACTTGGTGGTGCAGTGGTTCTTGGGCAGGTACCCGGGCTTACAAGATGTTCTGAGGCAGGCCAGGAAAGTCTGTTTGCATTTCCGCCGGTCATATAATGCCAGTGCTTGGCTGACGGACCTCCAAAAGGAGTTTACCCTGCCCAAGAACCGCCTAATCTGTGACATGCCCACCAGGCGGAACTCAACGTTGGCCATGCTGCAGCGGCTGCACATGCAGCAGAGGGCCATCAATGAGTACCTGTGCGACTATGGCACCAGGACAGGGTCAGGGGAGCTTGGTTTTTTTTCCCCACGCCAGTGGACCATGATCAGGGATGCATGCACTGTCCTGTCACCATTCGAGGAGGCCACGAGGATGGTGAGCAGTGACAGTGCATGCATCAGTGACACTGTCCCCCTTGTCCACCTGTTGGAGCACATGCTGCGTGGAATAATGGACAGGGCACTTGAGGCAGAACAGAGGCAGGAAGAGGAGGACTTCCTTAGCTCTCAAGGCCCCCTTTATCCAGACAGTGTTCCTGCGTGCCCGCCGATCACACAGGAAGAGGACGAGGAGGAGGAGGAGGAAGATTGTGTCAGTATGGAGGTGGAGCCTGGCACTCAGCATCAGCAGCAGTCTTTAAGGGATCAGTCCCAAGAAACACATGGACTTGTACGTGGCTGGGAGGAGGTGGCTGCGGACCATGTCGTCCTTAGTGACCCAGAGGACTCCAGACCGAATGCCTCAGCAAACCTACGCTGCATGGCCTCCCTGATCCTGCAAAGCCTGCGGAAGGATCCTCGTATTCGTGGTATCAAGGAGAAGGACCAATACTGGCTGGCAACCCTCCTTGATCCACGTTACAAGGGTAAGGTTGTGGACCTTATCTTGCCATCGCAGAGGGAGCAGAGGATGAAACATCTTCGGGAGGCCTTGCAGAAAGGTCTGTGCAACGCGTTCCCAGAGACTGGGAGGTTACAAACTCCTGTTTCTGGACAACGTGTTGCTGAGGCTTCGGTCAGTCAAAGAAGGAGCGGTGGAGAAGGTGGCCGTCTGACCGATGTGTTCAGACAATTTTTTGGTCCCCAGCCTGAAGGTATGATCGGTTCCAGCAACCATCGCCAGTGTCTATAAAAACAAAAATGTGTCTGCGCTAGATGACAATACTAAAATAATATCACAATTATATAAACATGCAATAATAAGTGCTAAGTGCAAAGGTGAACATACATATATATCTATGTGCTGCAATAAACTACTGTTAGATCAGAAATAACCAATAGTGCATATAACCAAAGTGCAAAGTGCTGTATTAAACACATATAATGAGTGCCCAATCAGAAGAAAAACACTGACATTCCTCATATAAGTGTTTGAGGTTCAACCAGCATAAAAGCAAATTTGCATAAAGTGCTCAAAATAGTGTCCATAATCAGTGAAGCTCATCCATCTTGTTCTTCAAAAGTGTAGCACCATAAAACATGCCTTAGTGCCCTCCTGTGATCCCCATAAGCATATGCGCTCACCTTCCAACGTGTGACACAGTGTTTAAACTATGTCAAAAAGGGCTTTGGAGCCACTCCTGTGCTCAAATGGAATCAGCTGTGTGGACCTCCAGTGCTCCCAATCATGATATTATGCAAGAAAAAAGAAACTCCATAGCGCAGTACAGTTTAACAATAAAGGATATTTATTTAAATATATGGAACTCACCCCTTGCAGGGGTACTCACATGTTACAGGTGCGTCAGTGCACCCTTCTATATAAACTTTGCTCAGCCGATCGTAACAGTATGGCGTGCGGTGCGGTGTGTGCCTCCAAATCTCCTGCTATCTCTCTCTGCTGACAGCTCCGTCCAGGCCCCTCCCCTACGCGTGTTCGGCACCGGGATCACGTGCCTTCATCAGGGGGATATGTTCGGACGGACGCTCTGGGCACAATATATAGTCTCGGCGGCCATTTTGCCTAAGACCGCAGACACATCTAGTGACAGAACTGCAGTTGTGGTTATAGCGGCCATTTTCCCTAAGGCCGTACAGCAAATTAGTGGCAGACTGCAGTTACAATTATCAATAACTGACAATCGGATATCAGCAACTGTCAATGCTGCTAATCAAGGTATTGGAAAGTTTAGAGGCCAACAATATAGTATAAAAATGAATATTGATTATATAAAAATAAATATATAAATGTGTATATAAAACCAACAAGGTGAATAATATGAAATCCAGGACGGAGCCGCCAGTCATAGAGAACACCGCCGCGCACCTCACACATATATATTACCACAAATCATCGCAAGGCTACAGAGCGGTATATAGCTTAACCATTAATAAACATACATAAGAGAACATGAGTAACATCCCTAGAGGACAGTTTACCAGGATGCGAAGGAATTGCACGAAAGCCGAGGACTATAATGCCCAATCTGATCAATTAAGCGCTATGTTCATTGAGAAGGGGTACCAAAAGGCGTTTTTAGAGAGAGAAAAGAGTGTGGTTGGACTCCTAAGCAGGGAAGACCTACTAAGGGATAACACCAGGGCATTGGATGATGGTAATAATGAGGGCATTAACGTTGTTCTGGATTATTCTATACAGAGTCATGAAGTAAGGGGGATTATTTGCAAATACTGGGATGTGTTGAAACAAGATATTCATCTCAAGGGTGTACTCCCGGACAAACCCAAAATTGTTTTTAAGAGGGCCCCGAATTTACGTGACAAGCTGGTACATAATGTAGTAGAACCACCCCCCCCAAAGCCCAAAATGTTTTGGGATTTAAAAGGATTTTACAGCTGTGGCAGGTGCTACGGCTGTATTAGAACTCCGGGCAATACTAGAAGGATAAAGGAGTTTTTGGATCCGAGGAACAATTTGTCTTATACCATTAGGGATTTTATATCATGTGACACCGTTGGAGTTATTTATGCTTTGAAATGCCCATGTAATTTGATCTATGTAGGACGCACTACTAGGGCTCTGAGAGACCGTATAGAGGAGCACGTGAGGCATATACAGAAAGGGTCTGATAAGCACAATTTATATGTACACTTTAAAAGGATGCACAATCAGAGCACTGCTGGTTTAAAATTTTGGGGATTAGAAGCGCCTAAACGCCACTGGAGGGGCTCGAATTTTACCAGAGAGATAAGCAAACGTGAATCTTGGTGGATACACCAGCTTGGCTCCTTGGCGCCTGGGGGACTTAATAGAGAATTTGACCTTAAATGCTTTCTTAGTAATTATTGATGATATTTGGGGTATCTACATATTTTAGAGTATTTTTTCCCCCATACTCCCCTTCACGTTTTCTCTTTGATTTATGGTGGTTGTTTTAATTATGGTGGGCAGATATTGCATGTTGGTTTCAAGATGCTGTTTAGATTATGATGATTCTCATATATAGTCCATATGATTCTCATATATAGTCTATTTTTCAATATATCTCCCGCACCTAAGAGGGTTGCCATATTGGTTTTATATATATATATATTCATATATATTTATTTAGGTTCTTGGTCTGGTTTAACTGTTGTCGATTCCCCGTAAATATTTTAGTATTTTTAAATTTCTTACCTTCCTAAATTTTGCTGTTGTCGCTCCCCCGCAGTAATTTTTGGGAATTTTTAGTGATTTTTTATTTTTATTTTTCAATTTTTATTTTTATTTTTATTTTTATTTTATTTTTAATTTTATATTTCATATTTTATTTTTACTTGTGTATATTTATATATTTTTTATATATTATTTCATTATATTTTATGTTTAGTATAATAAATATTTTAGCATAGGGTTATCTATTTCATGTTCTCTTATGTATGTTTATTAATGGTTAAGCTATATACCGCTCTGTAGCCTTGCGATGATTTGTGGTAATATATATGTGTGAGGTGCGCGGCGGTGTTCTCTATGACTGGCGGCTCCGTCCTGGATTTCATATTATTCACCTTGTTGGTTTTATATACACATTTATATATTTATTTTTATATAATCAATATTCATTTTTATACTATATTGTTGGCCTCTAAACTTTCCAATACCTTGATTAGCAGCATTGACAGTTGCTGATATCCGATTGTCAGTTATTGATAATTGTAACTGCAGTCTGCCACTAATTTGCTGTACGGCCTTAGGGAAAATGGCCGCTATAACCACAACTGCAGTTCTGTCACTAGATGTGTCTGCGGTCTTAGGCAAAATGGCCGCCGAGACTATATATTGTGCCCAGAGCGTCCGTCCAATCATATCCCCCTGATGAAGGCACGTGATCCCGGTGCCGAACACGCGTAGGGGAGGGGCCTGGACGGAGCTGTCAGCAGAGAGAGATAGCAGGAGATTTGGAGGCACACACCGCACCGCACGCCATACTGTTACGATCGGCTGAGCAAAGTTTATATAGAAGGGTGCACTGACGCACCTGTAACATGTGAGTACCCCTGCAAGGGGTGAGTTCCATATATTTAAATAAATATCCTTTATTGTTAAACTGTACTGCGCTATGGAGTTTCTTTTTTCTTGCATAATATCATGATTGGGAGCACTGGAGGTCCACACAGCTGATTCCATTTGAGCACAGGAGTGGCTCCAAAGCCCTTTTTGACATAGTTTAAACACTGTGTCACACGTTGGAAGGTGAGCGCATATGCTTATGGGGATCACAGGAGGGCACTAAGGCATGTTTTATGGTGCTACACTTTTGAAGAACAAGATGGATGAGCTTCACTGATTATGGACACTATTTTGAGCACTTTATGCAAATTTGCTTTTATGCTGGTTGAACCTCAAACACTTATATGAGGAATGTCAGTGTTTTTCTTCTGATTGGGCACTCATTATATGTGTTTAATACAGCACTTTGCACTTTGGTTATATGCACTATTGGTTATTTCTGATCTAACAGTAGTTTATTGCAGCACATAGATATATATGTATGTTCACCTTTGCACTTAGCACTTATTATTGCATGTTTATATAATTGTGATATTATTTTAGTATTGTCATCTAGCGCAGACACATTTTTGTTTTTATATCTTACTTACACGATTATGGAACGTGATTTAGTGTTTGCTGCTGATGTTGGCCTATGATTGATCTATGTTTTATTTCTATATTTATTTCATTTTTAAGGCATTAACCCGTATGTGGCTCGCAAGGTTTTTTATTCATTTTCATCGCCAGTGTCTGTTTTACATGGTGCAGGAATACCTAGGGGCAAGATCAGACTTGGACACCTTTCCCACCGAAAATCCTCTGGGTTACTGGGTCTTGAGGATGGATCACTGGCCAGAGCTTGCACAGTATGCAATTGAGCTACTGGCCTGTCCTGCATCCAGCGTTCTTTCGGAACGCACATTCAGTGCTGCTGGAGGCGTGGTAACCGGTCACAGGGTGCGTCTGTCCACCGACTCGGTCGATCGACTGACCTTCATAAAAATTAATCAGTCTTGGATCACCACCAGCTACCAAGCACCTGATGCTGATGTAACCGAATATTTTTTTTTGAAATCTCAGATCCCTTCAAAGACTGCCTATGCTGATGCTGAGTGACTATTCCTGAGTAATTATCCTCTTCCTCCTCAATCATCACACTGATAGCTTGTAAGAACATTTTTGGTTCTGGGCGCCACCACCAGTGCCTAAGGCACAACTTTTCAGCCCCTGTTTAACAGGGGCGTGTAATTACAATTTTTGATGCAATACTTTGCAGCAGGGCTCGTTCCTGCGTTCCAACTAGAGTGTCTGTGAGAGGTTGCAGTGTTGTGGCACCAGCACCAGTGCCTAAGGCCCAATTTTTCTGCCCCTGTTTAACAGGGGCGTGTAATTACAATTTTTGATGCAATACTTTGCAGCAGGGCTCGTTCCTGCGTTCCAGCTAAAGTGTCTGTGAGAGGTTGCAGTGTTGTGGCACCAGCACCAGTGCCTAAGGCCCGATTTTTCTGCCCCTGTTTAACAGGGGCGTGTAATTACAATTTTTGATGCAATACTTTGCAGCAGGGCTCGTTCCTGTGTTCCAACTAGAGTGTCTGTGAGGGTTTGCAGTGTTGTGGCACCAGCACCACCACCACCAAAGGCCCAATTTTTCTGCCCCTGTTCAACAGGGGCATGTAATTACAATTCTTGATCTAATATATCACAGCAGGGCCCATTTCTGCACCCACCAAGAGCGAGTGAGGACTTACAGTGTTGTGGCACCAGCACCACCACCACCAAAGGCCCAGTTTTTCTGCCCCTGTTCAACAGGGGCATGTAATTACAATTCTTGATCTAATATTTCACAGCAGGGCCCTGTGAGGGCTTACAGTGTTGTGGCCACAACAACACCTAAGGCACAAATTTCTGCTGAGTATATAGGGCAGGCCCCTACTTTCAAACATCTAACTTACAAACGACTCCTACTTGCAAACGGAAGGAGGCAACAGGAAGTGAGATGAAATCTACCCCTAGGAAAGGAAATTCTCTCCTGTAAGAGTTAATAATTCTCTTTTCCACTAAAGCTTTCCAATCCTTGTTCCACAAAAAAAAACCAAATTCTCAAAAAGCATTTGTCATTGGGACAAAAAGTGAGGTGAAATCTTCTAAAGAGGAGGAAAGACAGCAAAACAAATGTCACAGGGGTGATAACCCTTCCCTATGTTTTCCAAAAAGCTTAAAAAAGATTTTTTGGCTGGAGCTAAACACGTTAAAAATGTACCCGTACAAAATGACAAACAGATTCTACTTAACAACAAACCTACAGTCCCTGTTTTGTTTGCACCGCCTGTATACTGCTGTTCAGAGTATATAGGGCCTGGTGGCCCCACACCTTTCCTTATTTTAATTTGGGTGCGGGGTTCTCCTTAATATCCATACAAGACCCAAAAGGCCTGGTAATGGACTGGGGGGTACCCATGGTGTTTGTCTCACTGATTTTCATCCATATTGCCAGGACCGGACATTACATTAAACCCGCAAGCAGTTTTAAATGAGATTTTTTCCTTAAAAAATGACATTTGGTGCATGGACTGTTCTAAACACGGGAAACACGCGCCACTTTACAGGCATACTATAGACACCCCCCAGGTACGATATTTAAAGGAATATTTCACTTTTTTTTTTTTACTTTAAGCATCATTAAAATCACTGCTCCTGAAAAAACGGCCGTTTTTAAAAGTTTTTTTTGCATTGATACATGCCCCTGGGGTAGGACCCGGGTCCCCAAACCCTTTTTAGGACAATACCATGCAAATTAGCCTTTAAAATGAGCACTTTTGATTTCGAACGTTCGAGTCCCATAGACGTCAATGGGGTTCTAACGTTCGTGCGAACTTTCGGTCCGTTCGCAGGTTCTGGTGCGAACCGAACCGCGGGGTGTTCGGCTCATCCCTAATGACTACTAATGCCTTCAACTTTACTGCCAGTTTCTGGGCATCTCGTTTTTATGGGCTACACCCTGTATTTTCTGTTCCAGACAGTGAACTCCTCTGTCACATGGAGCCAGTTTGAATCAAAAACCAGAAATAGATTTCCCAAGCACCTACAAAAGAGACATTAAAGTCGACCTGCACTTAAAATTTGGAGATGTTATGTTTTTATACAGAACAACAATTGTTAATTGTTCTTATAATGTAAAAAACATCCCACTACATATTTCTGCCCCCCCCCCCAAAAAAAATAAATAAAAACATCTGCCTGACTCCTCTACCAGTTCAGCTGCTCTCTCTTTCTCACAGAATACACAGAGAGCAGCAGGAGCTATAGAGTTCTACTGCTGCCAGTAAAACCCTGTGAGGGGGGAGCAGGAGGCATGGCTGAGCTGTGCTGTGCGTGTGTTTGGATGCACACAGCCTGGCTCAGGAGCGCACGCGTGCACGTTTGCCCTCTTAACACTCGTCTTTTTGAGGTGGCACCCATAGGAAGTAACAAACTGGCCACTGCCCCCACCTATAACTGGCCTTTACAGCAAAGAGCACAAGGAAGGGCAACGCATGCAAAACAAAACTAAAGAAAATCCCCAGATCAACTTACCAGCCAATCTGCTACCAATCGAATTATCCTATCCAACAGCTGCTCCTAGGCCCCCCTATATTTCTGCAGTCCTAACTCTTGTAAATATATGGGAGCCTCCATAGTAGAAGCACATGCATTCTAATTGATAGATAGAGGGCAGATGAGCCTGGAGGTAGCCCACTCCTCCTTAAAGACAAAGGGGCACACTGGACACCCAGAAAATAGCACAATGGCAGCAAAGGTGCCCTTTAAGGAGGGCTGTGCTTCCAAAATGGAGGCAAGGGAGTGCTCTGTGCAATACCATTGTCCATCCATTTTTCAGATTGCCAGCATCGAGGAAAGCTCAGATATGAAGTTAGGGCTGATCCCAGGCGGGTGGTTGGGGTACAGTGCACCCGGGCGCCACAGAGATGGGGGCACTGAAGCACCAGAGTGCTCCTCTCCCTCCTCCTCTCCTTGTCCGTAGGCGGCTCTTTCCGCCGGTCACCACCGCCGCTGCTGTGTTTTCTGCCGAAGCCCATCCCCCCTCCCTCCTCCTGTCAGAGGAGAGCAAAACAGCTGGAGACCGGAGCGGCTGTCTCTGTGTGCAGAGAGACCAGCCGCGCAGTGACGTCACGGGGGGGGGGGTGTTTTGTGGCCGAGCGCGACGTGTTCCAGTTCTCCTCCTCCTGTGTGTAACTCCTGCTGCCTGCTGCCCAAGCCTGACACGCTCTGTCCTCTCCACAAAAGCTGCCGCCCGGGTGTTTTTAATTAGCCTAATGAAGGGGGGGTGGTTTGTCCTGGGGGGTCTATACTAATGTAGGGGGGGTGATTTGTACTGGGGGGTCTGTACTAATAGGGGGGTTTGTCCTGGGGGGGTCTGTACTAATGGAGGGGGGGGTTGTCCTGGGGGGGTCTGTACTAATGTAGGGGGGGTGGTTTGTCTGGGGGGGTCTGTACTAATGGAGGGGGGGTGGTTTGTCGGGGGGGTCTGTACTAATGTAGGGGGGTGGTTTGTTTTAGGGGGTCTGTACTAATGGAGGGGGTGGTTTGTCCTGGGGGTCTGTACTAATGGAGGAGGGTGGTTTGTTTTAGGGGGTCTGTACTAATGAAGGGGGGTGGTTTGTCTGGGGGGTCTGTACTAATGGAGGGGGGGTTTCTAGGGGGTCTGTACTAATGGAGGGGTGGTTCGTTTTGGGTGGGTCTGTACTAATGGAGGGGGTAGGTTTGTCCTGAGGAGGGTCTGTACTAATGGAGGGGGGGGTGGTTTGTCCTGAGGGGGGTCTATGCTGATAAAGGGGATGTTTTGTCCTGAGGGGGGTCTATACTGATGGGGGGTCTGTACTGAGGGAGGAGTTTATACTTAATGGGGGGTCTGCACTGACGGAGGGGGGTCTATACTTAGTGGAGGGGGGTCTGTACTGAGGGGCGACTATAGTTGGTGGAGGGGGTGATACCATGTTTTACCACACCGGGTGACACCAACCCTAGTGACGCCACTGCAGCCGCGGGCTCTTATTTCCCCTCTCCCTCTCCCCCTCGTGCGTGTTGCTGTACTAGTGAGCGGTGCACTATGTTTCTTCCACCACCTTCATATCGGCCAGGGAAGAAAAAAAAGGAGCAAAGAAGAGGATTGTGGGACATGTAGTCCCAAGGACTGGCAGCCCCACTGTAACACAGAAACTGCAGCCCACACAGCATGCTCAGCTGAATGGGAGAGAGAGAGACAGGAGCCTGGAAAGCTTTCAGGGAAGTGCACCCAGGACTCAAGAGGGAGAGGACAGTGCTGAGGGAACACCATCAGAGAGAGAACCCCACTGCCCTGCGCTACCAGAGGGGAAGCCACACAGCCTGGCGCCATCCCTGGTGGAGAAAGGAATGGAGTCGTTGCCAGAATACAGATCTCGGCTCTACCCAGTGGAGTCGTCACTGGCAATTCAGAGTGAGCAGACTCCTCATGAGAGGAACCGTTGTAGCTGTATCACTGGATCAGGTGAGAGGGCCGATCAGCCATTATCTACTAACGTCCATAGGAACTGCAGTCTCTGACCATCTCTTGTAACATGTCTGCAGTCTCTGACCATCTCTTGTAACATGTCTGCAGTCTCTGACCATCTCTTGTATCATGTCTGCAGATAAGATATATAATGTAGCAGCGCTGAAATCCGTAGGTAAAAAAGTAAATGATGTTAAAATTAGTATATTTATATATATCTAGCCACAGGAATGTATGTATGATAATCTATAAAAAGGATTTAAAAATAAATAAACAATAGTCAATGATCACATGAAGATCCAATGCTAAAAAAGTCTATGGTGTGTGGATCATCCGTAATGTAGATGGATGTGGGAGCCAGAGGGATCTATGCAGACACAATACCAAGGGCAGCTTCCTGTTGAGTGAAGTCAGCTCTCCATATAGACATAAAAAATTCAAAAGAGAAAGCGCCTCTTAAGTATCAGTATCAGTATTCAAATATTAAAAGCATACATGAGCACTTACATTTGGGCTAATGAGTGACGGCTTCCATAGAGAACAAGACCCGGTATCGTCAAAACTCCAAGTTTGTAGGGATAGATGGATGCCGGGCGGATGGCCGCGGACCTCCGCTCGGAGACGCCAGCTGTGTGTGCGGTAAGGTGAAAGAGTCACTTCCGCGTTCCAACAGGTCACATGGGTGATGACGTCACTCGGGTAGTTCAGATTCACAGGGGTCCACTGGACCCCTGTGAATCTGAACTACCCGAGTGACGTTATCACCCATCACCCGCACAGAGGGCGTCTCCGAGCGGAAGTCCGCGGCCATCCGCCCGGCATCCATCTAGCCCTACACACTTGGAGTTTTGACGATACCGGGTCTTGTTCTCTATGGAAACCGTCACTCATTAGCCCAAATGTAAGTGCTCATGTATGCTTTTAATATTTGAATAAAACACTGATACTTAAGAGGCGCTTTCTCTTTTGAATTTTTTGTATCATGTCTGCAGTCTCTGACCATCTCTCGTATCATGTCTGCAGTCTCTGACCATCTCTTGTATCATGTCTGCAGTCTCTGACCATCTCTTGTATCATATCTGCAGTCTCTGACCATCTCTTGTAACATGTCTGCAGTCTTTGACCATCTCTTGTATCATGTCTGCAGTCTCTGACCAACTCCTGTAGTATGTCTGAAGTCTCTGACCATCTTCTGTACTATGTCTGCAGTCTCTGACCATCTCCTGTAGTATGTCTGCAGTCTCTGACTGTCTCCTGTAGTACGTCTGCAGTCTCTGACCATCTCCTATATTATATCTCCAGTCTCTGACCATCTCCTGTACTATGTCTGCAGTCTCTGACCATCTCCTGTATTATATCTCCAGTCTCTGACCATCTCCTGTAGTATGTCAACAGTCTCTGACCATCTCCTGTAATATGTCCGCATTCTCTGACCATCTCTTGTAACATGTCTGCAGTCTCTGACCATCTCTTGTAACATGTCTGCAGTCTCTGACCATCTCCTGTAACATGTCTGCAGTCTCTGACCATCTCTTGTAACATGTCTGCAGTCTCTGGCCATCTCTTGTAACATGTCTGCAGTCTCTGACCATCTCTTGTATCATGTCTGCAGTCTCTGACCATCTCTTGTATCATGTCTGCAGTCTCTGACTATTTCTTGTATTATGTCTGCAGTCTCTGACCATCTCTTGTAACATGTCTGCAGTCTCTGACCATCTCTTGTATCATGTCTGCAGTCTCTGACCATCTCTTGTATTATGTCTGCAGTCTCTGACCATGTCTTGTAACATGTCTGCCGTCTCTGACCATCTCCTGTAACATGTCTGCAGTCTCTGGCCATCTCCTGTAACATGTCTGCAGTCTCTGACCATCTCCTGTAGTATGTCTGCAGTCTCTGACCATCTCTTGTAACATGTCTGCAGTCTCTGGCCATCTCTTGTAACATGTCTGCAGTCTCTGACCATCTCTTGTATCATGTCCGCAGTCTCTGACCATCTCTTGTATTATGTCTGCAGTCTTTGACCATCTCTTGTAACATGTCTGCAGTCTGACCATCTCTTGTATCATGTCTGCAGTCTCTGACCATCTCTTGTAACATGTCTGCAATCTCTGACCATCTCTTGTAACATGTCGGCAGTCTCTGACCATCTCTTGTAACATGTCTGCAGTCTCTGACCATCTCCTGTAGTATGTCTGCAGTCTCTGACCATCTCTTGTATTATGTCTGCAGTCTCTGACCATCTCCTGTAGTATGTCTGCAGTCTTTGACCATCTCTTGTAACATGTCTGCAGTCTGACCATCTCCTGTACTATGATTGCAGTCTCTAACCATCTCCTGTACTATGTCTGGGGGCTCTTTCTAACAGACTCTCTAACAGAAGCCCTCTCTGTGTGCATCAGAGAGACTCCCCTCCAGGTCTCATTAATGTACGCTCTTCCTGTATTTTCTTTATTGTTAAAAGATCATGGGAGGATCCTAGGGTAACAAAGACTTCTTAGGGGAGCACCTCTGTGTTTGAGTCGTTGCCATAGAAACATTTGTAAAGGGGAGGAGTTGGTAAGATGACCGCGCTCATGTGGGGGCGCCAGAAATATTTCTGCACCCAGGCGTCTGTGACCCTAGGATCGGCCTTGAATGAAGTAGAAAAGCTTTACCTCTACCAAGATAACCACCTTCAGACAGATACACAGTGCAAAACAAGGCATAGTAAGACTAACAGTGAAAAGATCAGCTGCAGGGAGACCACAGGTAATGCAGGTGACTAGCAAGTGACTAGTCATTTGCCCTTGTCCAGTCTGTTAACACCTGAAAACCTCTTTAGCTAGACCAATATCAAAATGGTTGCAGAAGAAGCTTTGGATGACCATATGTTGCCAACAGTTTGCCAGTTTAAACATCAATACTCTAAACCAGGGGGTCTCAAACTTTTTTAGTACTATATAGGGGGCTGCATAGTGTATTTTACAAATATTCACAGGCTGAAAAAAATCCCTATCCACCTTATATCAGGGTCCCCATTAGAGTCCTCCTACATCAGGTCCCCCATCATAGTCCTTATCAGAGTGCCCCTTTCATTAGGGTCCCCATCAGAGTGCTCCTTTCATCAGGGTCCTCATCAGAGTGCTTTTTACATCATGGTCCCTATCACAGTCCCCCTTACATCAGTGCCTAATCAAAGTTCCTTGTACATTAGAGTCCCCCTTTACATGGGTGGGAGGGTTGAATCGGAGACCATAGGCAGCCTCTGCTGACCTTAATCCTCAATCTGGGTACATTAAGCATATGCCACTGACCCTAGCTGCAAGCAGGATAAAATCTTGTCGAGGGTCAGATGTGGTCCACAGGCTATAGTTTGGAGACCCCTGCTCTAAACTAAACAACATTTTAAGCTAACTTTTTTCTTTTGATAACCACCAAGAAAAGTATATTTTCTTAACTTTCATGAATTTTATTCATTTGGATATAACAATGTTTCTTTTCTTTCTTATGTAATGCACATATTTTCCTCGTGAATGTTGAACGAGCAGTCTCCCCCTGTTGTTTTCTCCTTCTGGTATCATCTACATCTTTTTTGAAAAGGAATAATGCATCGACCTTTCACTGAGAAGAACACAACAAGCAATCAGCCCTTGCTGAACTTTGCTCCTGTCTCTCCTTGCCGTGTGTGTTTTTCAATAATGGCTCATTCTCTATTCTCTGTAATTTATATGTTATGTATAAAGTTAAAAGAGAATAAAACAGAAGATAGGAGCGCTGGGGACCGGAAACCTGGAGATATAAGAGGAGAAGGAGGCAGGAGGAGGCCACGGACAGGGAGGCACGCCCTCCCTTCTTCTATAAAGGCTCGATTCTATTTGAAAATACAACATCAAAGGACAAAGTCCTATACTGCGAAACACTTCTCCAAGAATAGGCTCTTAATTAAAAAATAAGCCAAATGGATGATGTCTTCAGACGAAGATTGTCAAACTCGCACCAAGTTTAGTGAATGTTAAAGAAAACTTAGGAAATCGATCTGACGCATACTTGAAGCATAAGCCATTTGGTGGTTTATGTTTTTTAAAATTACCTATCAATTTGATCTGATACCTCCCATAACTTTCTATTATTCCCAGAAAAATTAGGCATCTCTCCATACATGGCATCAGTATTCAGTTTACCAAAATCCTCTTTCATCTGCTTCTGTAATCGACTAAATACCTCTGCAAGATTCTAAAGTTAAATTGCAGACACCCTGTTGGAAGGATATAGCAACCTTGGCAATGTCATTGGACTTGACGCCCTGGGAGCTCTACCTATGGTGAGAAGCTTGCACTTCTAAAGGGGCTAGATCCTCTGTCAGGAATTGTTTTACTTGTAATAGGTTATGAAAGGGCTAGAACCCCTATCAGAGTTTTGATGCTTTCTGTGCCCTGTTGTGTCACTGGGAAAGAAAGTTGTGGAAAATCCCCCAGACAAGGACACAGCCAGCAATGAAAACCTAACAGAGTGTTTAGCTCAGGCAAAAACTTAAAAAGAACTAAAGCATTCTGGTATTCTACTTTAATGATTGCCAGCGGTTGTTTTATTTTTACGAACATCCACCTACAAAATTTATACACTGTACAAGATTTTTATGTCCACCTTGACATAACATTAAACTACCCATGAAGATCTTACTGCCTAATTTATAACAGTGAGAGCTAATAAATCAGTAACATTTTAATAATTATGTTAGGTTTTAATACTTAATGCTTAACTCCAGGCACAAAAATGGAAAGTGCTATGCACAGTATGTGTGCTGTCTGATCGGGAATGTCATGACCAAGTGCTAGTCGAGACAACTTTATCCAAAGAAAAGGTCATATCTTATACCTTGAAACAGTTTCTCCTGAGCTGATCTTTGATATGGGGACTGGTCACTGCTGCAGCTTACTTATGTGCTGGGTGACTGGTCACCTACCTGTCCCATGTATCTATCTCCTGGCCACGTGGATGCTATTATAGTAAAGCTAAGTAACAGGGGAATGTAAATCTATCAATAAAATGCCTGTACAATTCTAATAATTTAAAGCTAAATTCATATAGCAAAATTTTCATTAAAATATGTTTTTCCAAATGCATTTACAAACTCAGACATCCATTTAAAAGTGTAGTGCACCCCCTAAGGAGCCACAAGTAGATTGGGATCCCCCGCCCTGCACAGCCAGGCACACCGAATTTCCACAGTCACTCGAGTCAGAGAACAGTCCATGACTTTTTTTTTGTTTTGTTTTATTGAGGGATGTAACTTGGATAGGGATGGGAGATTATGGGATGCCCACCTGACTTTAAACAAACTTCAGAAACAACTCTTCCTATATACAGTCCTATATACAGCTCCTCTTCTTCCTCCAGCACACACTCTTGCTTGCAAAACTCAGCCATGTCACCCTGTAGTAATTTTGTAGCAAAGGCCCATTACAGGCAGGAACTCGAAGCCCCTATACTTGAAAAACAGATTCCAGCACCACCTCTTCAGGCACTGCCAACCAGCCTGGCTAGAGCTGCCTTTTTCACTAGCCCTCCAGACTAACTTCTCCCCGCAGTCCTTCAGTCTGACACTCTCACCACAGTCCTCCAGACTGACACTCACCAGCCCACCGGCTGAATTTCAGGAGATCTCCTGGACATGCTGACCTGTTCCTGCTGTCCTCTCACTTGCTCTTGTGCCTCTAGGAAGGGATCCTTCCAGCACCTGAGCCCAGGCTTGAGGTCTCCCCCCCCAGACTAGGGGGTGCCCAGCTAGGGCCTCCAACAGCCTCCTCAGCACTTCATTTTCATCTTCCACCCGACTGCCCCTGCCGGCATGACTCATACCTATTTATGAGGTGAGCTGCCAGCCCTTTTTGCTGGGGATTGGCCAGGGACTTCATAAATATGCATGACAGCCCCTCCTAGCTTCCACCCACTACATCTAGAACCTTCTCCAAAGTTCCAGAAAACAGGAGGAGGTACCAGAAGAGCTGTCAGATGAGTCATCCAGCCTCCTTGAGTCACTAAACCCTGACCCAGACTCAGCCCAGGCCTAACTCTCAGCCAAGCCAATTTACCTACACTAACAACTAAGCTATGTACACCTGCACACTAGCTAGAGGGTGCTACAAAAGAAAAAGTACTGATTTTATCACTGGGCTATACATATTGTAGGCATAGAGCAGAGCTGGGGAATGGAGTAGGTTCTCCCCCTACAGGCTGCCTTCAGAAAATTACAGGGGGGCAAATACAAGACCAGTCATCTTGCACAAGAAGACAGAGCAGAAGTGATTGGTTTTTATTACAGGAAATTCCTACCTGATGGCAAAGTGCAGGAGTTACATTATTCTGGACTATGGAACAGAATTGGAGGAAATACACAAAGGATACCAAGATTTAACTAAGAGTAGTTTTTTTAATTTCTACCTGTACTTTCTTCTCCTAGTGACTACAGCATATCCATTTCTTATTCAGGTGGCACAGGGGTAGGAAACAAGAAATCTCCCCAGAAGGGGTCACAGACATGAAAATAGCCTGGAAGAAATGTTAAATCTTGAGAGTACCGGTATCTAAACACCCAAAAGGCATCCTGCGAGAAAAAGGTAATATACTCATCCCACTGAAGGCACCTCTGTTCCATACAAGTGTCTTATGCCCGTGTCCCCCACTAAGCACCATGGTTTCATCCAAGCTGCTAAGTTCTCTAGTGACATAGGGTTCATAAGAAGAACCCGTCCCACACCAGTAGAAGACACAGAGATCTGACACTCCTAGATATGTTAAATGCTGAAGCCACTGATGGAGATTGCAGTATAAAAACACAATGAAGGTAGGGGACTTGGGCTGTTGGGTTTGACAGAGAGATAAGTATAACAGCTCTTCCCTTGCAGGACACCTTCCTTTATGACTTTTGTGCTACCCTGTTAGGTTCACTTTAAGGATGTACACTGTAGGGATACTTTTTGATGAAAGTTGCTACCTAAATATTTGACAGTGAAACAGTTTTCTTATACCACACAGACGATGCAAGCTCTGCAGATTCACATATCCCAAACCTGTCCTCCATGCATCGCACAGAATGTTCCATCAACTCAGAAATGAAGAGATTATTCCCTTTTAAGATCTTGCATGGAATATCTTACTGTATCGATTTCACCTGATGAACAGACCTCAGGAGCAGCCTACAAGAGAACATAACATGCACAATGAACATTGTCTACGCGGAGTAGCAATTAGAGGGGGTTGATCAGGGCAAATCGCTTTAGGCGTGAACGATCGCAGAGGGAGCCAAGGTGCACAATGTCACTGAGTATGTGCAGCCTGGAGCTTACCAATAAGCAATTTACACCACGAGTCCTAACACAAAATGTTTACATGTACACCATTTCCAGCTCCATTTCATTTTATGAATACATTTATTGTGCAGCAATTTACTGCTGTAAAATCAATCACCCCCCTCGAGCACTATGTACGTTGTATAATAGTTTACAGTACAGGGAATAACATGTGCATGTAAAAGTTGTTCGATTAAAATGGGTTTTTATTTAAATTTGGATATGTTGTGTTTGGGGTCAGTCCAGCTAAAAGTAATAATTCAAGTAGATCTAAATCCTAGCTGGGTGACATTACAAAAGCACTGTATAATATAGACAACAGCTTTTTTTCATAAAATAAGTTCAATTTCTAAATAAATGTTTCCATCTCAGTACAGAGTTAGCTGCACATGTTTGCTCTGGACCGACTTCCTGATGATGGGCCATGCCTATGTGATGTGTTTTATAATCTCTTGCAAACTTTATTAATGCTGAACAACGCCAGGTTAGCAACAATATATGAGGGTCCTTGGACCCAGTGGATGTCTAGGGGGCCAGCTACAACCTTCATATTCTTGCAGTAAGCCGGGGGATAGCGAATATGGTCAAAGCTGTGTAACTACCTGCCTTTTTGCTGATAGGGGGTGTGCTTGCGGGATAGGGGTTTACTTGGGGGATTTTTACTGACTGGGGAGGTTGCTGGGTAAAGGTTGCTTGCGAAATATTGAAATTGAGACTTGTGGGGAGGTGACTTCTACACTCTGTATGCTGGGAGTGCATAAGTCAGGGTGTGCAACTTACAGGACAGGACACAAATTTCAGGAGGTCAGTAAATAGGCTGGCTGAGGGATACTGGGTGATGTCATTGACCAAATATGGTCAATGATGTCACCCAGCATCTCCAGTCTGCTAGTGTTTGTAAAGAAAATGGTTGGGGGATCCTGAGTGATGTCATTGACCATATTTGCTCAATGATGTCACCTAGCATCCCTGGCTGGTTTGTTGACATACACCAGCTGCAGGAGATCTGTCATTTGTGATGGGAGCAATGGTGGGTGAACATCATCACGTGGTGGGTCATCATGTCAATTTGAGTAGCTAGCTAGTACTAGCATGGTGGCACCATTACCGTCAGAAAAGTGATAGTGTTAAAACTAAATGACAAATCCTCGGCTGGTTTATATAATCTAGCTATAGCTAGCCACTGCTACCATGCTTATGTCAAAATACTCTAACAATCTCATGGAACCAACCAACAATCAATCTATCAACCTATCAATAAACAGCTATAATGTGACAGACCAGGACACTGATATACCAGGACAAACTATATAACAGGAAGCAAACATAAAAATGGATCTCTGCAATCAGAAAATGTCATACTCCGTGCTGATTGGAGAGCTTTAGCTCTGACTCAGCAGCGAGCATGTTGGACCTCTGCAAAGAGATGACTGCTGTCAGGTCACCTGAGTCCAGGTAACAGATGCACCCCGTTGGGGTCTGAAGTGCACCGCAAGGTAGTGGACCCTACAGCTGACTGCTGCGGATGGAGCCCTGGGTGATTCAGGAAAGCAGGTACTGTGGAGCATCAACACGGATCGCACTGGGAGCTAAAGCATGAGATTTCCCAGGGCGCGGAATCTAAGAGCAAGCGGGTGTTCACCAGGGCCCCTGATGGTGGGGATGGACTTCGATGCAATCTGGCTCCAGGTCCTGGCCCCCAAGGTCTCCCAGCTCATTCTCACAGTAGACTACTGGAGGATAGAAAGGAAGCAGCAGCCTGGAACAACAAGGATAGTCAGGAGATAAGCCAAAAGGTTCCTGGTGGAGAGACAGAATTTGTCACCTGGCTGAAGAGAAAGCGGTTTACGCCTGCGGCGGTCGGCAAAGCCTTTGAATTTGTCAGCAGCTGCCTGGAGGGAATCATGAGCCGTAGCCAAAGCTGGAATATTTGGAGAACAGGTCATGGGAATAGGGAGTTGAGGGTGTTTTCCATAAACTGTGAAAAAGGGTGTCTCCTGGGAACTGGTATTTACATGATTGTTTTGGGAGAATTCTGGGGGACCAATCGTCATGATGAGCAGAGACTAAGATGCGAAGAAAGACCTCTAACACCTGATTGACCCTCTCAGTCTGTCCATTGGATTGAGGGTGATAAGAAGAGGAAAAATCCAAGGCAATATTGATGAATTTGCAAAAGACTCTCCAAAAATGAGACGTAAATTGAACGCCCTGTCAGAAACAATATGAGAAGGAACCCCATGGAGGTGGAAAATTTCTCCAAGAAAAATGGGAACCAAGGCAGGAGCAGAAGGAAGACCAGGAAGAGGAACAAAATGAGCCATCTTGGAGAACCGATCGATTACCATCCAAATGACTGTATTATTCTCTGACAGTGGGAGATCGGTGATAAAATCCATGGCAATGTGAGACCAGGGCTCCTTAGGAATGGGCAAGGACATGAGAAGACCAGCAGGGGCTTGTGTGGAGGATTTAGATTGAGCACAGACATGACAAGCCTTAAGGTAGTCTTTGACATCTGAGCGGAGATTAGGCCACCAGTAGTGATGACTGATGAGCAGGAAGGATCAGAGGAACCCAGCATGACCTGCCACCTTGGAATCATTTCCCAATGAAGGATCTTAGCTCTTAGCTTAGTGGGGACAAAGGTCTTGCCAGGAGGAATTTGTGACTCCAGGGTGGTAGAATGGGCAACAATGCATGAGGTCAGAATGATCGGCTCAGGTTCAGCGGTGGACTCCTCGTCCAAAGTGTCAAATGACCTAGAGAGTGCATCAGTCCGACCGTTGCAGGGACCAGGTTTGTATGTAATTGTGAAATTAAAACGGGAAAGAAAAGACCCTGGCCTGTCTGGGATTCAGACGTTTAGCATTCTTTAGGTACAGTAGATTCTTGTGATCAGTAAGAATCGTTATGGAGTGAGGGGAACCCTCCAAGAGATGACGCCACTCCTCTAATGCTAATTTAATTGCGAGAAGTTCCCGATAGCATAATTTCTCTCTGCCTGAGAATTTTTCTTGGAGAAGGCACATGGTTGACGTTTCTTCTCAAAGGATTGAAGAAGCACAGCTCCCACCCCCATTGAAGAAGCATCCACTTTAATAAAGAATAGAATAAAAGGGGGGATTTGGGACTTTAAAGGGGTTGTAAACCGTCGCCGTTTTTGACCTTAATGCATTCTTTGCATTAAGGTGAAAAACATTTTTTAATGCAGCAGCACCCCCGAGCCCCCCTATACTTACCTTAGCCCTAGAATTTGCACAACAGGAACGCAACGGCCGGTGTCTCGTGTCCTGATTGGATAGATTGATAGCAGCTCCCGCTGCTGTCAATCAAATTCAATGACGCAGGCGCCAGGGGTGGGGCCGAGTCATACATTCGGCTGTGGACACCGAATGATGGACTCGGGAGGGTGCCCGCAAGATGACCCTCCAGGAAAAGTGCTCTTCCGGGGGGTTATCTGATGTGGGGTGGAGCCGTGAGAGCCGCCGGAGGACCCCAGAAGATGAGGTTTGGGGCCACTCTGTGCAAAACGAGCTGCTGTGGAGGTAAGTATGATATGTTTGTGATTTAAAAAAAAAAAAAGAACCCTTACAATCACATTAAATGAAGCACATATGTAGTGTGCCTCCATCCCTGGTTCAAAGAAAATAAAGAAGAAATTTGGGACTTTAAATGAAACTATTGACATTGTGGAGGTGGATTGATAAAACG
The DNA here is from genome assembly GCA_037952925.1 of Lithobates clamitans. Taxonomy (NCBI): domain Eukaryota; kingdom Metazoa; phylum Chordata; class Amphibia; order Anura; family Ranidae; genus Lithobates; species Lithobates clamitans. The sequence goes on from JBBGZY010000310.1 coordinate 1,007,814, forward strand.
ACATATTTAATAACATGAAAGATGTAAAAAATATACCTCCAGGCATCATGACGTGTGGTGCAAGCTTTTCCATTTTAGCCAACATAGCTGGGGGCCTCGTTTGTGGGTGGTGCTCACCGCCTGAGTCGAGGCCCCTCCTTGCACATGACGTGCTAGCATGGCGCTGGTAGGACTCGACGTGCGTGTGGGGCGTATATATGGTGCCTCCCCGGATACAGTTTTCCTTGCCACACATTCAAAGATGCTCTACTTCACAGAAGCACTTGCACTTTTTTTGTACACACGAAGGTAACTATACCGTCACCCCTCTCTCCAACTGGTCTTGGTGATGTGGGACTGTCCCTGATGTCTCTGCACATCTCTCTTTATATTACCATTCTTGCTAACTGGGTTTTTTGGTATATCATTACACAGACTTTTCATTGTTTTCACCATTCCAAATGGTCATCTTTTATTTTTACTGGATTTTCCCATTAACATTATGTAGCTCAGTGATACCCTATTCATTTATTATAGACTCTCTGACAGTCACCACGTACCCATCATTTCGACTCACTGTGAAGACTGGCTATCTGTGTTCTGGGGGGCTCTGTGTGCGCACCCTGCTGGCACGCGGCTTCAAATTACCTCAGTTCCCGGGACAGACTACCCTTCTGGCCCTGGCCCCGCACTCACCATACTTCATCGCATTTCATCATATGTAAGTATCCAGGACTGGCATATTTGCCTTTTCCTGTCATGTTTAGTGCCATATTAGATTAATTATATTTATTCTTTATAGATACTCCTGAGCATCCGCCCCTGATAAGTGTCCATACATGAAACGTGTTGGGCACTTAGGATGCAGATACATGCCTGCATTAGAAACCACTCCAGCTCATCATCTACATTAATCATGTTTATACCATTCTATATTATTTACTCCTATTGCAATGTGCCGCCTATATGACGTGTATATATATGAATTTACAGAATCTATCTATCTATCAATATGTATTTTTTACATCTTTTCATGTTATTAAATATGTCCTTTTATCAATCCACCTCCATAATGTCAATTGTTTCATTTAAATTCCCAAATTCTTTCTTTATTTACTATAATAAAAAATGGGTTTCTCAAGAGGGGTCCTGGAAAAAAGGACTGTTTCAGGTCGTGGAATGCAGAGACAGCTTCAGGAGGCCAGTCCTTGGCATTCCCACCCTTCTTGGTCAAAGCAATAATAGGCACAGCAATGGAAGAGTAATTCCTTATGAACTGCCTATAATAATTTGTGAAGCCAAGAAAGCGCCGTGTGGCCTTGAGGCTAGCAGGAAGAGGCCAGTTGGTAATGGCTGAGACCTTTCCAGGATCCATACGAAGACCCAAACTTGAGACAAAGCATCCCAGAAAAAGAACCTCAGAACATTCAAAGGAACATTTCTCCAGCTTGGCATACAGATTATTCTCTCTAAGGCACTGAAGTACAGTGCAGACATGGTTTCTGTGGACAAGCAGATTTTCTGAAAAGATGAGAATGTCATCCAGATAGATGACAACAAACTGGTACAGCAGATCCCTGAAGATTTAATTGACAAAGTTTTGGAACACAGCTGGGGCATTACACAAACCAAAAGGCATAACCAGGTATTCATAATGCCTGTCTCTAGTGTTAAAATGCTGTTTTCCATTCGTCACCCTCCCGTATCCGAATCAGATTGTATGCACCTCTGCGATCCAACTTGGTGAAAATGGGGGCACCCTTCAACCTGTCGAATAGCTCAGAAATTAAGGGTAAAGGGTATGGATTCTTGATAGTCGATGCAGGGTTTCAAAGTACCATCCTTTTTGGCAATGAAAAAGAACCCTGCGCCTACAGGCAATGAGGATTTCCGGATGAAACCTCTCTCTAGATTCTCGTTGACATACTCTGACATGGCCGGGGTCTCTGGGATGGACAGAGGGTAGGTAGGACCCCTGGGCAGCGTTGCTCCAGGGACAAGGTCAATAGCACAGTCAAAAGACCCGTGGCAAGGAAGCACCTCAGCTGATTTCTTACAGAACACATCCCGGTAATCACTGTATGCAGCGGGAAGATCAGAAGATATAGATGTGGTAACAACAGGAAGTATCTCCTTGGGGGCCACCCTGAGAAGGCAGGATGAGAAACATGAGGGACCCCAAGCCAGGATCTTGCCAGAGACCCAGTCCACATGTGGAGAGTGGAGCTGTAGCCAAGGAAGGCCCAATACAATGGGTGTAGAGGCCTTGGTTAAAATTAGGAATGATATCCACTCCTGGTGGAATATTCCTACAGACATCTAAAGAGGTAGAATCTGGAAGCGGATAGGGCCCCCTGGGAGAACAGTGCCATCAATTGCCGATACTACCAGTAGCGTAGTGAGGAGCGAAAAGGAAACGTTTCATGGAAGAAGCAGTTCTCCAATCCATTAGATTGCCAGCAGCCCCAGAATCCAGATATGCAAAGATCAATTGAGGAGAAGCACCTGCATGAAGGAACACCAGAAGAAAAAGACGAGAAGATGATGTTTCCGGGTCCAATACTCTACCTTCCAGATGTATTAGACCCGAGCGTTTCTGAAGCGAGCAGAAGTCATGAAAATGACCCTTGCTCCCACAATAGAGACACAAGTCCAGAGTTCAGCACCTAGCACCTTCTTCAGGGGTTAGCCTGGTCCGGCCCAGCTGCATAGGTTCCTCAGCAGGCAGAAGATGCTCCACGGGACGAAGGGAGGGGAGCTCAGACTGGCTAGGGCCCAGGGAGTGTTGATCTGGTTACACAAGGAAATTACATTGTCCAGACCGGCGGGAATGGCTCTTCCTGCTAATTCACCTTTAACTTGGTCAGAGAGGCCATGTAAAAATGTTGCAACCAGGGCCTCAGTGTTCCAGCTCAACTCAGCTGTGAGGATACGAAACTAAAGAGCATATTGTCCCACTGAAGAAGATTCTTGGCAAAGACGTAAAAGGGCACTGGCCGCTGAAGAAACCCAAGCCGGCTCCTCGAAGATGTTTCGAAGAGAGCTTCAAGAAGTCAGACAGGCTGGTAACCACGGGGTCATTCTTCTTCCACAGGGGGGCAGCCCAGGCTAAAGCTTCTCCAGAGAGGAGGGAAATAATATAGGCTACCTTTGCCCGATCAGACAGGAAGTTTTGAGGCTGGAGCTCAAAATGAATGGTGCATTGGCTGAGGAACCCCCTGCAGGCCTTGGAGTCCCCAAAAAAACGGGACAGAGCTGACAGTTGTAGTGAATGTGTGGCTGTGACCGGAATAGTTGCAGCCGCCGATTGTACTTGAGGTTGCTGACTCGGGGCTCCCAAGGAGGCCTGAAGCTGCTTGAAGCAGGAGGCCAGATCCAGCAGGAATCACATCACCAGAGTCTGATTCGATTCCTGGGTCTCAAGTCTGTGCCCTACAATGGATCATCTGCGGGTAGTGGCACGACAGCCGGGTCCATGGCTGATCAAACTGTCAGGTCACCTGAGTCCAGGTGACAGATGCATCCCATTGGGGTCTGGAGTGCACCGCAAGGTAGTGGACCCTACAGCTAACTGCTGCAGATGAAGCCCTGGGTGGTTCAGCACAGCAGGTACTCTGGAGCACCAACACAGATCACACTGGGAGCTAGAGCATGAGATTTCCCAGGGCGCGGAATCTAAGAGCCAGTGGGTGTTCACCAGGGCCCCTGATGGTGGGGATGGACTTCACTGCAATCTGGCTCCAGGTCACGGCCCCCAGGGTCTCCCAGCTCGTGTTCACAGTAGACTACTGGAGGATAGAAAGGAAGCAGCAGCCTGGAATGAGAATAGTCAGGAGATAAGCCGAAAGGCAGATAGGGATGGTCAAAGAACATGCCAAAGGTTGGGATATGAAGCAGATGAGAACAGTCAAGAACAAGCCAAGGTTGGTAAATAGGATCAGATGTAGGACACAAGCAATGAGCACATGGAAGCCAAAACACACAATATTGATTAGCAAGACTGGCTTGCAGTGCACAGATTAATATAGAGTTCTCTGATAGGGACTGGGGTGGAGCCATGCTTTGAGGAGAGATTACTTAAGCAGCCAGGTGAGAGTGGCTGGCCTCTAAAGCTGAACACATGGAGAGGTAACAGACAAACATTACTGCATAACCATGACAACTGCTCCTACACAGAGAGTAAGGGTCCTTCTCTGCATCATGCTGGCAGGAGCAGACTTTTTGTTACTTTAATCTTAAAGTTGGGCTTCAAACTGAACTTTCAAGTGGTCTTTAAATGTAGTAGCATTTAGTTTTAAATACAATTCTTAATTAGGAAATTTGAATATACTGCTTGCACCTCAGTGATATAGCTGTAATTCTGCCATTACCCTGAAATGAACAGTAACTGTAATATTATATGTTTTTTGGGTCCTGTATTTGGTCCTATTTACTATCAGGCCATGTGAAATGTCTAGCTGCTCTTCTGTGCTGTTAGTCTCAATAAGAAGAGCACTTAGCCTGGAGAAAGAAAAGTGCATAGCCCCTATGGAAGCTAATTGTGATTCATCCCGGCCTCTAGCTGATGCAGTTTTTTTTTTTTTTTTTTAACAAGAAACCATTAATATGTAATAGGATCAGAGGTAAAACATTATTCAGGGCTGTCATATCTGTCACAGACGGGAAAATTAAACTGACAGGTTGTTTATAAAACAATTTGTGTTCAGCTCTTCACTTCTGTTTTTACCACCACTGATATCTGGGGTGGCTGCAGAGGTTTGGGACCTTAGGACCTGTCACAAACTATAAGTGAACATCTCCTGAAATACCCCGGATAAGCACCTGTCATTGGAATCAGTCCAGTGACACAAAGCCACAATGTGACAGACTGGGACAAAGAAAAATGTTTAAAGCTGAACTAAAGTATTTTTTATTTCAAACATTATAAAATGGCAACTTAAAAATTGTGCATGCACGCATAGTTACAAATCTGTGCTACCTATTGCTCCATCCATATTTTATGTGGTGTGATCAGTGATAGTGGTGGGGACAGGGTGGGATCAGTGGCAATGCTAGGGGGGGGGGTTAATGGCAGTGCTGGGGGAGATGGGATCCGTGACAGTGGTGCTGGGGGGGGGGGGAGGATGATCAGTGGTAGTGCTGGGGGGTTGATGAAATATGTGGCAGTGGTGGGGGGATGTGATTTTGAGCAACAGCCGTATTGTGTACAGTATTGAATCACATCCTTCAATTTATGTAGTAAAAGATGGCAGAAAGAGATGAATGTATGCTATGCTTTTTAATATTGTAAGTCTACGAAAGTATTATTTTCCATTGCTTTTGTTATTTTTAACAAAATCCAGTTTTTTAGCTACCAAAGGACCACACATAATATGGTGGTAATGCATGTTACCGATTGCTTGATATGTTATGCTAGGTTTTGTTGCCTTAGAGTAAAACCACAAGGGCAATTTACAACTACACATGTGGGCTGCAGCCCCATTCATTTGTACAGGAGAGCTGCACATAATACAGCTGAGAGCAGCCAGTGTTGAATTTAAAGTGCAAATCCAGGCTACTAAAAAATGATCCTTCGCCCTGGGGCTGCGCCTGCACTGCAAGAATAATTACTTGTTTAGGTCTAGGGGAGCGAATAAAGAAGATTTACTTACCTGCTCCTCTGCCACTAAAGCCACTAAAAACTTAACCAAACAAGCTTTGTTTGACCTTCTTTTTAATTAAAGAGGTCATGGCTCTCTGATGAGTAGGATCAACTTATTGAGCACATCGGGTTTATGTTTGGATATATAGGAGTCGGTGATGGTATACACATGGGATGTCACATTGAAGACACAGCATTGAAGATATTTCCTTTGTCTTTTGAATGAATATATGAACAGTTTCAAGGACATTATATTGAGCCTAAAATTTAGCACCTTGCACTTATAATGTATGGGTCTTGAATTGTTTAGAGGAATATTAGTACAGCACTTTTTAAAGGGTTTTGAATGTGGCGACCGGATTGGTTGAAAATGGCTCCACCCAATAGGCACTTTATCACAAACAAATCTGTTATTAACATTAGCGCCCCCTCAGTTTATCATTTTACTTAAGGTAGTCCATTTCACACTACTAAGGGGAGCAGCATTTTGTAATTCCTCAAAATTGGTGTCAGTGGGGGGGAATTATGCCCCATCGTTGGCATCAGTGGATGAAAATAGGACCCCAAGGGCCAGATAAAAGAAAGCCAATCGCCGCATCTGGCCCCCAGGCCGCAGTTTGAAGGCCACTGGCCTAGGGGAACTGAGCGGAAGTCTCGGACCCCCCGCCTGCAGCCTCTTGGGACATGTCGCAAGTCTCAGAAAGCTTCGGGACCATTCACAAAGCAGAGTGTGACCCCCAAAGTGGAAAGCCAGCTGTAAAGCCACTAGGAGTCACAGTCAGTGAAGAACTGGCCCGGGTGAGGACAGTACTGGATCCCTGGACAGTTAAATTTCCCTTTATTAAAAGTCAGCAGCTACAGTATTTGTAGCTACTGACTTTTAATTTTTTTGGAGGGAGGGGTCTGAAGAACTGCTTTAATATGTTCAGTACATTTTGAATCTTAAGCAAAAATGGCACAGGAATACCATTAAATTGATTCAAGCTTGTTTCCACCTGAAAGGACAGTCATGATTTGGAATATAACGTTTCATTTTTTATGGTCCGATGACTTTGAAGAAATACTTTAAATCCAACAGCAGCATGCCCAGAGGCTCTGCATTTTGAAAAGATTTTTCCCATATAGACAATACTGCTCTCCTACTCCAGGCGCTAACACATGCAAGGCCAGCTCTCGAATCCCCTGAGCTGTCATCAGCGGGTGGGCCCAGTGCACAAATCATCGCTCCGTCTGTTTGCTGAAGGAGATAAAATGCGCTTGAGAATGGAAGAATACATGCAAACAACAGGTGAAATTTGAACAAGTGATTGCATTATAATAAACAAATCAACAAGCCCATTTAGGTAAAGTATTATTATTATTTCTTTCATAAAAACAAAAGTTTTCATTTAACCCCTGCTGCAGCAGAGCAAACATTAAGGGCCAACATCACCCAACACAGACTACATGTGCAATGATCTTGTATAATGTAAGCTTGCTGTCTGCTGCCCTGCCTCTCATATTATCTGGTTGGGTGACGGGTCCTTATTTTTACTGCCCTTGCAGTTACTTGAGGTATAGTGTACTG